>CM040397.1:67326704-67666511 GCA_022702515.1 Ilyophis sp. 1 JC-2022 | reverse complement strand
GAACAACGAGGGCCGTAAGGTGTCTCACTCTTGCCCCAGACGTGAAGGTTTGCTGGACTTGGCAGGACATCGTAGACAGTTTGGACTAAGAATCTGATGCGATGGAAGTCTGCTCGCCAAATGTTGGACCAGGTGATTTTTCGTTGCAGTGCACTTTCCCATCTAGTCCATGCTTCTTGCTGTCCAATCCCTACCATCTTGCTGGCTCGTATCTCCTTTACGCCTGCCCGCACTTCCTCCTGAATGAGGTGCTGCCGCTTTTTGCCCAGGACGTTGTTGACTCTGGTTGCCGGGAGGTAGCCTATACCTGCACGCCCTGTAATAATAATATCAATAACAATAAAATGAGATTGATCATATTTCATGATAATGTACATTCGGAAGATCGCTAACTTACCAGCAGTCAAGACTGTTGCTGTGGCTTTGGCAACGTTGAACAACAGAACTAGTTTTGTGTGTTGAACATTTGAATGTGATTTTAGCGCCTTTTCTTCTTCTTCTTCTTTGGCTCCATGGCGGTGGATAAACAAATTTAAAGGTGCATACCACCACATACTGTACCGGAGTGTGTAGTATCATGCCAATTATACTGTATTTTTTATTTATATTCTGTTTCCTACTCCTGTATTTTAACAGGATTAAAATAGGTTTTCGCTGTTTAACCGAGGAGGAAAGGTGGCGTTGATGTAGTTACGCTACGTATTTTTTAAAGTTTACCAAATAGTTATTTATTTTATTTTATATAATTATACAAATACAAGTCTTATTTCAGTCTAGTTTGAACGTGAAAGGGACTGCATTTAGCCCACTTTGGGACATCTTTCTGGGGTCTTTATTAGGTCCCGACGGACGGACCTAATATAAACCATGCGTCTACCTACGTCCACGGACGTCGGTTGCCCAATGGGTATAGATTCGCTTGTAGGTCTGTACCTGAAAATAAGATATATAGAGTCTTTTGATGTTGTAGGGTCACAGACATCAGGAAGTCATGGCATGCAAATGATATAGCCTACAAACTAAACATTAAACTGACTACTGAAATGGGGGAGGGATCCGGGTTCAGCTTGACACAATGCAGAATAGGGACCCAAATACAGAGACACACATGGGATGCAGATGAAAGAGTGAAAACTGAGGTAGGAGTTCTTGAAATCACACAACAGAACTAAAAAAATAATAAATAAAAAGGGAGGGGCAGGAATGGTAATAGCAGGGTGATGGACAGAAAATGTTTTTGTTTTTTTTTCTGTTTTTATTTAAGTAATAACATTTATTTACAGTCTACTCCATGTTTAATTATATAATTTGAATGTAAACGTACACTTGCTTATGTACAATTATTGTTATTTACCTTAAAATGAAAAGAAATGTCTAATTTGTCATTATTGACACAAACCGTTATATAACAGGAGATTTGTTCAATTAGAGATAATTATTGCATGTTTACATAGATTTGTATGTAATTTAAGAAAACATGAAAATACTGTAGAAAATATACAGTTTTCCCGTATAATTAGGATTTGTTTTTACAGTGTAGCAGTTTAATGTTAGGCCTATAGCATTAGGCCGATGTTGTCGGTCATTGATTGTAACGTTAGATATTACGTGGCCTAAGAATAGACATTTAATGGTTATATTTGCAAATAGCTATTTTATTAGTCTATGCAAATATAAATCTTATTTTTTCTCAGATCCTAGAATCCAGTAGCCTACTGAAAATGTGGTGGATGGATAGCCAGCCAAATCCGACAAACAAGCCAGATGTGTGTAGGAGCCTGTTTTGTGTATTCGTTTTAAATAGTATTTGGTAAAGATTTATTTGGACACCATAAAATATGTTTATTTGAACCATTAGGCTATTTATTTATTCTATTATACAAAATTAGCCTATATTTATCTGTTCACTGTTGTTGTTGGTCATTCTAAAATAAAAATGTCACCACTTAAAATAAGAAGTAGCCTATTTTCTGTCATTAGCTGAACACAATCGCATATTAATTATGTTTTATACTGTCTGAAATTTGGTTGCAAACAGCCACATGTAAGTAAAGTTTATTTATATAGCACCCTTCTCAACACGAATGTACAGAGTGCTTCACAGAGCGTTCAAAAGCAAATACAGAATATAATCAAACAAGCGATAAACAGGAGCGGAAACGAGAGAAGACGACTAGCAGCCAAACATAGGCGCGGCCATCTTGACGTTTCCTACAAACTATGCAAACTGCATAGTTACAGCAGGGTGGGGTGGGGTAGGGGTGGGGGTGCAAGAAAGAGGAAAAAGGAAAAAAGAAAGGGGGGCGGGGGCGGGGGCGGGGGGGGGGGGGGAATGGGCAAAAAACACTAATCATATACCAAGTCTCTAGGAGGCAAGGTATATGGTCTGGGGAAAAAAACCCCATGTGTCCGTAGGCGGGTGAATACATGCATGTGTGTGCAAGTGTGTATATCTGTAAGTAGTCCGTGTTTATGTGTGCGTAAGACTGAAGGTTACATTTTGGCACTCAGCAATCTTGATAACTCAAGTCCGTAGAATCTTTTCACGAAACACAGCAAGTTGATATGGAGGCCTCCTCGATGTAACTAGTTCGTAGGTCTTTTCGCGATAACACAGCAGGTTGCTATGGAGATATCCTTGGATTGCCCTGTCCAGAAGTAAACAACAGGAAGTCCATAAGATAGGTGCATAGGAACGCCTCTTTGCATGTGAGTCTTCTGGGGGAGATTTCTGCAGGCGGCCTTGGCGGCCGACCAGTGATGGGGTTCCGAAAAAAAAAAAGATTAGATGTTTGGGTTATAGCGAGGAAAACAGCATTCCAATCCGTTACTCCTCTATACTCTCTGGGTCTCTCAGTTTGACCATTTCTCGACGCAAAACAGTGATTTCCTCCAAAATGTTAACCATCTTGCGATTTAGATCACATATCGCAACAGTCTGAGTACTCACTGCTCTGCCCACCTCGTTAATCATCATGGGCAGCTTTTGGCCTTCTTGAATAGCTCCCATCTTTCTAATTTTCCGATAGACCAGGGCAACGCTCAGTCCGAGAAGCAATTGTCCTGCCATCATAAATCCAAATATGTAGACATCCTCCACGTCTTCCACTGAGAGAACCGCCAGGCAAAGAACCCGCCAGTTCTCCCACGCATCCATTATGTAGCCCGCAGCGAAAGTCCCGTCTGGGCAAATAGGTTCCCCCGAACCAGTGCTTCTTGTTGAAATAATTTTGTCAATTGCGTTGAGAGACCAGCTTATCAATTCCATAGTTTTGTATTTTGTATTTTCAAAGATACCGTGCAAAGAATGGTTCCGAGCAGGTGGGAGAATAGAGGAGAGTAGAGGAGAGAGAGAATATGCGACCGCCTCCGTCAAAAGCCAAGCAGAACTGTGCAATAGTTTTGTAATAAAAAGTAGGCTATTAAAGTGTCTGTCTCAGAAAATAATTAGATATAACAGAATACCTTTGTCAAGGTTTCTGATTGATCCACACTGAGTAGCATTTGCTCTCTGTAAAAACTCAAAAGAACTTTGGTTTGTGTCACGGCTCTGGAGCTGTAGGATATTGCTGCAGCTCTGGTTTAGAAAAAATCTTTATTTCCCAAGTTACCCCTTATGAAGTTTGCACTGGCCATTCAGTGTACTGCAGCCTTTAAGTAGGAAGACTTTGGCCCCTCTTGTGTTGAAGTTTTTACCAGCGTTTGTTTAATCCTCCTGGGAATATGGTGTTGAGTTTTCTAATCCAATGTCTTTCTGTCCTCCTGTGTCCAGTTAATGTTAGAATGCAGGCCTGATATTTCTACTTTCTACTAAGTCCATGGTGTAGGAAAGGGCTCTGAGTCGAGTTGATTTCGTGCTGATGAGAGTTGGGTAGTAGGCGACTGTAGGTAGGCTACATCTTTTAACCGTTAGCAATAGTAGTAATAATCACTTTGGAATGAGCTTGGGCGATTATCTAATTCACAAAAATGTGTGCAATATTGTTAGATCGGAGCAGCTCATTTAAGAAAAACGGAAGAAATTAACGTGAACAAGTTAATTTTTTGGGACTGTGAACTTTGTTCAAAATTCAAAATTGTTAACTATGAACATGAACTAGTTCATTTTAATCTGTGTGAACTGAACTTTGAGCTAGCTCTTGTGAAGTGTAAACTTGCACAACACTGCTTAAATCTAAACAGCTAGGCTGAAGTGACAATCATATACAGTAATTTGAGCAAAAATATCGTCCTTGTGCACTCGGTAATCATATGTGTTAAATGGGGTTTTCACTTTCACTTTCTAGTTTCCTTATGTGTTGGTTCATGCCAGCTTAACTCATGTGTGCACACAAGATTGCTCTATCTCACACACCATATCAGTCTCCATCTATAGCTTGTTAGGCTTACCCAAATGTCATTTTATAGGCTTCAGATACTCATTGGTGTTGCCGAATGAACGTCAGAATATTCGTTCTCACAAAAATAAGTTTAAAAAAATATATATATATATAAATATATATATAATTTATGTTAATGTTGTTTCATAGTAGGATCCAAATCCAAAGCACAACAGTTGCAGTTCATTATACATCCAGTGGGGGTGGGGGGGGGGGTTGTCTACTCTAGCCTAATTCGTTCTGTTGTTGCGACAGTAAAATTTTATTGAACACAATAGTTATAAAAACAGCAGATCAGTAACAGGTGCAGGCTGCGCGATAGGCTACAATAAAAACGCAATCAGGTACATGACTACAGTTTTCTAATTTAATTTGCAAATAAAAAATGACAACTCTATTGGCTGGCTAATTAAAGTCCTCTGTAAAAATAGTTTCTAACTGAAGACATGTTTCTCACTGGAAATTATTCACTGGAATCTAGTGATAACTTTCATTTCGCAAATAAATACACATCATGCCTTTTAAATTACATTCCCTCAAAGTCTTCACTACATATATTTTATGAGTCTATACAGACATGGATGTAAACTGCAACTTGGCTTGTTGGCGGAGACATACAACCGCAAGGCGGTTATTTCTAGTTTTTCATGCAGAGATTCCTGGGAAATAGCGTTGCCAGAGAAATTCAGGTATTTTCCTGCCATACCGGGGCATATCAGAAGTGCAGTCTTAGGACCGCATTCCTAGGACCCTAGTTTTTTGCGACAGCGCCACCTACCGATTTGGATGACCGTGACAGTGAAACCATGGACCATGGCAGGACCGCAGTTGTAGCGTGTCTTTAACGAGAATAAAGCTGTGTAAAAAAAAATTGACCTCTGGCTCCAAAAAGACCATAACCTTTCCGTTAGATCTTTGTTTTGTTGCTTTATTTAATACTGTTCATGATTTCAGCTGTCCATTTGGCACTAGATAGAGCTCATGAAGAGCTTTCATTTGACACAGAACTAATTTTTCCCCAAAATGTATTTATTTTATCAGGTAAAAATAGTTTCTAACTGAAGACATGTTTCTCACTGGAAATTATTCACTGGAATCTAGTGATAACTTTCATTTCGCAAATAAATACACATCATGCCTTTTAAATTACATTCCCTCAAAGTCTTCACGACATATATTTTATGAGTCTATACAGACATGGATGTAAACTGCAACTTGGCTTGTTGGCGTCCACGTCGCGTCCTCCGTCAGTACCCGGGCCCGCCCGGGGAAACTAATGATCCTTCCAGCAGACTAAATTCTAAGAGACGATGCCCGAGAGCCAAGTTAAAGAATCCTAGTCACAGTCTTAAAGCCGAAAGCAAACAGCCCCAAGAGCATCTTGCGGTAGGACCTGCCCTTCGAATACTACAACTAAACGTTGAAGGCCTTTCTGCAGCCAAGCGAAGCCTCCTCGAAGTCCTCGCCTTCCAACACTCGATTGATGTTATCTGCCTCCAAGAGACTCACATTGGCACAGAGGAAGCAGGCCGCTACACCATCAATGGCTTTGACCTCCTGTGCCACACTCCACATGCCAAACATGGACTTGCCACCTATGTGCGTTCTGACATAGTTGAAGCAAACCACCTGACAACAACACATTTCTCAGATACCATAACCATTGGTGGCTTCCATATTGTTAATGTGTACAAGCCCCCTAGTGCCAACTGGGATCTGCAGGTCCTACCCACCCTACCCCACCCTGCCATCTATGTGGGGGACTTTAACAGCCACCACCCTGACTGGGGATACCCAGTGGTGGATAGTGATGGTGAGGCACTTTCAGACTGGGCATCCAGATATGACCTTGTTCTGATACACGACCCCAAACAAAGAGGAACTTTCCACTCAGCCAGGTGGAAAAAGGACTACTCTCCTGACCTGTGCTGGGTCAGCTCTTTGAATGGAACGCCTTATCCTGCACAGATCCTCATTCTTGACGATTTTCCACACAGTCAACACCGGCCCTTGCTGGTACACATTGGCCTACATCTCCCAGTCATAAACAGCCCAAGGAAGATGCGCTGGAACTTCCGCAAAGCCAACTGGAAACAATACAGTGAAACCCTGGACCGGAGTGTCGTTATCATCCCACTCCACACCATCACTGTAGATGAAGCATACAACCGCTTCTGTAGCGCCATCTTCAAAGCTGCCCACACAGCAATCCCACGAGGCTACCGACCCCTCTACGTCCCATGTCTGGACGGAGAAAGCGCTGCCCTCCTACAAGCCTACAAAACATCAGGGGACCCTGAGATAGCAGACCATCTCATTGAATTGCTAACTACAGCCAGGCGAAAGAAGTGGGAGGAGACAGTAGCTGACCTGAATTTCACCCACTCTAGCAGGAAATGTTGGAGCCTCATACGCCGCCTAGGAGCTGCACAGAAGCCCCCTAGCCATAGCCGAGCATCTGTCACACCTAACCAAGTTGCATCCCACCTACTGTCTATTGCAAAAGCAACCCAAGATAAACACACCAGAAGAGCAGTTACAACTGAACTAAAGAAACACCGAAAAACGCTCGGAGAGGAAAGAAACCCTGAGCCTTTTGCGGTTGCTGAACTGGAGAAAGTCCTGCAGGGCCTGAAATGTGGAAAGGCAGCAGGATATGACAACATCTCTCCAGAGTTCATGAAACATCTTGGCCCCCGAGCCCTAACCTGGCTGAAACAATTCTACACCAGGATCACACAGACAAACTTGATCCCAAAGAAATGGCGCATAGCAAAAGTTATTGCCATACCAAAACCTGGCAAAGACCACAAACTACCAGCAAGCTACCGCCCAATCTCCCTACTCAGCGTTCCCTTCAAAATCCTGGAACGCCTAATACTACAACGTATTTCTCCAGGAGTAGAGGATATCCTCTGTGTGGATCAGGCAGGTTTCCGCAAGGACCGCAGCACAGGAGAACAAGTACTGGCCCTTACCACCTTCATCGAAAATGGATACGAGAGCAGACTAAAGACAGGGACTGTGTTCCTCGACCTCACAGCCGCCTATGATACTGTCTGGCACAAAGGCCTCCTACTGAAATTCACAAAGGCGCTCCCTGCCTGGGCAACAGCAATAATAAAAACTCTGCTGACCAACCGGAGGTTCAGAGTCCACCTCGGAGAGAACACGAGCGCATGGAGTACACAGACAAATAGTCTCCCGCAAGGCTCAGTCCTAGCTCCAACTCTGTTCAACCTTTATACAAACGACCTACCCACCACCAAATCCCGCAAATTCATCTATGCAGATGACATCTGTCTGGCATTCCAAGCACCAGATTTTGACCCACTGGAACAGGTGCTCACTGAAGACCTTGCTAAACTGGACCAGTTCTGCAAAACCTGGCGCCTAAAACCAAGCCCAGGAAAAACGGTCTCCAGTGTATTCCATCTGCACAATGCAAAAGCTGCCAGAGAACTAAACATCCATCTGAGCGGACTCAAGCTGAAGCATGCCTCTAATCCAACCTACCTTGGAGTGACCCTTAACAGGACCCTATCCTTCAAGGAACATCTAAAAGGGACGGCAGCTAAGGTGAAGTCAAGGAATAACCTGCTCTGCAAGCTCGCTGGTGCAAAATGGGGGGCGGCAGCCTCCACACTGCGCACCTCAGCACTGGCCCTTGCATATTCTGCAGCAGAATATTGTGCCCCTGTCTGGTCCAGGTCATCCCATACCCACTACGTGGACACCCAGCTCAACACAACCATGAGAACCATAACCGGGACCATTCGCTCAACACCACTCCCCTGGCTCCCTGTCTTATCAAACATACCCCCTCCACATATCCGGTGAGCAGCACTCACTCAAAGGATGCTTCCCCATCTACCAATCCATAAAGACATCTACAACCCACCCACTGCTCGACTTCCATCCAGACGGCCAATTTGGAAGAACACCCCACCAGCTGACTTCACCATCCAATCAGCTTGGAGAAATGAATGGGAGTCCAAGGAGGTCCCAAACAAACATCTGGTGTCAGACCCCAACCAACAGGTTCCTGGCACCAACCTCCCAAGGAGACAGTGGTCTACGCTAAATCGTTTCAGGACTGGACATGGCCCCTGCTTGGCCAGCCTTCACAAATGGGGCAGTAGCCCAAGCCCACTGTGTGCTTGTGGAGAGGAGCAGACTATGGAGCACATCATAGAAGTTTGTCCTCTCCAAAGACTGAAAGGAGGATTAGTCACCCTCCATACAGCAGACCAGGAGGCAACTGCTTGGCTTAAAGACTTTGCATTCGCTAAATAAATAAATCAGGTAAATACAGTGGCTTACAGTAAAAAAATTATGGGAATCATATGCTATGGCCTTTGCAGCTGTCAGGCCAAAATTGATCCGGGAGCCAAAATTGATCCGGGCCAGAGATCGGAATGCTTGGAATGTCGTTGCTATGCCAACAGACACGCGAGCATTGTGACGCGTGTTCGCACTTGCTTTGACCTCAGAATCGCCGGGTGACAAGTTTGCACTTGCTTTTAGCTCAGAATCGCCGGAGATCGTTGGACGGAGATAAATCACTACATCACTCAAATAACCATCACTATCACTCAGATAACCTTTATAGTTTCCCTTTGTATAGGCTACTAAGCTTTATATTGTTAATTGTTTTCGATTTTAGATTGTGTTGGTGATTAATTTCACCTCAGAATCAATGGAGTAAACGTTGCTACCCTCACTAGTCGGTTAAACGTATAATCTTATTAATGTACACATTTAAATTACATATTGACATAATTTGCACTGAAATGTCATGTTTTCCTGGTCAAATGTTGCTTTATAAAAAAATGAGCATCCGTTACTAATGTTAACAACGCCGGATTTTTTTTTTAAAAAACGAAGGAAAAAAATTAAACGCATTTATAGCCTGTTCGTCCTGCAAGTTAAACCAGCGAGGTGGAAAGAGTAAGTAGGCCTATCGCGTTGTTGAATAGCCCAATAAAACTAATCTACTGTCACGTCGATCAGTCGGCCTAATTGTTATTTTTTGGGCCTATTATTGGTAGCTTTTCTGATGACCGATTATTATTTTTTTACTGTATTTGCTATGCGATCGCGTTCACCCAATGAAAATGCCTTGTTTTGTAGGATAAAAGCAAACGCGAGTTTGTCACCCGGTGATTCTGAGGTCAAAGCAAGTTGCGAACACGTCACAATGCTACGCGTCACAATGCTCGCGTGTCTGTTGGCATAGCAACGACATTCCAAGCATTCCGATCTCTGGCCCGGATCAATTTTGGCTCACGGACACATTTTGGCCTGACACAGCCACTAGATCTCAACCCAATTGAATATTATTTTAGAGACGAATGCAGACGAAAGTCCTGTCTACGTAGCAGTGTTGACTGGCAGTGGATGCAGTGATAATTCCATTGTGGTCTGCAATCTAACCCACATCTGTGAATGGTATACCCAAAAACAAGAACGTAGAATTGTAGTATTATCATATTATTTAAAAAGTGCAAATTATGAATGCCCAAACCATTACAAAACAATGTTAAAATGAAGAGACTGGCTGATAACACATAGGCTATTGTGGGGGTAAACGGGCTGCCAGCACAGTTTAATTAAGATTATTTAAACTTAATTAAAATGGTAAAACGGTAATAAACATTTACACTGAAGACAGTACTGTTGACTTAATGTAGCTGACAGACACAGTTCATATCGACATGCTCTTATCATCTTTTGAAGTTTTATCAATGTGCTGGATAGAATTCATTATCATAGTCAACTATTAATAGACAGCTAGTTCGGCTTGCCAAAATCGTGCTACGGTTTAATTAAATAAATAAAGAAATGAGGCTAACGTTAGTTTTGCAAGCTATCGATAAGCTAATGCTTCGATTAGCTTGGAATCTAACATTAACTTTAGCAAAGACTATCATAAGCTAACTTTACATTGTATTTATCTAAACGTTAGATACGTTAGCTTGCAAGATCTATTCATTACACCAGAATTGTTTATTTTAATTTTTTTGGAAAAAAAAAGATTTTTTTTCTCAATTTGGTAGTCAATTGTACCCCATCTAATTCCATTTCCCGTGTAGCAACCGCTTTGAGAATTTGCCGCTTGACCCCATCAGCCAGTAGTAGGAAAGAGGTTGCCACGCCCTCTTCAGGCTGTGACTCCTCAAGCTACTGACCGTGATTCCAACTTGCCAGAGGTCATTCGTATGAGACTATTCTCACACACCGTGTCCTCCCCCCACCCTGGGAGCGGCTGCCAATTGCCGCTCCCTCAAGGCACCAGCCGCCGATTTTCGCTCCCTCAAGGCACCGGCCATACTCGGATCTGGCAGGACTGGGGATCGAACCCCTGAAGGGTCACCCTTCTCGAGAAATTTGAACGTCAATCAGCTGGTCAGGAAAACTAACCTACTAAACAGTGTAAAGGAAACTACTACTACGAAGTGAGTCAAAACACCTTATGATATGTCCATTGCAGTACAGAAAACTAAACCACACATGCATGGTATGGTTGGTACTAGAGGTGTTAATCACAGAGTAACTCACGATACGTTGCCCTCAATCAGGATGGTATCACGATACAGCGATTCTGCGATACTCAATACATAGCAAGACAATTCATCTATGATACATCACGATTTCTGTGTAAATGATGAAGAAAATACCACTAAAAAGGCAAAAAGCAGGAATTATGTATTTATTCACTGCACTGTGATGTCAGTTTCACAGAATTTGACAACTGAGATGAAACTGTATACCATATTTCAATGTCAACATATTTCAATTTTTTATCTGCATTTATTTATTCATCCCCCCTTTCTCTATTGCAAATGATCGATCTTGGTGTAAATATCTGTTTGTGAATTATAGAGAAATCTGTAGCAGCAGCGAACATTTTAAAACCTGTACATTTTCTAATGTAAACTTTACAACAAGGTATAAACATGTCCTTTCTAGAGTGTAATTATTTGTCAACTGTTTAAAACATTAATTGAAATATGTTGTTACATGAGGCCATTTTTGTTATTTGACATTTAAAATTTGAATGACCACAATCTCTTCACATGCTAAGATGAAAAAACGCAGGGCCAAGTTGCATTAAATAATTTAGTTTGGATAGCATTGCTTTGGAATAGAGCTAGTTTAATTAGTGTGAACTACGATAGGCAATATTTATATCAATTAGGGGTGTGACGAAATATTGTAACGCAATATTTCGCGATACGAAAATGTGACTATATGCATCGTGGAGCTTAAAAATGCATCGCGAAACAAGCTTAACGGTAATTCACAAATTCACACAACTACATATTTTAATGTTTTATCACACCCTTTGTGCACAAGAGGGCGCCATCAACAATTTATGTTAGTAAAGTTACTTTGACGCACAATGCCCACGCACACCGAAAGCGCAAGACTGTTTATGTCCAGCTAGCTAAGAAAGCTGCACACTTGCAACAGAATCAGGTAGGCTTATTTATTTTAAATGTGGTGTGTGAATTTGTAAATGTATAATTCTAAGTAACGTTACATTATTTGTGACCTGCTCTATCAAAATCAGTCGCACTGACCCCCAAATACATTTTGGGCTTTATACTACCTGAGGAAGGAAAATGTAAGCTTTCTAACGATACCAAAATGATCTCTCTAATCCAAATATCAAGCGAGTTACGTCACGTTACATTTGGAATGCCATCAAACTATGTTTTTGAGAAAAACACCTTAAAAATTCAGCCGCGAAAGTTGCTAGCTATGTGTTAACGTATGGAGGTAGATTTCTATCAAAAATAAACAAGCACAAAAGTTTAATCCACAATTGTATTTACCATCCACAAACACACCTCTCTCAATTTGTGTTCGTAGATATAATCCACAAGTATGTGTTTTCCATCCACACATAAACACCTCTCAACTTGTGTTTCGTAAATCATCATTTGGATGAATGCAAAAATGATATTCACAAATGCAAATAACATTTACAGATATGTTTCCGATGTTCACATGTACAAATCAAAAGCTTGGCTTGCGAACTGGCGAATCTACATTTGCCGATCGAAGGACACGCTTGATCTGCTTGGATTTACGGACAGAATTTTGAGACAAATATTCCGCTGTTTTTCACCGTGTCGATTCACGCTCGCTTAACTTGCGATTCGTAAACTAAACTTCTTCTTCTTCTTTGGTGCTACATAACACGGCGGTGTGTGCGTCGGCTCATCAGCGCCACTTTTAGAACAAGTGGCCAAAATTGCACATTACCTTTAAGAAGTGGATTCATGGTAAATTTAATTAAAACAACCGAGTTTTGAGTTTATTTAGGTTGTAAAGTTAACCCCACGCTAATCTTGCGATGGCAAGTTTTTTAAACACATCAAAACACGTTTTGTACTATTTCAGACTGCCAGAGCATCCATGCAAACACTGCAATACCTGATACCTTAAAATAAATATATATATGGGTTAGAAAAACCCACATATACACTTTTGCCATAGGTTCGCAAATCTAAATGCAATCGATAATGACATAGCTACAGCAAAAAAAACTATCCGCAACACACGTTTGGGTTATAATATCAAGTAACAAAGTTAAACTTAGTTACTATTAGCCAAACTATGTTTAATTATTGCTTTACGATAGCTGCATGCTAGGCAGGCTAGATGAATAGCACTCTGGATTCAGCATACGACATGTGGTTTGGACTTCACAAAATTAGATCTGGAATAGGAATCAGAGTTTGTTTAATAAAGTGGAGAAATCGGTAGATGAGCATTTGGTTAAAACCTCGGCAAAAATTGTATTCACCAATATTTTTCTACAGTCTACGACTGTAGTCCGAATAGTCAGAATCAGATACTTGCCTAGTATTTGAGTATGCCAGTTGAGTATACTTTTTTGAAAAGCTGTTAAATTAGGCTAGCCTTACCTGCGGGGCCAAATTGAGTGTTCTCAATATCCCCAGATGATATAGCCAAAGAGTGTAAAGGCAACTGATATAGCCTACGTATGTCCAGGTTTATATAGAGAATATTTCTCATACTGCATGTTACTGCAGTAGAGCCAACAGTATGCTAGTACACAGGACGCAGTAAATTGGGCATTCACAATGTCTTCCTCTGCAACACTGTTATGACCTAACATTACTATCCCAGATACATTTTTGTGCTTTTATCACAATTCATTACTTCTTTGTATCACTTCCAGGTTCTTTAGACTACTTACCACAAAATAGGCTACATTACCTTCACTAGATCTCTTTATACCGCATTACCAGTTCATACCATTTCCACCTTTTATTTTCCACGTCACACTATACCATATTACAATATTTCTATGCCATTTCCAGCAATTGATAACTCTGAAGCAACCACACCTACAATTTCTTTAGGAATTGTTAATCTAGTTTTTATTTATTCTTTATACTTTATTGAAATGGTCAGTAAGTTACTTAAAGTACTGATGTTGATTTTGCTATTTATTACAGTGTTAATTTCTAGAATGGCTTGATGTTAATCGTGTTAATATTATAATAATTTAATGTAATATTTTTTGTAATAAAGTTATTTGTTTAAGAAAGAAGTCTTCTGAGTACCTTTGCATAGTCATATTGGTGCTAAATCTGTGCACAATCCATGTAGAAAAGATCTATTTTCATTCAAGCTCAAAACTTCACTATATCGGGCTGCTGCCCCAGTCCTGCGGTGGTACAACGGTAAGAGCGCCGACTTTCAGTCGGTGCAGTTGTACTCCGAGGATTGGGGTACGCGCCCCGGTCCTACCAGATCCGAGCATGGCCGACACCCTGTGGGAGTAGCAATTGGCGGCTGCTCGGAGAAAATTGCGGCCCTGGGCAAGTTGGAATAACGGTTAGGAGCCTAGACGCACGGTGACATCGCTATTGACACTTTATGATTTACAGCAGTGCACAAGTTAGCCATTTTGGATACACTTGTAGACACTAAGAGATAACAGGGTACACTGCCTATGTTTTGCATCTTAGATCTTTAGGAGTTCTGCATATCACCTCGGGGTGGGCATATGGCAAAAAAGTGTATCACAATCTTTTTTATTTAATTATCACGATATACACTTACTGCTATTTCACATATCATGAAATATATGGAGGTAGATTTCTATCAAAAACAAACACAAAAGTATAATCCACAAATGTGTTTGTGCCATCCACACACAAACACCTCTCAACTTATGTTTCATAAATCATCATTTGGATGAATGAAAAAATTATATTCACAAATGCAAATAACATTTTCAGATATGTTTCCAATGTTCACATTTACAAATCAAAAGCTTAGATGCGAATGCCTCTCCGTGGTGATGACCACAAACAAAATTATATCGACTAGACAATTTGTCAATATTATCAAAACGAGCAGCAGGAATGCCCTGAAAAATCTCCAGCCCGCTTCCCCGTCCCCCAAAAGACACACAGCGCATGAAAAAAACAAAAACAAAAGCCTGACACAACAAAACACATTCAAATTAACAAACACAAACACGAGAGACAGCTGGACTACATGTCGTCATTGCAGCGCCACGTGACATGAATCTATAACATACTTATTGCACTAGTCTGAGAAAGCCATCTCCGGGGTATGACCTCCAGTGCCCGGCATGCACTAGGTTGACCTAGTCTTGTTTGAATTACAGGTTCCCCTAGTGAACTGTAGGCTGTGGTCAAGACTGCTGGTTAAATATAGGCGAACTGCATAAAGTAGGCTCGCTACTTATCAGATTGTCCCGAGATGTCCAGTGTCACCAAGCAGTCCAACGCACAAACTCCACATCCACGAATTTCCTCCATACATGCAGTGCCGCGGTCTCTGTACACCGCCAAACTGAGAAATTGTTTCGTTATGTTGTGCACTGTATATTTTGTATATTGCTGAGCTACCTGTAAGCATTGCGCAAAGCAAATTCCGATGATGGCAATGAAGGGAAATTAAGCAACCTCCCGATTATGTCGAAGATGAGATCATACTGTGTGCCTAGCTTGGGACAATCGCCCATTGACCATGCTGATACAAATCATGAGCTTGTTTTTCTTCCTTGGCGTGAGTGTCTGCCCGTGGATGCGAGGCCATGACTGTGTGCTGTGTGCACATTTGGGCCTTTAGAGCTGTTTCTCCCAAGACACCCTAACACAGAAAAGCATCTTCTTATTGACACCATTGTTTCAAGGTCCTACAGTGGTTTGTAATGATATATAATACATATTTAATCTATATGTTTTTACACTACAGTAGTCTTGTAACGTGTATGTTACATAACCGACTATTTATTTTGCTGTTTAAAATATATATGAAGCCCAATGAACATGATCAGACTGTTTATGAGTAAGATATACAATAAATGTCATACTACAGTTATTTTTACTTTGCCTGAGTATCCTGCTATCATTATTATTCCTACGAATAGAAGAGAAGGTGGTGGGGTATTAATGATGGTATTACGAATATTGGTAGCTACAAGATGCCGTGATGCTACGGTTATTTTTAAAAAAATCTGGCATGAGTATATTTTAGCATTTCATATGTGTGTGTGTATATATATGTATATGGATATATGTATATATGCAGTTTATAAACATCAAACAAAAAGTTCAGAAATTTGTGTTTGGTAGATTATTTCTCTGTAACAATGCTTCTTGGCAATACATTTTATACCGTTGGAAAGCCTGTTTATTTCCCTTTTAAATCGTGCCCCATTTGTGAGGAACATGCATTTGTGGGATGAGCAGCACAGCTGAGTATGTGGGTTGCGCCCATGTAAAATTTGCCAAATCTTCTCTACCAATGCCAAACAGCTTATTCTGCTGTTGCTAGTGACTCTTGTTTGGTGGATTGGATGATTGAAGTCTATCAGTAACAAGGAAGAAACAAGACATATTGGCAATTTTACAATTTATTAATTTAACAGGAGCCTCAGTAGCGTGTGGAAGAACCATACACAGCCACAACACCCTGGCACCTCCTCCTCATGCTGGTCACCAGCGTGGTCACACACTGCTGTGGGATGGCATTCCACTCCTCAACCAGGATTTGTAGCAAGTCAGCCAACGTGGTTGTGTTGGTCACTCTAGCACGAACAGCACGCCCAAGCTGATCCCACAAGTGTTCAATTGGGTTGAGGTCAGGACTGTTGGCAGGCCATTCCATTCTCTCTACTCCCAAATTCTGGAGGTAGTCTCTGATAAACCCCGCTCAGTGGGGGCGAGCGTTGTCATTTTGGAGTTCGGTCCCAGACTGTGGAGATATGGGATTGCCACTGGTTGCAGAATCTCATCTCGATATCTCTCTGCATTGAGATTGCCTCCAATGATGACAAGCCTCGTTTTTCCAGTGATTGAGATGCCGCCCCACACCATCACACTGCCTCCACCAAAAGGTGTTACTCTATCGGTGCAGCAATCAGCATAGCGTTCTCCCCGTCTTCTCCACACTTTGACCCTACGATCCAACTTCCGTAGGCAGAATCTGGACTCATCGCTGAACATAACGTTCCTCCACATGTTCAGGTTCCAGTGCAGGTGTAAGCTGTTTGGCAAATTTTACATGAGCGCAACCCACATACTCAGCTGTGCTGCTCATCCCACAAATGCATGTTCTTTACAAATGGGGCACCATTTAAAAGGGAAATAAACAGGCTTTCCAACGGTATAAAATGTATTGCCAAGAAGCATTGTTACAACAGAGAAATAATCTACCAAACACAAATTTCCGAACTTTTTGTTCGATGTTTATATACATGCACACACAGTATATATACGAATGTGTGTGTGAAAAACGCTATATATAAAGTGAATGAATTATTCATAATTAACATTATTGTTATTATTATTAGTAGTAGTAGTACATTACATTAGTTATTTGGCAGATGCTTTTATCCAAAGTGATGTACAATAAAGGTTCTGTCACCTTCCCACTCCCTATTTTTCAATGAAAATACATTCAACAAACTAATACTGGTAAAGCATCACACAAAATAGTCAATTCACCAAGTTTCACCATCTTACCACCTAATCTGTCCGTTTCCATAGGGGGAACAGTATCTGACGGCTGAATTTAGCCCCATCAGACACCGTGCCCCCTATGTTTCTGAAGAAAGGAAGGCCTCACATTCACCAAACTAATACTGGTAACTCATCTCCCCATATAGAGATAATTTACCACATTTCCCCATCTTACCACCAAATCTATCCATTTTCATAGGGAGAAACATTATCAGATTCCTGAATTGAGCCCTGTCAGATTTAATTCCCCCAAATGTTTCTGAATAAAGGAAGGTCTCATGTTCACCAAACCAGTATTTGTAAAACATCTCACTATGCTGGGGGGATTCACCAAGGCTCCCCATCTTGCCTCCAGTTTATTACATTTTTATAACGGCAATTAATTGAGCTCTGTCGCATACTGTTTACATACTGTGTTTATAAAGAATGGAAGGTTTTTTTTTTTTACCCACTTCTGTTTGTAATACTATATACTGTTTTCCTGACTGCTGTACATACCATGACTTTTTTTAAACCAAATGTTTTTGGACATGCAGTCTGAGATTACTGTGATTTTTGGACAATTGTTTCATGTTAATGCTTACAGAAATGAATAATTGGGAAGACATATTCATCAATTATACAATGAAACACCAGAAATAAGAACACAATTAATAGAATAAATAAATAAATTATTATTCTTATTATTATTATTATTAGTAGTAGTAGCCTGTCCTAGTATTAAAGCAGCAGCAGTGCGAGTAGTACATTACATTACATTCATTTAGCAGACGCTTTTATCCAAAGCGACGTACAGTAAGTGCATACAGAAAGGTCATCAAAGTAACTACAGAACAGATAAGAAAGCACATTCTTCCCATACAGTAGCAGCTATCCCTAGTAATGAACACAATGCAGTTCACAGTGAACTGGGTAAATCAGCTCTAATACAATTCTATTCTAAATATTATAAACTTGAATACCTTGAATACACAGTTCAACAAGAACACATACCATTAGGTCCTAGATAAGTATTAGTTCAGGTGGAGTCTGAAAAGGTGCGTTTTCAGGCCACGACGGAAAGTAGGCAGGGTTGGCATGGAACATAGGGGAATGGGAAGTTCGTTCCACCACTGGGGAGCTAGGGTGGAAAAGCTCCGCAGTCGGGACGAGCGAGTGCCATTTACACGGAGGGGGGGAAGTGCAAGTCGCCCTGCAGTAGATGAGCAAAGCGGTCGAGCAGGAACATAGTTCTTGATCAAGTCCTGCAGGTAGACTGGGCCTGTCCTATTGGCTGCAGTGTAGGCCAGGGTCAGAACTTTGAACCTGATCCTGGCTGCAACTGGCAGCCAGTGGAGTGACCTCAACAGGGGAGTGACGTGAAAATTTCGGTAGGTTGAACACAAGCCGGGCAGCTGCGTTCTGGATCAGTTGAAGAGGCAGGATGGCGCAGGCTGGTAGGCTTGCAAGCAGGGAGTTACAGTAGTCCAGGCGTGAGGTGACCATGGTCTGGACCAAAAGCTGGGTGGAATAGGTGGTCAGGTACGGTCGAATCCTCCTGATGTTGTACAGGAGGAACCTGCAGGACCGTGCCGTCGCCCTGATATGGTCTTTGAAGTTCAGCTGGTCGTCCAGGACTACCCCCAGGTTCTTTGCAGAGCGGGAGGCAGCCACCATGGTCCCGTCAACGGTGATGGAGAGGTCAAGTAGCGGGGAGGTTTTGTGTGGCATGAAGAGGAGCTCTGTCTTGTCGAGGTTGAGCTTCAGGTGATGGGTAGTCATCCACTCAGAGATGTCAGCCAGACAATCAGATATTCTCTCCTTCACCTGTTGGGTAGAGGGAGGGAAAGAGAGGAAGAGTTGAGTATCGTCAGCATAACTGGTATGAGAAGCCATGTGAATTGATTACTGAACCAAGAGATTTTGTATAAATGGAGAACAGCAGAGGACCCAGTACAGATCCCTGCGGGACTCCTGTAGACAGGGGATGGGGTGCAGAGACAGAACCCTTCCAAGAGACTTGGTAGGATCTATCAGTGAGGTACGATACAAACCAGGAGAGGGCAGTCCCAGAAATGCCCATCTCAGAAAGTGTGGAAATCAGGAGTTTGTGGTTGACCGTGTCGAACGCTGCAGACAGGTCAAGTAGAATCAGGACAGAGGAGAGGGATGAGGCTCTGGCAGTGGAGAGCGCCTCAGTCACGGCCAGGAGAGCAGTTTCTGTGGAATGTCCGGTTCTGAAGCCGGACTGATGGGGGTCAAGCAGGTTGTTCTGGTGGAGAAAAACAGACAGTTGGTTATGGACAGCTCGTTCCAGAGTTTTGGACAGGAAGGGCAAGAGAGATACAGGACGGTAGTTCCTGACATCAGAGGGGTCCAAGCTAGGTTTTTTTAGGAGTGGGGATACACGGGCAGTCTTAAAAACAGCAGGGACATGGCCACAGGTTAGGGAGGTGTTGATGATAGTGGACAGATATGGAACGAGCTCAGCAAATATTGACTGGAGGACTGCTGACGGGATGGGGTCCAGTGGACAGGTGGTGCCTCAAGTTGGAACACATCTGCGTCCTCCAGAGTCTTGAAGGACGACAGCGTGGCGATAGGTTCGGTATGGGGGATGTGGGGTGTCACCTGAGGTGTGAAGGAGTTGCAGATCATGGCCACCTTCCCCTCAAAGTGGGTCAGGAAGTCATCTGCAGAGAGGGAGGAGGGTGAAGCAGGGAGGAGAAGGTGGAAAAGAGTTTCCGTGGATTAGACACACATGCATTAATTTTAGTCTGAAAAAAAGAAGTCTTAGCCGATGTAGTTGCAGCTGTGAGTAGTATTAGTTGTAGTAGTATTAGTTGTGGTAGCCTCTGACGGGGGTGGGGGGGGGGGGGGGGGGGACCAATAGCGGACTGGGCAGGAGGGTTGTCGAACCGATCGAAGTTCTATGAAAACAAAATTGGTAATGAAAAGAAGCTAATACGGAACTACACATTATACATAATTTATTCAAGGTGGATGGAATCACATTTGAGGATGCAATAGCTACCCCCTGCTCCCCCTATCCCGAAGTTCACCTATCGTCCTCAGCGCAAAGCGTCAGTTTAACTGGACAATCGATGACGTTTTTTTCTCACTTTTTTTCTCAGAAATTTTACAGAAAAGGTATGTCGCCTAAATAATTTTACTTCAAATAATACTTTAAAATTAGCCATATTTAATTTATTTGCTAAATGATTGAGTAATTATTTATTTTAATGTGGGGTGCTTTAAATGTGCTCTTTGAACTTTTAGCCTAAAACGGTATCTGATGGGGCTAAATTCAGGCGTCAGATAATGTTTCCCCCTATGGAAACGGACAGATTTGGTGGTAAGATAATGAAACTTGGTGAATTTACTATTTTGGGTGATGCTTTACCAGTATTAGATTTTTGAATGTATTTTCGTTGGAAAATAGGGAGTGGGAAGGTGACAGAACCTTTATTGTACATCACTTTGGATAAAAGCGTCTGCCAAATAACTAATGTAATGTACTACTAATAATAATAACAATAATGTTAATTATTAATAATGAATTAACTTTATATATAGCGTTTTTCACACACACACACACACACACACACACACACACACACATTCGTATATACACTGTGTGTGTATGTATATATATACTGCATATATACATATATCCATATACATATATATACACACACACATATAAAATGCAAAAATATACTCGTGCCAGATTTAAAAAAATAACCGTAGCATCACGTATCTTGTAGCTACCACTATTCGTAATACCACCATCATTAATACCCCACCACCTTCTCTTCTACTCGTAGGAATAATAATGGTAAATGGACTGCACTTATATAGCGCCTTTATCCAAAACGCTTTACAATGGCCTCTCACTCACCCGTTCACACACACATTCACCCACCAATGGCGGCAGCCACCATGCAAGGCGCTAGCCTGCTCATTGGGAGCAATTTGGGGTTCAGTGTCTTGCCCACGGAGACTTCGACATGTGGACAGGAGGAGCCGGGGAACCGCCGACCCTGCGATCAGCGGACGACCCGCTCTACCTCCTGAGCCACAGCCGCCCCAGTAATAATAATAAAAATAATATACTCAGGCAAGGTAAAAATAACTGTAGTATGACGTTTATTGTATATCTTACTCATAAACAGATAGCTAGCTAGCAATGTTATCGTAGTTTACAAGAGAAACTTGTTTGTTCCTTTCATTTGGTGAATCTTCTTCCAGCGGCAGCGCTGCTCTTTTTCCATGTCACATGATATTTTGAGGGTAGCGAGAACACTATATAGTTCTGTGGCGAGAGCGCCTACGTGTCGGTGTAAAATGCCTACATCGGTCATGTCATGTCATATGTCATCCTTTACTACTGATACAGTATGGTCCAGAAACGCAAATATCGGTCGTTCAATATATTGGTCGGGCTCTATTAAAGACAATGGTGTTACATGTAGGAACATTGTAGCTATGGACTTCTTAGATGGTAACAAGGCAGTAATTAAATTTTGTGGAAAAATTTTTTTATTCCACTGCCTGGTGGTCGCGACCAAACCCTAGATATCTAACAACTATAATGAGGGCAGCCTACTAACAGCTCGGTGATCAAGATAAATCAGTTTCTTGACATGATTGGATTATTCCTTAGCCCCACTTTTACCCTCCTCGTGAATCCCTGTAGCCTGTCCCCGCTATTGCCTCAATAATTGCAACATTGAGGCTACAGTAAAAAGACGTTGCATACATCCCGTCCATTCTAAGACATTAGGTAAAATAAAGTACACAAACATAAAAAGGAAGAGTAGACGAGTCACATTTGTTTCAACGATGTCTATACGTTGTTTGTCTGTTTGAGCCGTTAACTTGGCTGCCAATAGCTGGCTATAGTAGCCTACACAGGACGCAGTAGATAAGGCCCTGATTCAGACTCAACCAATGTAAAAAGTGAATGGAGTGTTTGCTTCCGGAACGTAAGCCCCTCGAGATAACCACGCCAACGTTTCCACTCTATACAGCCTACTACGCAGCCTACACAATTGCGACAATCGGTGGGTGCCACCTGAAATGAAATGCTTTGCTACATTGTAGTTTGTTTATCAGTCTATCGCCCCAATGATGTAACATTGGGGTGGGACAGATAGGACTTTCTCAGATATTGGGGGGACCTGTCCCCCATGGAAATGACACCTATGATGAGCACTGTAAGTAAGTTAAAAAAATGTTATGTCTTGTCACCCTAGGAAGTGGAGCCTAATTCTCCTGCTGCGCTGGCTGGAATGAGATCACACACAGAC
Source organism: Ilyophis sp. 1 JC-2022 (assembly GCA_022702515.1). Taxonomy (NCBI): domain Eukaryota; kingdom Metazoa; phylum Chordata; class Actinopteri; order Anguilliformes; family Synaphobranchidae; genus Ilyophis; species Ilyophis sp. 1 JC-2022. Next base: position 67,643,798 of record CM040397.1, on the reverse strand, counting down.
TACATCATTGGAGCAGACACCGTCATGAATGAGGTGAAATGATACTTTAGTGTGTTCTTGTAGCAGTTAATTGCAGTGTTTTATTTACTGGATATTTGTACCTTTGGGTTCCAAATTATCAATGTGGTCTCTTAAAGAATATGGAGAATAATTGCCAATTTAATGAAAAATGGTAAAGTTGCAATCTATGAATATTAGGGGTGGGGGGGAAGCATAGTACTGCAATATATTCTGCAATATAGTATTGATACAGTGGTGCAACGTGTCTATATTTTTATTATGTCTTGATTTTAATGCACAATGCAGAGGCAAAGAACCAGCCTCTGTGGAGTGCATTATAATCATATAACCGCACATCTCATTGTGGATTATACCGTTTATACCATGGTCACTTGCAAAAAATTAAAACAAGAGCATTCACTTATGTGTGTTTTGCATTCAAAATAAAGGTGACGTTTAAAATATTATAAAATAATCATGCTCAGTCATATCTATTTTTGTCGAATCTGTGCTCCTCTGCCTCTGTATTTATTATTCCAAGATATGTTCGGGACGTTTCTGAGTGTGATGCTTTTTTCTGTGTGGGTAGGGGTGGGTGTGGCTACAGAGCCTGAGGAGTGTGATCAGATTTCCGAGGAGCATTAGCAATTCCAGAGCGCAAGTTAATCTCTTCCTACCAAGGGCAAAATAAGCCATTTATTCATTAATGACAAACAGCTGTTTTATCTCAAAAACTATAAATGTGCTTTTATTAAAGCAGATAACTGCACTGCTAAGACTAAGCATTCATAATTCTTCATAAGTCCAGTGTTTGGTACTTAATTACAACAATTTATGTAAAGAAAATGTAAAATAAAATAATTTAAAAAACGGATACCTACATTCAAGTTTTGGAATTTTTACCTGATGAGCTACAAAAGCTATGGAGGAAATAACTTTGTGATTTCTCAATAAGGTTTTTTCAGGCGGTTACCAAAGTGTGCTGAATGGTGCCAAAAATGGTAATGTTCCAGTAAAGTCTCAATATGATTTTTTTTTTAAGTTTTACAAAAAAATGGTGCGTTTTACTTACTACCCAAGGTCACCAAAAAGCTTTCCAAACCCATGTAGCAGCACAGTGAATCTTGTGTATTTCACCAGCGCCCCATTAGCCAGAAATGAGTCTTCAAACAGGTCTTCAAAGGAATAATGGGATGAGTAACAAAGTTTTCCTACACAATGGGTGACGTGGCGAGGAGCTGTAATGGTGATGTAGTCCAGCTGTCTCTCGTGTTCGTGTTTGTTAATTTGAATGTGTTTTGTTGTGTCGGGCTTTTGTCTTTTTTCATGCGCTGTGTGTCTGTAGTGGGACGGGGTAGCGGGCTGGAGATTTTTCAAGGCACTCCTGCTGCTCGTTTTGATAATATTGACGAATTGTCTAGTCAAGATCATACCATCACTCTGCTGCCAGATATGCAGTAGATATGGATGGATCACTTGAAGGGTTGTTTCTCCTGACTTTTTCATATTTTTTTCATGGATTTTTCCATAGAGTTTAACAGGAAAATGAGTCGGGAGAAACGACCCTTAAAGTGATCCATCCATATCTACTTTTTGGAACATGTTGCAGGCATCAAATTCGGAATTAGTGTATACCCAGACATGGATTAGGCCTTTGAATTGAAAAAAGTTTTTAGTTTTTAGAGCTAGGCTTAATCTATGTCTGGGAAACTAGCCCTAAATGTATTTTCTTTCTACTGTTTTCTATGAAATATATGTAAAAGAGAATTTACAAATCTGTAAATTACAAATCTCTGCTTTTATGTGCATTTTACATACTGTCCCAACTTTTTTGGAATTGGTGTTTGTATGTTCTCCTGCCTGTGGGGGTTGCGTAGCTTTGCATGTGCGCACCCTTGGACACGTGTTCAGAGAGAACAATGAAACTAACATGGAGGGAGGTTTGAAACCAGCTGAACCGAACAGATAAAGGATAACCGTAAGGTTGTCGGTGCGTGTACGTCGAGATCAGCATGCAGTGTTACGACCGGTTAGTATTTAAGATCACATGCAAGATTCTTTCTGTGCATGATGTATATTAAAACTAAAACAGTGTAGTGAATGGCTTCGAGCCATCCAAAAGAAAATGACAAAAATTTTACCAGTTAAACATTCAATAGCAGTTACATACATCCAGTCTGTCTTGTGGTTGCTAACCGATATGCTATGCCCAGTGCTACAGCCTTACTTGAATCATTTGAACATTTCCGTTGTCGGATTGCAAGTTCACAGGGTTGAGATGGATAGGGGAAGCCGGTCGCCCCATCTTTAGGTCCATTGAACTGGTTTCTCCATTGGATTGCGAGTTCACAGGGTTGAGTGGGGGAAGCCGGTCGCCCCATCTCTCCCAAGGCTTTATACTTGTGCAGGCCGCTTGCCTCTTGGGACTTACAGGAGTTGCTCTGCAGGATCAGTCCATGCGTGGCTCCCTTCGTGGTTCTTCCTTGTCCACTGCTACTTACGTTGCCTCCTGGCGTTTCCTCTCTGCTTCCCCATGGTTGATAGCCGTGGGTAGATGAGCCTGCCTCACTCAGTTTGGTCGGCGTTGTGGACGACCGAGGCTTCTTTGTGGAGCGAGGGCACTTCCCCCGTGCGTGTCGCATGCGAGAGGTGAGAAGAGCCAGTGCAGGCCGTGCATTACGCATCATGATAGCACAAAATCATCATTGGAGATTGAAGTGAAAATGAAGGAGAAAATATTCTAACAAGTCTGCCAGCAGTTCTCCCTGCGCTGCAATGGCAAAGCGATTCACTTTTTTTCCCGACTACCCTGCGGAACTGCTGAAACAACGGCTGGCCTCTGTGGGACGCTCAGGCTTTTGTTGGGACTTAACCTTTTCGCACGTAAATTCCAAAATATTTTCAACGGCCCCATAGCGTGAGTTTTTTTTCTGTGTGCAACAGCTGTTCTAGAATTAGACTGTTACGACACAGCACTAGCCTTCGCACGGTTGAGTTAGCTAATATTAGCGCACACACACATACATATACATAGCCTACACTACATATATATATATATATATATATATATATATATAAAACGACACTCGATGACTCTCAGTATGTGTGAGGCAACAAGGGACAAGTCATCAACAACTCCGTAGCTAACTGCACTTGCATCAATAAAAATATATGTCAGCTAATTGTTTGTGTGGTGAAAATGTTTTTATTTTTTATATTTTTCGCATGTTTTCAATTAGTTGTTACAAGTGGTGTATTCTGATTCTAGCAACCATTGCAATGGACACCCATGATGTTGGTAAAGTAAATTTTTGAAGGTTGTACGTTACTGCTCACCATATGCTATGAGATGCTATTTATCTCTGATAAAGCTAATAAATTGGGCGCAGCCATACAACGTCATCTCTGGTCCAACCAAAGATGATAACGTGACAAGATAACTCACTTCCAGGTTAACTTGTTTGAGAATTGATATGGTTACAGTTGGGAGCAAGTGGAGCATCTCTTCATCATGTATCATCTTTGGTTGAATGCGGAAGAACAAGATGGCAGCACCGCAAACCAATATTAGCCTACTGCCGGATTATTTTTGAAAATGCGTTTTTCGAGTATTTCGTCAATTATTTTGATCACGGATGAGTTTACCCGTGATGTAAAACATTGTAAAGTGTAATCGCTATAAGATATATATGTGTATATTATATTTTCTGTCAGCCCGTAGTTCGCTCATTTTGACAGCTTGGTTAGCACTGTAGCTAAATCAAAGTTATAGGCTAGGGGGTATTTGCTGCTTACATTACTTCTGTGAAAGTGTGAACGTCTGCATAAACAAATAAATGTAAATGTTGTAAAGATGTTTATTTGGTACAATGTTTTTGTGGAACAGTGTGTTTAGTCCTAGGGTTAGCCCACATGTTTATTGTTGCGTCATTCGTAAATAGACGATTTGTGAATGCGCATGTAAGTGAGATCGTCGGTATAATACAGCTAGCTACGTAGTAACCCATATGCATACACTGCAAATTAAACTAGATGACTATTCGGATAACAACTAACGTTGACATAGTAACATTTGCATTTCAGTACAACAATAAACGACTAGGTACCGCACTAGAATCATGTTTGCACTTTTACATTAGGATGCAATTGTTAGCTTGTGAGGTTAAAAACCACCAAACTGCTAAGATAGCTCAGTGTTGATGTAACGAAGATATTCGATGCACAGCAATGTGTCATTTATCGTTCATTTCAGCTTCTGAAATCGCAAGTTGATGGTTTATTTTCCATAATATACACACCTCTGTGACGTGTCTAAACCGTGTTTAGCCGGCAGTAAACCATTGTGACCGCATTCTCAACGGAGCGTTCCAGTGATACGTTCTAATCACATATTTGTGATGGTACGCGTTTGGGCCATGTCTGGAATGATCACATATTTGTGATGGTACGCGCGAAAGGGTTAATGCTAGGTGGTTTTAACGCTAAGCACCCATTCACTGACATAGCGTATCCTGTTCAGGCATCTCTTTCAGCGAGTGCATTTTATTTTGTGAACACTTAACAGAAATGATTCTTTCATTTTTGGGCATGTCCAAAAAAGGTGGGTCAGAGAGCCTTCTGCAGAGTATAATTTCTGGTGCAACAAGGAGTGCCCATACATTTTGATGGCCCTCATCAACAGCTAATTGATTCTTCCCAGGTAGCTATCCCACAATATGGGAATGCTTAGAGGAAAAATTGCTGCCGGCCTTCTCTTGTCTGCCCCCAAACTAATCTTGGAGGACTAATGGCGGATTAAAGGTAGAATGTGCCAATACCCTTCCCCTATCATGTGACTGTTGACTCAGTGAAATGATTGATGTTGGTAACTGCTAAAATAGCAAAAGTTTTCCAGTATCCATAGTTTGATATCTGATATTTGATATATTTATAAAAATATTTACTACTTCGCTCGAAGGCGAGTGGCAAGAAAATCCCCGCTCTGGCTCTGCCATACCCCGCCCCCTCCCAATAGCCCCTTTCACACACATATCTTAACCCGTAAACGTTCAGAAAATCTTCTGTGTCAACCTCATGTGTAAATGTGTAAAGCTGGAGTCGATTTTCCGTGTAAGATGCTCCAGAATAAATAATAAATAAGCCTACTTTAATCGGCCCTCTTGACAATTATTGCATACATATGACATGACTTTGCACATATAATATATTGGAGCTGCATTGTGTGATTTTTATGAGGGAAATTTGAATATTATTTTAGGAATGGAATAAACATTGTCATCATTGCCTCACATATTGCTTGTATGCTATGCTATTTCTCCCTGGTAAACATCTTTGTCAGGCTCTTTCGGTTTTAAGTTTAGCTTTTTACCCAATAATAATCATAATACCTGGCATTTATATAGCGCCTTTCTCGATACTCAAAACGCTTACAATGATGAGGGGAAACTTGCCTCAAACACCACCAATGTGTAGCACCCACCTGGGCGGCAGCCATTTTGCGCCAGAATGCTCACCACAGAGGTGGAGAGGGAGAGAATAATTTTTTAGCCAATTAAACTGCCTAGCGCCACATAGACATATGGCAGATAGCCTATTGTTAGCTGTTTAACTAAATTATTTTTGTTGCATTTTACCAAAAACAACTCTGCATATAGGCCTAAGTATTGTTATCTTAAAACACTCTTCAACTATGTTGTGTTGGTATGATTCCAAAACTGTTTGTGAGATCACAACATCAGTCTTCTGTTTCTTTCCACAAAAAACACGTAGCTACAAATTCATCCATATCAGGAGCCGATGTAATGGCCTTCTTATGAGCAAGAATAATCATGTTTTTTTTTTGCCCGTGCAACATGCGGTGGAAGGGGATTAAGACGCGAGATAACCTGGCGAAATGGCCTAACTTTTGCATGCTGCAGATGAAACTCCAATAATATCCAATTTTCAAACAGTCACCTGCATATTGCAATAACTTTGGCTGTGTTTATCCCACAAAAATCTATAGCCCTGTGTTTCTAATTTTATAGTAGCCTATATGTATGATTAGTCTGTAGCTCTAATATTGACGCGCTACGGGCATCAATGTCCGACATTATCGGAGTGTATTTTTTCAGGACTGACTATGTCTGAAATAACTTCTCTTTTGCACGTTGCATCATTTGCAGTTTGAGTCTGCAGTATGCTATCAACAAGGCAGCAGTCGTTCCATTCAAGCAAAGGATTTACGTTTCACCTAGTTTACTAGTCTTATTGAAGTGTCAATTTCCGACCCTATGTACTGATGTCTTTCCCATAGATCTAAATGCAGATGTCACGTTAGTCACTGTTCCTTTTGAAACACTAGCCAGTTGAGCAGTCTTTGTGACTGAAGCTCCTGTCATCCGTGCCCCAATAATGAACCCTATTTAAAAGTCGCTTAGATCTTTTCCTCTTGCCATCAAGTTCAACTGGGCCTGCTCAGCATTTTTACGCATGCCACAGAGCATGATAGGATGTTGTTTGCTTAATTGTATCATGCAGTACACCTGTATGGAATCATGTTCTTGTGTTTCTCCACTCATTTGTTCAGATTTTCTCTTTAATTTGTCTTCCGTCTGCATATGGAACATTATTGGCTAGACCAAATTAGCTGGCCTGCAAATGTTTTTGCAATAATTAGCATGAAATTACAGTTGTGTTCAAATAAATAGCAGCGCGTTAAAAAAAGTGAATAAAGTGCAAATATTTTTTAATAGCTTTTAGTTCCATATTTCAAATGTAGTGGAAACCTTAGACATTCAAATCAAACGTCTTCTGACTGCAACAGCACTTACAGGTAATTTTAGATCATCTTTGATATTTCTGGAGGTAATGATTGGCTGAATCTTTGCCATTCTGACTATTCTTCGATCCGTTTTAACAGTAGTTGCTTGTTTTCTTCCTCGTGTTTCGGGTTTTTGTTGCTATTTTAAAGCATTTGAGATCATTTTCGCTGAGCATCCTATAATTTGCTGCACTTCTTTATACATTTTCCCCTCTCCAATCAACTTTTTAATCAAATTACGTTGTTCCTCTGAACAGTGTTTGGAATGGCCCATTTTACTTAGCAATTCAGAAGGAAATATATTCTATAACAATGTGTGAAACATTTTCTTCCCTTCTTCCGTAATAAAGGACAATTAATGACACCTGTTTTTTCACAGAATTAATGCATTCTCTAATTAAACTCCACACTGCTATTATTTTGAACACGCCCCTTTCAATGAATGAGTCAATTACTCAGAACAAGCAGCGTGCATGTCATGACAGTTGGGTCTGTTTTTTTTTTTATTACACTACTACATCTACAAGTAAATGTTTTGCCATGCAGAAATATCACTACTACTAATAACAGTGGTTCATCAGGTTCATCAGCATGTTGTACTGCTATTTTTTTAACACAACTGTACATGAAAATAGATGGCAAGGCAACTTTCTAAGAGGTTTATTTAATAGAAATTTTACCAGCCATTAACATTACTTGTCAATCGCTGGTAGAGGACTTTGTGTTAGTGCTTGTAATTGCTTTATTTATTTAAGACTATGTTTTCTGTCTCTCTGTAGTCTGAGGATCTGTTCTCACTCATTGAAACTCACGAAGGGAAGGGCCTGAAGCTGTACGTGTACAACACAGACACAGACAACTGTCGAGAGGTGGTCATCACTCCCAACAGCGTGTGGGGTGGAGAAGGCAGGTGAGGCACATTCTCTGGTCCTCCTTATCAGCAAATTTGAATGGCAGAGCTTTTGGCTGGGATTTAACTTCTTCACTTTTTTCTACAGTCTGGGCTGTGGAATTGGCTATGGGTACCTCCACAGGATACCAACCCGTCCGTTTGAGGAGGGGAAAAAGATACATTTCCCTGAAAGAATTCCCAGTGAGGCCACTAGTCCACTAAAGGATGGCTTCACAGAGGTGAGGATAATTTTTTTAACCGTTTTCCCCCCACATTTTCCATTACTCCATCAATTGGAATGTCCAGTTGTAGTTGTAGTTCCATCACTAGAGCTGGGATTGAGCTAGAGCTGGGATGGTACTGCTTTTTTCCTTACCGCATGAATTAGTGAAATCAGTCTAACCGCAGCGGTAACTGCTATAAAATAACAAAAAACTTTGAACGTTATAAAATGGTTATAATTGGTTCCTGAATAAACATAGCAAATGCACTCATTCATGTAGTAGTCTATTCTTTATATATTCATTACAGGCATTTTTTTTACAGGCAACTATTCCATAGTTAATATGTCTATCTTTATTCCAATTTTGTCCCTAAAGCAACTTTGTCCTTGTAGGATTTCCGGTCGGCATGGAGATAATTTACGATTGAAACACGGAGACAGTGAACAACTCTGTTTATTAACAGTAGAAAATTACAAATGTAGACCACAAATGTAGGATGAAAAACAAACTATAGGCTTAATGAAAAATAGGCTACAACATGTCAGCCTAAATTAACTGGAACATGAATAGAATAGCTTTTATTTTACCGCAAGGGAACTTCAGTTGAAGCCCCAGCAACAACAAAAAAAAAGAGACAGTGAGGCAGACCCACAACACGCAAACAAACCTATCAAACAAAGACATCCAACAGAATTATTACATCAATTAAGTGAATTAAAGTGCAATTCAGCCATGGTTAAAAAAATAGCCCCGCTGTCCCGAGATGTCCAATGTCACCAAGCAGTCCAACACACAAACTCCGCCTCCACGACTCTCCTCCATATACGCAGCGCCGCGGTCTCTGCCCACCGCCGAAACGGAGCACCGAACTGCGTCAATCCTCCCAGTCGTCTCCTCATTCCTCCCCCACGTTGTGTTCTCCTTCCCTGGCTGCCTTTTGAAGATTGCCTGCACTCCTGCACTTGCCTGCAGTCCCGAATTCCTCAACTCCGGTGAAGAGCAATGGTAAACTTTGTTGCTGCAGTTTGCAGATCCAACGGACATTCCTGAGTATATGTTAGCAATTAGGCTATTTACTGGCAGCTTTACATCTGCCATAGTCCGTAATACAATTAAAACTTTCCACTTTTTTCTCATAAAAAATTCTGCCATATGCGACTGACTTATTCCAACATGTTTACCTTTTTCGAGTTTGAGAGATGCCCTCAACGGAGTGAGAACAGCCCCGCTGTACTGAATACACCTTGCTATTTTATTGCCCTGTAATGCTGGAGAGGCTGAGGTTTCCGCAATCCTGCATGCGTCAGAATTTACGGGGCTTCTTTTAAAGCTGTAGCTTAGTTTATAATTTCAGACAAACATGTACTGTAATTGGGACGGATACAACTACAGGGCTTGACGTAAGCACCTTACGTGTCTTCAACACCTCCGGGCCAGTGAATCACTCTTTTCAATGGCCCGCTCGGCCGGTGCAAATATTATATCATTTTTCTTATATACAGGTGCAGCTCAAAAAATATTGTGAAAAAGTTCTATATTTTTTGTCACTCATGTCAGAAAGTGAAACTCATATATTATATAGATTCATTACACATAGTGAAATATTTCAAGCCTTTATTTCTTGCAATTTTGATGATTATGGCTTACAGCTCATGAAAACCCAAATTCAGTGTCTCAGAAAATTTGAATATTACATAAGATCAATAAAAAAGGAACAGAAATGTCAGCCTTCTGAAAAGTATGTTCATTTCTATGCACTCAATACTTGGTTGGGGCTCCTTTTGCATGAATTACTGCATCAATGCGGCGTGGCATGGAGGCGATCAGCCTGTGGCACTGCTGAGGTGTAATGGAAGCCCAGGTTGCTTTGATAGCGGCCTTCAGGTCGTCTGCATTGTTGGGTCTGGTGTCTCATCTTCCTCTTGACAATACCCCATAGATTCTCTATGGGGTTCAGGTCAGGTGAGTTTGCTGGCCAATCAAGCACAGTAATACTATGGTCATTGAACCAGCTTTTGGTACTTTTGGCAGTGTGGGCAGGTGCCAAGTCCTGCTGGAAAATGAAATCAGCATCTCCATAAAGCTTGTCAGCAGAAGGAAGCATGAAGTGCTCTAAAAGTTCCTGGTAGATGGCTGCGTTGACTGTGGACTTCAGAAAACACAGTGGACCAACACCAGCAGATGACATGGCAACCCAAATCATCACTGACTGTGGAAACTTCACACTGGACTTCAAGCAACGTGGATTCTGTGCCTCTCCACTCTTCCTCCAGACTCTGGGATCTTGATTTCCAAATGAAATGCAAAGGGAAATTTTACTTTCATCTGAAAAGAGGACTTTGGACCACTGAGCAACAGTCCAGTTCTTTTTCTCCTTAGCCCAGGTAAGACGCTTCTGACGTTGTCTCTGGTTCAGGAGTGGCTTGACACGGGGAATGTGACATTTGTAGCCTATGTCCTGGATTCGTCTGTGCGTGGTGGCTCTTGATGCACTGACTCCAGCCTCAGTCCACTCCTTATGAAGCTCCCCCAAATTCTTGAATGGATTTTGCTTGACAATCCTCTCAAGGCTGCGGTTATCCCTGTTGCTTCTGTACCTTTTCCTGCCACACTTCTTCCTTCCACTCAACTTTCTATGAACATGCTTGGATACAGCACTCTGTGAACAACCAGCTTCTTTAGCAATGACCTTTTGTGGCTTACCCTCCTTGTGGAGGGTGTCAATGACTGTCTTCTGGACATCTGTCAAGTCAGCAGTCTTCCCCATGATTGTGTAGCCTACTGAACCAGACTGAGAGACCATTTAAAGGCTCAGGAAACCTTTGCAGGTGTTTTGAGTTAATTAGCCGATTAGAGTGTGACACCATGAGTTTCCAATATTGAACTTTTTCACAATATTCTAATTTTCTGAGACACTGAATTTGGGTTTTCATTAGCTGTAAGCCATAATCATCAAAATTACAAGAAATAAAGGCTTAAAATATTTCACTCTGTGTAATGAATCTATATAATATATGAGTTTCACTTTCTGAAATGAGTGACAAAAAATATTGAACTTTTTCACAATATAAAATTTTTTTGAGCTGCACCTGTATATATAGATACACAAAGCTTACAGCTTACAAATCGCATTTTTGAAGTTTTCCAGTCTCACTGGCCAGATCGTTGGCCTTGGCCTAGGCATGATGATGAGAAGGGAGAAGTATTTTGTAAGCTTTGCCGGTCGATGCCAGCGTATGCAGACAAGTGAGTGAAAATATTAGACTGATCTTAAGTGAAATAGCTAGCTAGCTAATATTTTTGAAGATTTAGTTCTTAATAATTGCTGACTAGATGTTCCCACCATCACCAGTTAAAGTTAACAAGCTAGCTAGCTAGTTATTTTGTTACTACTGCCCTCCGTTTGAGTTCCTGCCGCAATGAAAGTGTGTAATTCCAAAGCAATTAAATGGGAAAAATACAGAATGAGATTATTAATTATAAGAATAAAATTTAATGTATTAGGATTATATTTCCTACGTTACTGCCTGTATTCACGGTCTGGCGCCTACTAGGCTTTGCCTGGTCTTGTTCATTGAAAATAATAAACCTTATTCACTTTACTTGGATCACATTCTTCTGAGGCATGATGATCAAACGGTGTGTTGGAGAAGCACTCTTCACCCAGTAACAAACCGCTGCCATCTGATTCTATAAAATGCTTGCCATGTATGTCCTGTTTAAGCATTGGCAAGATTTGCCTATATCTTCCGGGTCAGTGGATACAACATTGGGGCCAGTAACTTTGAAAATCGCAAATTCAACTGTATGTCAAGCCCTGAACTACCACAAGGGCCACCGTGGAATAAATTTCAGGATCGATAGATCATTTCTTTCATATTGGCTTGTTAAAAAATACAAACAGATGTATTTTTTAGATTAAAATGACTTTTAACTGAACAGTTCTTTCTATGATTGCTACCAACTAAGCATGACCGTTCCCTGAATAAAAAGTTACATACTGCAGCTTTAACCCCCCCTTTGCAAAGATGCCTAGTGATAATGCCGCCGGTAGCATCATTTTGCTGAACTGCAGCCAAACTATTAGTGGAAATCACACATTCGTGACAACTCTGCTGAGTAGAGTTTCTAAGTGTCACTATTTTCCCACAGCAAGTCCATTTAACATGCACCCCCCCGCCCCCCCCCCCCACCCAGTCTATACCTACCCAATAGTGTCTGTGTGAGTCCATAAATATATATATTCATCATATAAAAGTTGAATTCCATCATAGCAACAATATAAACCCAACAATAGCCTGATCGTATGCCAAAAACGCTGTAAAAAGCCTTGCTCACTCAAATTCAAAATAAATGTGAAATTATTGTCTCATTGTACCACATATTCTACAATGAATATCTGCTACTAAATAAATATACAATCCTACCATTGGTTTTACAGATAGAGATGTTATTTTCAAAATCCAGTGGTCATTTATTGTCTGGTACAATCTGTTTGAGAAATATACAACACTTTATACTGCTATGACACTATCTGAAACGTCGACTCGTAATATAATACCCCCCATGCCCTGCAAGCCTGTCTCATTCATTACAGTTCATGGTTTAATTGTCGGCTTTTTTTATCCAATAGAGTGCATTATAACCTTAGCAGTGGTATATGCAAGGTCTCATTGGGTGCTTTGAAAAATGTATTGCAGGCCAGTGTAACAGCAGTTTTCGTTTTAATGGTCTAGTATTACGCAACCTCTATAGAAAACGCATTAGGGAGGGTAGTATTCCCTTACCTGATATGCAAGTATTTTTGCGTCAAAAATGCAGTTGGTCTCGCTGGCTACATATGTACGTTAGTTTTTCCACTCGAGCACAATATGATTGATAGGCCTATTGTTATTTTCGCATTTTTAGTGCATTTCACATACTGTAGTGCAATTGTTAAATTTATTTTTGACGTACCGATTTTAATTGAAGATAGAACATTTGGCAGCATTTTGCAGATGGTGGAATACAATTTTATTTTCATGTTATCATACATAATATAATAAGAAAAGAAGAGCCAGCACTCTCCAATATAATGTTAATTTATTTAATAGCAGCAGTCACGGACGCGTTTCGGCTACACAGCCTTCATCAGCATACAGCCTCAATCTGAGAACAGCGTATAAAGTAACCACAGCCATGACTTCATACACATGGCAGACAATTAGCAGCAATTAGTGAATTCCCCATAGGATCTGACGCATATAGACCCCAAAACATTTTCTTTCTTCCATTCTTCCATGCTCTAATTGTGTACACTGTCATGTTAAAGGTAACACTTTTTCACATCCCCATACGGGAAAAATATTTAACGTTAAAGGGAGAATCACGTGTAAGACTAAATTTATTGTTTATATGCTTAAATGTCTGTGCAGATTGTTATATTGGAAAGTCAACGAGAGAACTGAACAAAAAGCAGCATTAGGTGCAAGGATGTGAAATCTCCAGTAGCAAGACATTTTAATTTAATGGGACATGATATTTGCACTTTAAGGGGTGATTAACAGCCCCAAAAGGGGAGGCAATAGAGAACAATTACTTTTACAAAGAGAAGCTTTCTATATTCACTCAATGGGAACAGAAAGTCCACGACGAATGAATGAGGAACTTATTCTTAGTAGTTTTTTGTAGGTTTTTTAACAATAACTAAATGCTAACATAAACTGGTTAATTACCCATTTGTTATTGTTTTGTTTATTTTCTCATGTCATTGGCAATGTTTATGCTACTTTCTTTCTTGTTTATATTGTTCTAAAAAAAATTATATTTATATATTAATAAGGCATGCTCTTAAAGAGAAAAGATTATGTACCCTGGTCCTATGTTTAGAAAAGAGTAAGAAATTTTCTATGGGGAATTCACTTATTGCCACTAATTACGACTAATTGTCTGCCACGTGTATGACGTCATGGCTGTGGTTACTTTATACCTTTGTTCTCAATTATACGTCTTAGGTGAGTAGAGCACATCTTTTCTTAATGTTCGATAATCATACATAATATAGGCTATGGTGTATATCCTTGTCACTTAGTAAATTGGAATGAGCATTTGCTATGCCCTGTGTGCTGATATGTGGTAGATTCATGTAAAATTTTCCTTGGAGTCATTATGAATAGGAACACATAAAAAGCTACTGAAAAATGCAATCCCGGGGCAAAAGTATACAGGCTGTAGAGTACAGGGAAAAGTGATGTTTTATTGAGGTACACAAGTGAATGATTAGGCAACATATGTAGGTGTATGTACAGGGTCCAAAATGAACACCCGCCAGGCGCCAAATGCGGGTAAATTTTCCTATTGGCGGCTAAATTTTGCGGTGTCACCAGCCACTGGCGGGTGTATTAAAAACAAAAATTAGAAGACAACATTGCAAGGTTAGCGCTTTTTTATTTGTATCAATGTAGTTGTGTAGCCTATGGAGGAAGGTGGTGGAGGCGGAGTTTGTGTGTTAGACTGCTTGATGACATTGGACATCTCGGGACATCGGGGGCTATTTTTAATCATAGCGTTTGGCTGTATTCCACTTTAATTCACTTAATTAGTTTGATTAATGCAATGATTCTATTGAACGTCTTTATTTGATATGTTTGTTTGTGTGGGTCTGCCCCACTGTCTATGTCTTTTTTGTTGTTGCTGGTGGCTACAACTGAAGTTCCCGAATGGGAAAATAAAATTGATTCTATTCAATTTTTTCAACCTATAAAATATAAAGTAACACATTCCAGCTTTGTCCTCAAAGGGCTCCGTAAGCGCTAGTCTCTATCTCGCACCTCCAAGTCGCGCAACCAAGAAACGCCAAAGATTTTTTTAAGGAGAAATGGCACATTGATGAGAATGGGAAAACACTGAGTTGGATCGGGTATGACAAATAACGTTAAATAATGTCAATGTTCTGCTCCCAGTACCTTTTATGCGGCACAAAAATGCCTGCAATAGGCTAATTGGTATGGGCACTGAGCTTTTAATGAACGTTAACGTTATTTGGTTGGCTAACGTTAGCTATCTGTTATCTGCCCAGCAAACCCGGCTGGTTAACTTAGTTATTGTTTTAAAATCACCTTTCTTTTAATAACGTTAATATTGACTGTTTTCACTAACATTATTTGATTTCTGTAGATTGGATGAGAATAATTTGTTGATTGAAAACTTTGTAGGCTTCTGTACTCTTTGTTCTAATAGCCTACTCTTCATGCACTTTTGTTCTATACTATTTATGCACTTTGTAGGCTCCTATTCTCACTCCTGTATGCCATGCAGGCTATCTTTGTTGCAGTGAACATTTAATATCAATACAATTCTTTTTCACTTAAAATCTGCTCAAACCACAGTTTTTATTCACCACCAAAAAGGCTGTATGCGTTAGATTTTTTGACTGGTAAAAAGATGTTTGGCGGGTAGATTTTTAAATTTTGTTAATTTTGGACCCTGTGTAGGTTCGGGTAGGTTCGAGTTTAGTTGAGCTGTGTCCGAATCTACTGCGTCCTCCTGTGTAATAGATAAGGTAGGCTAATGTTACTGCTTACAGCATATTGTTTAGTGACACACAGTAGCCTATGCAAAAAATATTCTTAATACTATTATCAGCGAAAACCTAAGCATAATAAGTCTATAATTTGCGGATTTAAAGTACACTACATTTAGATAACATATTGCCAACTTTCTCACAGCTAGCATACTCAATAGTAGCCTATAGAAAGGCGTTTATTCAGACCGGTTCCGACACATCCTTTGTTTAGCAGAAACCAAGTTAGCTATCTAGCTAACTGCACGTCCAAACAATGTATCATCTGCAAGCATTTTCATTGCGATATTCTTATGTCTGTTTTTGTTTAACACTTGCGTTAGTTAGTACTTGCTATTGATAAGACAAATAGTTCAGTATGAAATTTATAAAGCTGGCAAGACAGACTGCAGAGCTAACGTAACAATTTAGGGGAAAAAATGCAAATGAAACCCTTTAAAGTATGCTCCGTCTTTAAAGGGTTAAACCAGGTAGCCTCGGCTACCCAGGCAGCAGCCATGAGCTAGCTAATGTTATGTTAGCCCAGAAACTAGCTAGCCAACAACACCATAGCTGTGTCTTAGCTAGAATTCTCAGTGTTGGCTTGCTTTTTTTGAGCTTGTTATTCTTGTCTGGTAAACAAACGCTATGTCGTCTACACTTAACACAGCCTATACTGCCAGCAGTAACAATAGGATACCGTGATTTTTTCTAGTCTATGGTAGGGCTGATCCGAATGTTGAGAAAAGCTGCAATATTGATGTTGTTTCATAATAGTATACCGTAATCAAAACACAACAATTGCAGTTCATTATACATCCAATGGGGGCGCCATTGTTTAGCCTAATTCGTTCTGTAGTTGCGACAGTAATGAAGGGTATAGGCCCTCGGTAGGCCTGTTATAGAGCCAACGTAACGACACTACATTTTGTCATTGCCGCCATTTTTTGGAAAGCTCGACACAGCACACCATAACAAAGCATAAAAACACCAGATCAGTAGCCAATGGTAAAAGATTAATAACAGTTGCAGGTTGAACGATAGGCTACAATAAAAACTAAATGTTGGACAAAAAAAATCAATCACTGTCTGTTAGACAAAGCGCTCTGATTATAAGAAATCGATGAAAGCTGACGAGAGCATACCACAGCAAGTTTATTAAATGGGGTAATAAGTAGAACATTATTATCATCATCATCACTATATTAGGCTATTATTATTAAGCTGGTCTATCATTCATTGCCTAAATCAAATTTTTATGACCAAATAATCTGTGATGTCACTGTGTATACATGAAAAAGTAAAGATAAAACTTGGTATTGTAATTAACCATGAGAATTCCAAAGCACACCGTATACCTTGAATAACATGAATGACAGGCAATAGTTTGATCAAAACAATGAACATCTATAAATACATTTTTGCTGATAAGCATTCCATAACACTGACAGATATCAGCAGTGTTGAGAGTACACCTAGATAGGTAGGCTAAAATAGCTGCTAGCTAGTCGGATTAACTTGATTGAATAGTAAGTAGCCAATCAATCACTTTGTTTAAAAAATATATATATATAAAATCCACACTTAGAGGAAATAGTGTCAAGCAGCTTGGATCAGCCTGGGCCAAACTTTGAGAAACCAATGAAGCGGAGCATGCGAACTTATTAACATAATGCAGGTTTGGCTCGTTGTCATTTGCTTTGTCTTTGAATTCTTCATCGACTAATGCTTAGTTTTAGTGGTCATGTGTCCACAGTACCATCCATTCCTCCCCCCTCTTCTTCTGTCCTGTCCTCTACAACCAACCTGTTACACCTGACTTACGATGCAGTCCATAATCTATTATGAATTTAAAACTTATTATGAGCAGAATCGGCCTTCATGCATAGAGCTTAAACTAAGCTGCGCTAATGAAATGGAGCAATTGTAAATGAGGTTTTAGTAATTAGCTTGCCTATGGTAGCCTGTAATTGTGCTAGAGTGGTTCCCAAACTCAGTCCTGGGGTACCCCTGTTTGTTTTCTGCAATCCCAGAATTTTAACAAGCTGTTCATTTTTTTTAAATTATGTGCTTTTCGTCTTAAGAGGGATCATTTACCCTCTGAAGCTACATTACATCAGAAATATGCATGCAATGAAGAATAAAACTCCCATGTTCACTTTGTACTTATTGTTCTATAGGCCTAGCCTATTGCAAACAATTACAAAAAAATTAACTAATCAAATTAAAAACTGTTCCTTCATCATTTCCCCCTTAAACTCATTAACACAATGTAGGTTTCGATCGTTGTCATTTGCTTTATCTTTGAATTCTTCATTATCTACCAATGGTTAGTTTCATTGGCATATGTGTCCATGCTATCACCAATTACAAGCCTATTGATTTTACTAGCTATTGATTTCATTGGTTATTTGAGGTAACTACATTTTTTAACTGATCAAAATCACAAATTTACATAACCACATATTTTAATCTTCTATCACACCCTTTGTGCACAAGAGGGCGCCATCAACAATTTATGTTAGTAAAGTTACTTTGACGCACAACACACACGCACACCGAATGCGCAAGACTGTTTATGCCCAGCTAGCTGAGAAAGCTGCACACTTGCAACAGAATCAGGTAGGCTTATTTATTTTAAATGGAGTGTGTGAATTTGTAAATGTATAATTCTAAAATTACTCAAGTAACGTTACATTATTTGTGACCTGCTCTATCAAAATCAGTTGCACTGACCCCCAAACACATTTTGGGCTACCTGAGGGAGGAAAATGTAAGCTTTCTAATGATACCAAAATTATCTCTCTAATCCAAATATAAAGCGAGTTACGTCACGTTACATTTGGAATGTCATCAGACCATGTTTTTGAGAAAAACACCTTCAAAGTTCAGCCGCTAAAGTTGCTAGCTATGTGTTAACATTTCTTGATAGAGCTGGGTCTCATAACCTAATGAACTCCGGTGTTAACTTGTCGTGCTACAAAACTATATTTTCACAATGCATTTGACATTAAGACACGCATATCATGAAAGCCAAGACATTTTTCAAATAAAATCGGATGAAACCCAATGCATTATTTTGTAGCCGTGAAAGCAGGATAGCCAAGCTACCTCGGTGCCTTGTGAGCGAGTGTTCTCCACTCCACTCAGCACAAGATCTGTGCTATTGCCTGAAAATGTTCATATGTTAATTTTTCAGAAGAAGAACCTGTCCATATCCTAGACTCGAAACAGGTAATCAGTCTGAATGTCTAACTTTATGTTGGTATTTTTGGAAGTGTCATTTTGGCTACTACGTAGGCCTAGTAGATTATATTTTCTTACATTAGTCTTAAAATAATATGTTTTAAGAGGACATTTTTTAATTTAAAAAGTACTAAAGTATTTCTAATTTAATTTCATCATGCACTGTTATTTTAACAAGGCTATCTTCCATGTATGTTTCATACCTCCCATGATGGGATGATGAGTAAGTAAACTTTCAGTCTTGTTCAGCCACACTTTGTGGTACAAATTGTACTCCTAGTACATTTTTTGCCTTGGGAATAAACGAGTAATCTTGTTCAATTAAACATTGTCTTCATCTGAACGTAATGAACTTAATTTGTGACTGTATCGTGAAACCAATATTGTGTATCGTATTGTGAATTGAGTGTATCGTCCCACCCCTACTAATAATTAGTCGGTGAAGAATTCAAAGACGAAGCAAATGACAACGAGCCAAACCTGCATTGTGTTAATAAGTTTATGAGAAAGTGATGGAAGAACGTAACAACACGGGTTCAAGAAATTATGTATTAGCAATTTTATTTGGAAAGAATACGCCGTGTTCATAAAAACGGCTATTTTTTATGCCATTTTAACAAGCTGAAAACGGTAAAACAAAATACATTTTACAATTCCACACGCGCTATTTATGGAACTAAATAAACTCCATGGGCTTGTCTTGAATGTCACGTTTGACAACGGAATCTGTTGTTGGTTGGTCACTCGCACTGTCAGACTCATTTCACATACTGCGTGTCCAATCAGAAGGAGGCTACAATCTCTCGGTCATGTATAGGCCTAGTACCTACCCTTTCCGTAACGCAGGGGTCGGCAACTGAAGTTGGCCGCGGGCCAAATTAGCGTTATGATTGCACTCAACGGGCCAGTTGTAACTTTAAGACTATAAATATAACCATATTTGGGATTTTCGCGGACCTCGTTTGTAATTGTTGACGGGGGGTGCAATCAATATTTTTTGTTGACGGGGGGGGAGGGGTGCAATCGCCTTTATTTTTTATTACAAATGTACCGCGGGTGTGCGTCCGCTTCCGCGTTCTTCATACCACACGCCACATGTTGGCTATTTCAGCACCACGCATTGTCCACCTACTTATTGCTTCACTACTGTCTGTGCGTGTCATTCACTCTCAACATAGATAAAAGTACAATGAGCATTCTTCAGGTGTGGGTAGATTCGCTATTCGTACATTATTGCCGATACGTGGGACTGTCGATTCGATATTGTTAAAAAAAAAAAACGTAATTTTTTTTTTTTTTTTTTTAAGATTTTTTTTTTTTTACATCTCTAAATTATCTGGCGGGCCAAATATTATTGCTGGCGGGCCAAAAATGGCCCGCGGGCCGCCTGTTGCCGACCCATGCCGTAACGTGATTTGTAAATGTGTTTACTGTTTTGGGTTTTCTCGTTGTGTTTTTTGACTTGCAGTTGTTTTCTGAAATGTCGTTGTGTTTTATAACTTGTTACTGTGTTTTCCGAAATATCGTTATGTTTTATACTCGTCGGCCATCCACAGTTGCATTACTTTTTGACCGAGATTTTGTATTGACAATGAGAGAGTCGAACCACTCCGTAAAGTCTTCTCCAGCACATCCCAAAGACTTTCAATGGGGTTAAGGTCAGGACTTTGGTGGTCAATTCAAGTGTGAAAATTATTCCTCATGCTCCCTGAACCACTCTTTCACAATTTGAGCCCGATGAATCCTGGCATTGTCGTCCTGGAATATGCCCATTGATGGGATAACCTGGTCATTCAGTACATTCAGGTACTCAGCTGACTTCATTTTATTGCTGCATAATGTTGCTAAGCCTAGACCTGACCAATTGAAACAACCCCAGATCATAACACTGCCTCCAGAGGCTTATACATTGGGCACTATGCATGACGGGTGCAACGGCGACTTTTTTTTTTGGCCAGGCAGTGTATTTTTCAACTACAAAATCAAGTCCTATTTGGCGAGTTGATTAAAATCATTTCAAATTACCTGATAGCCTATAATTTGTTCAATCATGGTTCGCTTTGCCAAGGCGGATGCCGCACATTTCCCAGCGCGCCATAGGTTTTCCAAGTTTTACATTTCCAATTCTATCTGATATTATGCGTTTACTATGCCTATTTCTATGTATTGTCTATGCTATTAAATGCTGTTATGTTGCTGTCATTTCATTGTAGAAATGTAGGTCTGTTAGTTGCCTATTCCTATGCCATATTATGAGGGCTCAATCACAGAACTTTTGGGCAGAAACTCAAAAGTATTGTATCATGTTACCTTGTCTGTAAAGTATCGAGCATTGTATCTCTGTTACTATTTCATAATGGTATAACGGTAACGAGTATTATACTTTTTTTGAATAACGTGCCCAACACAGCATATCAGTAAGAGCTTTAGTAGGCAGCAGCGTCTAACTATTCTTTTGAATGAAGTCCAGCTTTCTGATTAAGCCAGACATTTGTTAGCTAGCAACCACTTTTATAGCCAATATCGGCTGAATATTGGCTGACTTAACTAGTTTGTCC
Organism: Ilyophis sp. 1 JC-2022; assembly: GCA_022702515.1. Classification (NCBI taxonomy): domain Eukaryota; kingdom Metazoa; phylum Chordata; class Actinopteri; order Anguilliformes; family Synaphobranchidae; genus Ilyophis; species Ilyophis sp. 1 JC-2022. The sequence continues at coordinate 67,622,536 of CM040397.1, read as the reverse complement.
CTCTGTATAACTGTCTGAATGTTTGCATTGCAATGACCACAGAGATAACTACACTGATATAAACTCAACCATTTCTAAATCAAAACTCACCTTAGGTGGAAATGTTGCTCAGTGGCCTGGTGCTGAAAAGCCACATACTTCTTCAGGTTCTCACTACCCTTCAATCCAATATAAAATCTGTTTTCTGATGTGTTTCCTCTTTTTCATTCTTCTCATTCAGAATTGGAGGTGGAGCACTACATTCAGATTTATTAGATCGGACCACGATGCAGTCCATTGAGTAATAATGAGAACATTCAGTCAGGCCAGGGCAGGAGAGAAGCAGGGACAAGCAATGGCGTAGTCAAAGAGAAGGCTATACCATGATTTGGCGTAGGAGCGGGTGCACGTTGGCCAAGTCATATGTGAATTGACCAACAACTGTTTTACCTGCGTTTGATGGATATAGTGACAAGAATAGATATAAATCTATGGGCATTTTTTGCCCTTGTGCTTTCTGATGCAAAATATATTTATTTGGGGGGAATTTTTTCCCTTTGCCCCTTGCCCCATAGTTTTTCGATTTCCGATGCTGGGCTAATGTATGACTATCGTTAATTGATAGATATCATAATTGTTTACTTTGGCATTATTGTTACTCAAACAGATCTTGCCAATAAAGTATTTTTCATTTCATTCAACTAGCCTAAATATTTACTTCGCAGCATTTTTGCATTTTCTGTCATTATGAAATTAACATGAAGCTTTTTAAATGAAAGGGTAGAGCGTTCCCTCATTGTTGCAAATCTAGAAGGCTCCAGGTCTCACGTCTGCTTACGTTACATGATTTAAAAAACAAATTATTTAAAAATGAGTGTAGCCTAAATGAAACAACATGAAGATTTGTGAAAGATTTATGAAACTTTCCAGGACTTTTTGTAATTGACTTTTTGCTTTTTTCTTATCGGTAAGTGTGAAGTGATTCCACACTGCCGGTATCTTCGCCATTGTTCTAATGGCCACGTGAACTGAAGCATTATTGGACTGAGGGATGTCACGCTCCCTTTCATATTTTATGACAAAGACAAAGTATATATATAACTGCAAGCAGCAATTAAGGGGGCCAAGTGCACAAAGAGCCAAATACATATGCGAATGCAAAAACATACATATGCATGTTCATAATGAATTGCTTAGTCAGTCTAGCTAGTATCAAATGTCAACAAAAGTGATTTTTAGTAAACTCATTAAAAAATAATATAATTGTGAGTAGATGCTAAATGGCAAATTCGGTGCAAATCAGTCAAAGCATCTTGGAGAGGATAGATCTGAACTATTTTGTAATTTATTCAAAACGGTGCCAAATCCATAATGGCAGGCTAATGAATCCTTAAGCCATGTTTATTCTCTGTGCAAAGCGGGATCTTTTGACATTAAGTACAAGTTAAATGCAGCAGAATTTATCAATATCTAATTCTAAAGACTGCTGTCGCACCAGGACAGGGCCAATCCGCAGCAAATTTGGTGAGTTATGCTTGGACACTACCTTCCTTCAGTGTGCCCAGTTTCATTTGAATAAACCAGATGAAAGTGGGAAAAGTAGCATATGAAACAACAAAATCCAAAATGGTCCCCAATTCAAGATGGCGGTGATTGAAACACACACGGCTATATACAGACTGAGGGGTATTGTCACTGCATGAAGTTTCGAAAATATATATTTAAAGCATTGGTTTTTAAATGTAAACAAATTCTTGAGCTTGAAAGCGCCACACTGTTGGTAAATCGGGCCAAAATTCTGGGGCTGTCTCAGGATTGAGTTATGAACGGACGAACTAAGTTTCATAAAATTTCTTCAAACTTTTGGATTTGTAGCTGTGAAACACATTTACCTCCCTGGTGGAAACACTATAGATGATATCAAATTGTGTGCAGGGTTTGAATAAGCTGCAACAATGAACACTGATTTTGGGGGTATAAATCGCTCTCAAGACGAGAAAGTATACATGTTATCAAGGTAAGTGCACACTGTTAATAAGGTGGCCATGCTGTGTTTTGTAAAGGTAAAATGGTGGTTCTAGCATCAAATTTTTAAATGATGTGTTCTTGAAGTCACATGTACAACGAGGATGGCAGTGAATGTGGCGTGACGGCTAAGTTAAAGCCTTACAAGTATGTAATTGGTTGCTAACTAGCGCCGAAAATATGACGTCGGCCAGAATAAATAATAATAAAATAATGTATATCTTTGTGTGGTAAGCGATGGTTAAATGCAGCTGACCTTTACAATGCATCAAAATGTGTGCTTGTGTCGCAGGTGCAGCTCTCAGCCATCAATCCCCCACCTTCTGTGCCTTCTGCTCCCACCGAGTTTCAGGAGGGGCTGTCTGGCCTGTCAATCAGCTCATCCCCACCCACTGTCCCCAGCGTTCTACATACAGGTAATGCCTGACCTGACCTTCCTGCTTCTTATGTGGGTTGTACCTTGTACCATACCGCCCCCCCTCTTTGGGAACAGAGGATGTTCACTGCATGTTGACGTGATGGCAGTGAAGGACTCAGGGAATTCTGAAAGATGTCTTTGTGTGTCTCCTGTACAAGGTGTCCCCACTGTTCCTCTGCTGCCTACATCAGTGAGCCCCTCTATGAGTGCTGTGCCCTCCTTCAACCCTGCTGCTACATTGCCAGGTCAAGTCAAAGCAATCCTTTCCATCTTCCATGCTAGGGAGTGGCATATACATTTTTTTCAGTAGCTTATTCAAGTCATAGACTGTTGGAAGATGCATGTTTTTTTAATACAGGCCTGATGCCCTTGCCAGGAGGTCTGCCCCCTCTTCCAAACTTGCCAAATTTGAATATCCCCCTTCCGGACTTAAGTGCAATTTCATTAGCAGGCATTGGAGGTCTGCCACCACCTACATCAGGTACATCAACATTTAAAGCAATGGCACCATAGCATTATCCACCTTCAGGTTTTTAAAAAAAATGGACACTGAAGTAGGTTGGCTCTTAAACAGAATGTGACTGATTCTTCATGGGCTTTCAACACAAACCTTCCATTGGTATCTATTTTAATATAGTTGCTTAAAAAGTCCCTACAGAAAGAGCTCAATGCAAATGTAAAATTTACTTTGGGTGCAAGCCCACAACATTCTCACTGTTTAAGTTTATATCTTTAGAACCAGACACCACCGATGTCAATTTTCAGCTGTGCCTTTTTCAAGAGCTCTTGAATATAGACATGTCAAATTCACAAAATGAAACTTCACTTCCTAAAAGTTACTGTGTGAATATTGTGTAAGGATATGTCATGGTTTTGAGTGTATATTTAGGCTGCTCTTCTGCTTTCTCTGCTCTTCTGCTACAGGTTTCCCCCCGCTCGCCCCCCTACCTCCTCTGAACCTTCCCGGTATATCCCAGCTGCCCCTGTCTGCCATGCTCCCCTCCCAGCTGCCCATGGCACCAGGAGTGACCTGCCCCCATCCGTCTCTCATCCCTGCCTCTGTCCCAGGCGTTGCAGAGAAAAACGCCGCATTCAACCTGGATTCCACAGCCTCTCCCGACACCCCTGTTGCCAGCGAGATGCTCACAGAGGCTCTCACTGAGGCAGCAGTTGCCACGGAAACCTCTTGCCCAGAGGCAAAAGGTGTACAGGTGTGCTCCGAGGCTACATAACAGAGTGGTCCTTCTCTGGGCCCGGCTCCCTCCGCTGTATTTATTTAACAACAGGAAAATCTTTCTGCAGTCCTGCACCATTGTACAGAATACAGCAAAAACTGGGGAGGGGGGGTCAAACCAATGGGATGATCCACTGGGGATTTCAGGGCAGTAATATTTGAGAATGGAATGATATCAAAAAAAGTGCGAGTGCAGAGATAATGGGCTGAAGTATGTCAAGGGGTAACTTGCAATCTGTTCTTGTAAAGCCTTAGTAGCCTTTTCTGAATCATCTTTCTTTTAATTTAATCTGACTCCCTCTTTGACCCCAAATCTTGTCTCATTCCATGATAATAATTTGGTTTAAATGATTTGTGATGGTAGCTTGTATTTAAAAAAAAAAAAAAAAAAAAAGATTGTTACTTGGTTGTTGTCTCTGTATTCCTGCACAGATCTTTATAAGGTGCAATTATATCCATGTGTCTCCATGTACAGTGTGTTTAAGTAAGCTCTTGCCTTTTGCTTACTGTTGCTGAGTAGTACAAAGCCATTTGCAGTGCAAAGATGTGGCGTTTGGAATATGTGGCTGCAAACCACATAGTGGCGCTCCAGACAAACCAGTGCAAAAATAACCCTGTTCTCATTAAAGCAATAAAACGTATGGTATTTTACTTTTCTGATGCAGAGTTTGCATTTCATGTCGTTTTTTCTTCTCCAAGGCACATGTTTTTTTTAAATTGTGTATAGCCACTGAAATGATGGCATCTTGATTATACAATGGCTTCAGCAGGGGGTGCCACAAGTTATAATTTAAAGAGCTAGTTCACTTTCTGGAGTTTTTTAACTGTAATGCTGTTATGTTTAACTGTCAGGAAGATCAAAATGTTTTGGGACAAAATGACCAGGCACACGTTTAATTGTCTAAAATAATTTAAATTAATTATCTTTACCTCAATTACTAACAATATAATCAATATTTAGTGTAATGGTGGTTTTCATCCCTCACAGGTGTTGGTTCCCTAAAGATTATTCACTTGTTTTTATTTTTTTTATTCTGTAATTTGGCAAAATTTAAAATTCATTTGTTTTGTTTATTTTTTAGAAAATCTTTTAGTTTTTTGTCATGGGGGTTGTGATGATAAAAACAGACAAAACAACTTTTTTGTTGTCAGTGTCTTACTGACCCTTTACGTAAAAAATAAACTACACATAAATTCCACTCCTAAGCATTTTTATTTAAAACTAATAGGCTCTGCACAAGAAACCTGAACAAGAAGGTGTATGTGTGTCTACACAGCATGTGAGTTACAGGATGTCACTAGAGGTATGACTTCTAAACATTTAATCACTAAAAGTTAAATATCTCAATGATTAAACAAATTTTTTAAGGCACCAACATTAAAATAATTTATAACCCTTTTACTGTGTCCTATTCTCACTGTGATTGCCGTAGGCTCCTTTTGAAAAGTATTAGTGCTGATAGTGTCTGTTTTGACAACTGAGTGCGGTTGTGATATGGACATGGGAAAAATGTTCTTTGATCAGCTCTCAAGTGATAACATAGGTGTCTGCTTGTCCTCATGGTGAAAATCAAACTGACATTCCCTGAAATGCTTTGCAAAGAATGCAAGAGAAAAACTAAAGTGCCAAAGATATAAACATCGGGTTGATGCGGGGGTGCAGCGATGCCCGGTTCTGCCTGATCCGAGCATGACCAGTACCATGAGGGAGCAGCAATTGGCAGCTGGTCCCGGGGTGGGGGGAGGGGCTCGGCGAGAATCGTTGCACACAGAGTGGCCCTGGGCGAGTTGGAATCATGGTCAGGAGCACGAGGAGTCGTGCCCTGAAGAGGACTTGTCGCCCTCCTTCCTACTCTTGGCTGAATATGTTGTGTAGCGGCGATTCTCTAGCAGTTGCTACACGGGAGGAATTGCCTACCAAATTGTGAGATAAAGGGAAAAATCAGAAACAAAATAAAAAATTTAAAAAAAGATATAAACACTCGACAGTGACTGAGTGACAAGCCGTGTTGCAGCTTGAGCCTGACCTCATCTTATTGTCATTAAACATAAATGAGCGCTTTCACTTTGAAAAGGTGTGGCAAAACTAGGCAAGAAAATGTAACCAGTTCATGTTTTTATTAAAGGAAAGCTTTGTGGATTTTCTTTGTTACTTAAATAAAACTTAAATTAAAACTTCAGTTTTTTTTTTTTTTTTTGTAGTAGGCTATATCTTTTTATAAAGATTCAATAAACCGAACACCTTATTGGCCTGCGGCTGTACACTCTCAACGCATTTGAAGTACTCTGTACTCCGATCATATGGTGCTTTTCTGTGATTTGCGCTCTTATATGGGCCACTATTTGTTTTTGAAGTCTGCTCTGTGGCTGCTTTTGCAACTTTGTGTTCAATCTTGGCTATAGTTTGGGTAGTTTGTTTCAATTTCAAATGTTGAAATTTTGAAAAAAATATACATTCTCGCTTACGTGTGTAAACGCTTTTTTTCCCCCCCACAATGAATTTTGCCCATCCCAAGTCACTATCTACTGCTAATTTTTGGCCTCCCTTTTAGGCTAGTCATTTCTAAAACTGCTTTCTGAATTGATGCTACTGTAATCCTAGTGGGCCCTGCAACATCTATTTCCTGTGAAACAATACAAAATATTCAAATATTCCCAAACAACAAACCCTGGTTTTCAAATAATATAAGGTCCCTTCTCAGGGAAAAATCTGCAATATGTAAAGCCAGTGACCCCCACAAGCTCAAGAGTCTACAAAGGGAAATAAATTCCCAAATCCAATTGAGTAAAAAAAAACTTATACAAACAAAAGGTGGAAAAGCAACTTGGTGAAAACACTGCTAGGCAGGCACAGCAAGGCATAAAACTGAAATGCAAGCCAGTTTCCTCAAACCAAGGAGTATGCCGAGGCGTGAAACTATTTTTTGCTGGGCGACAGGCCGACCTAGAAGAGCGAAAGTCGCTAACTGACTGCCTGATGTCTACCTTGTTGAAAGTAATGCAAGAAGTGGCATAAATAGGTAGAGTAAATGGTGGTAGTATACTGATCTCATGGTGTTTGTGTGCAAGCACGGTTAGCACTTTTTTCATATCGTGCACAGCTGATAGGTTGGGTAAATAGACCGTTTTCTAAGCCGAAATATCCACATCACAGTAGAGGTGCACACGATGCTGGGGCACTATATTAAATATTTAAAAAGAAATCAACATTAACTTGTAATTTTAGAAGCTGAAATGGATAATGAAGGACACTTGTTTAACTTCTAATATCTTAGTTACATCAACACTGAGCTTGCTAAGCAGTTTGGTGTAAATATATGTAATATGTTTTTCAATTTAGCAAGTGTCCAGGAAGTATTTATGCTGGCTCCCATCTCATTATATAACTAATGTTAGGCACTCAATTGAATGAAGACAGCGTTGACCGTATTCATCATAGTTTTCTATCACAATGACAGTGTAAACATATTAATCATGTGTTTCTATCACAATGACATGTAAACACGGCGCCATCTTTAGGACCTATTTCACGCTGCAGCGGTCCCTCACGTTCAGTCAGCGGGTGGAGGAGAGATGGCTAACGTTAGCCACAAAGAAATTGCGCACCTCTTGACGGCTTCTGGTGATGTCACCGCCGTGACAGCAGCCTACTAGCAGAAGCTCCAAAAACTGCTGGATTTAATGTTATTATTTGACTTTAAAGAGGGAATTACTAAATTTTTTCATTAAAATTTCATAGAGTAGTTTGAACTTTATAAATGAGCTACAAAACGAGACAATACACCGACAAAGGCAAGCACAAAGAACTTGTTAACTGAGAGAATGAATGAAATGGCAGTTCTCGCTGAAAATAATGCTCTTCGGAAGGAGAGGCCAAGATTTGAAACCTCAATTAAAGAAGTTAATGAATCTATATCTGGCTTTGACAAAAGAATCCAGGAGTCTGAGCAACGGATCACTGAATTGGAAGACAGATGCACGCAAAACGAGAGACTTTTATCTTATGCTCTCAAAAGAGAGTCAACTGGAGAAGTGCGACGAATTGGAAAACCGGGCTAGAAGATCAAATATCTGAATTTATGGAATTAAATAATGAAAACATGATCAAATTCACGGAAAATCGGAAAGATCTGCTCCAACTAACACCAGAGCCTAACCTGGATATTGAAAGAGCACACGGCTCGCTTGTTCTGCAACCGCTGGCATACGACCACCGAGGTCGATCATTGTAAAATTTCTACATTACCAGGTAAAGCAAAAAGTGCTATTCAATGCATGGGAGAAGGAGGATTAGAATTTTTAAGGCAGTCGCGTATTGATGGATAACGATTTTTCTGCCACTTTGCAACGCGAACAAAGGGAGTACATTGATATAAAGAAGCAATTAAAGGACAGAAACATAAAATTTCATACCCGATACCCAGCTGGCTTTGAAGGTCTTTCTGGAGAGTGGAGTGCGCAACTTTGACACGGCATGGGAAGCAGCTGAGGGTCTGCTTCCCATGATTGGGATTACGGTGAGACTTTCAGAGAGAGAACGGGTAGATAAGGAGCTCCGGCGGCTGGCCTGGCAAAGGTTTGCACAACATAAGGGGTGCCTTCCTTCCAAAAAGATAGAGATATTGCAGTACTGTTGCACACTCCATAAACTCAACCCGATGAACGGAGAGACAGACTGTATTCCGTTTTTCGGTATTCAAATTTTTAGCTCACGTATGAACTTGTCGCCTACATCATAAAACAATATACCTATATTCATTTTTAATTTTAGATTGTGATGTAAAAGTAGACTTACAACTTGATTAATCACTGCAATTTTGTTGTTCAAGTAAGGCTGTTGAGTTGTTTTTTAGGTTGCTATTTCTTCATTGTAACAGATAGGCCCTATTTAAAATTTTAAGAATTGTTAATCGCTGTATCAAGAACAGGATTCCAACCCTGCAATCTTAAAGCAGAATGGGAAAAGGGAATGAGGGAGAATAGGAAAGGGAGAGGAAAGAAAACACACACACATGCACACGCACACACACACATGCATACAAGGAAATGTATATAAACACGTCTACATGTGCATATGCACATCCATATGCACGCAGGTAATAACCCTCCCCTTTTCTCTGTACTATGATTATTATTATTACTATTTTATTATATATATGTTCTCTTTTCTCCCTATTTATTAATTTTTTTGATCATCTTTTTTTTCTTTTGAGAAAAATTACCTGCAGTGAGGTATTCTGGTTGGGAAGCGTGTCTTATTTGCTTGGTATTTGTGTTAGAATACACATACACAATATCAGCATAGCTGCTGAAAACAACAAGCAGTTGAGGATCCAAGTACATTTTAAGGTGCTTTGGGTACTCATGGTCCCTTTAAACATTTATGGTTTAAAATGCATTAACTACTTGAAAGAGAGAGTACCATGTAACACTCTAAAGGGAAAAGGGAAGCCTGCCAACCAGTGGTGGATTAACCTTATAAGCAAAATAAGCACGTGCTTAGGCATAAGCATCAAAATAAGCATCAAGGGAAGGAGGGGCACCTCAGAAATTTTTCATAGCTGAATTTACCATTTAAATTATTAAATTAATAGAATTTATAGCCATTTTCAAAATTTAATGAAAAATATATAAATATTCTGTTTATAAAGCGTTCTCTCCTGTGTCATCATGTTTATCCTGCAAAATAAAGTACACTGTGCTCGCAGATTGGAAGTTATACAAGTTTTGAACAAGTCTAGTACGCGTTTGAAACAGCGCAAGTGACGGGTATTAGCTCGTAAGTTCTTAGTTTAGTTGCCAACTGTCACTGGTGTTAATTGCATGTGCATTCATTACCTCATTCTTGCTTTAAGTTGCTTAATTACTATTCCAATAGCACACTCAGCTCTGGCTGTTTAATCTATTAAAATGTAAGTACGTTTTATATATTTTGATTGCGTTTAATTCTATTCTTGGATATTTTTTATATATTTTTTTGCCTCCACGTGGCCTCCCCTGCAAGTAGCTAAAGAGTAGTTGCAAGGTTGCATGCCCTTTAAGCGAAACAAATGTCTTTACAGCGTCCACCGACCACAGCCCCAGCGCTAGCGCTTCTCCAGCTCAACGTCGAAGGTCTCACCATTGCCAAGATCAACATCCTTGAGCAAATAGCCAGCAAAAACAACGTGACAGTGATCACCCTCCAGGAGACCCACCAGGAAAATAAGAACATCCTGAGGGTCCCTGGGTACACCTTGGCCGGCCACACCGCCAATAAACATCATGGCATTGCCACATTTGTCCGCAAAGACATGGCCTGGTCAGCTGCCGGACAATCTCCAGAGGATGCAGAGATAGAATGGATTACCACCAAAGTACAAGACACTACCATCGTCAATATCTACAAACCACCACCCAGCAGACTGATCCCATCGTCCCTGCCAGATGTCCCAGCCCCTGCCATGTATGCTGGTGACTTCAATAGCCACCATACAGACTGGGGTTACAGCAGCTCCAACGCTGATGGTGACGTCCTGGTAGACTGGGCCTCGAATGTAGATGCTATACTCCTATACGACCCAAAGGAGCCATGTACATTCTACTCTGCACGATGGAACAGTACCACCAATCCAGATCTGGCATTCACAAAATGGCATAACAACCAGTCACTCCCTGTAAGACGCATCCTGGACATGTTTCCCCGGTCACACCACCGACCGTCGCTCATCACCATTCCATCTTTGGTCCAGCCTGTGCAAGGGAGGGATGTCAAGAGGTGGAACTTCCGGAAGGCAAACTGGGCAGGCTTCACTAAACAAGTGAACAAAGCAGCTGCTGGTCTACCACACCCGTGTCCCAACAACCTGAACGATGCCTACGACTCGTACTGCAAAATGCTGCTGGCTGCCGCCAAAAACAACATCCCCAGAGGCGTGCGCAAAGCCTACGTTCCCTGCTGGGATGACGAATGTGAACAGCTACTTCGCTCCCATACAGAAGCGCAAACCAGCGAAGACAGGGACAAAGCAGCAGACGACCTTTTCTGCAGGTTAAACGAAAAACGAAGGCAACGATGGACTGAGACAGTGGAGTCAATTGACTTTACAGACTCTGAACAAGCTGACTGGAAGGTCAACAACCCCTGCACAGTGCCCCATAACGGCAAACTCCATCGCGTCGCTCCTGCTGAGTAATGGCCGCTTTCCCAACGCAGACAAGGACTTTAATAGAGCAACATCAGTAAGAGTCCATGAGCTGCTCAGGGCCCCAGGATGCGATTCCAACTTATCCACCAACTTCACGATGCAGGAAACAGATCTGGCCATACAACGCCTGAAGACTGGTAAGGCACCAGGCATAGACGGCATCCACCCAGAGTACATGAAACACCAAGGCAAGAAGGCAACTGACTGGCTCCGTTCCTTCCTTTCTGCATGCCTTCAGTACTCAAAGCTGCCAAAGATCTGGCGTCGTGCCAAGGTGATTGCCCTGCCGAAGCCAAACAAGCCGAGCGATGACCCGAAGGGATACCGGCCCATCTCACTGCTGTGCGTACCCTTCAAGCTCCTTGAGCGCCTCATCCTGGCACGCCTCACCCCAGTGATCGACCCCCAGCTGCCCAAAGAACAGGCTGGCTTTCGAAGCAGTAGGTCAACAACAGACCAGGTGACCCTTCTGTGCCACGACATAGAGGACAGCTTCCAGGCAGGAGAGAAAGCTGGTGCCGTCTTCCTGGACCTCACGGCAGCCTATGACACTGTCTGGTTGCGTGGGCTACACATGAAGCTTCTGGAGACCATCCCAGACAAGCACATGGTGAGCTTCATTATGGAGATGTTGAGCAACCGCAGCTTTTGGCCCCACACCAGCAACGGCCAAAGCAGCAGGGTGAGAAAGCTCAAGAACAGCGTCCCGCAGGGCTCAGTGCTAGCACCGATGCTTTTTAACATCTATATCCACGACCTACCCGAAACAACATCCCGGAAGTACGGTTACGCAGATGACCTGGCCATCTTGCTCAGCAAGCCATCCTGGGAAGCAGTGGAAGAGGGCCTATCTGAGGACATGAACATTCTGTCCTCATACCTTAAGAACTGGCGCCTCAAGCTCAGTGTTGAGAAGACCGTATCCACAATGTTCCACCTTTACAACAAGGAAGCAACCCGCAAAATTAACATCATGGTCGAAGATTCCCGTCTGCAGTCCCAGTCCTCCCCGACATATCTTGGAGTGAAGCTTGACAGAACACTGTCTTTTAAACAACACCTGGAAAGCGTCAAGGGAAAGACCACCGCCCGTGCCGCATTGATACAGCGTCTAGCCGGTACTACGTGGGGAGCCTCCACAAAGACACTGCGCATCTCCACCGAGGCCTTGGTGTTCCCCGCCGCTGAGTACTGTGCCCCAGTCTGGAGCCGTAGCCCTCATGCCAAGAAGCTGGACGCTGCCCTCAAGACCGCCCTACGGACTGTCTCCGGATGTCTAAGAGCCACTCCAACCAACCAACTGCCTGTCCTCGCTGGAATCGCTCCAGCCGAGGTCAGACGAGAAGCAGCCACACTGGCCCTCGCTCGTAAGGCACAGATGAGTGAATCCCACCTCCTCCACAAGGTCGTCACGGAGACGCCACAGCGCACGCGCCTGAAGTCCCGGCGCCCCTTTGCCACGCAGGCCCAGGAACTGCTCCGCACAACACCAGCAGACACCTCCAAGGCTTCCTGGGTGAAGGCAAGATGGAGGGACCAGTGGAAGGCAGCAGAACCATCCAGGCTTCACCAATTCATTGAGGATCCCACGGATGTTCCTGGCCAGCACCTCCCCCGTAAGGAGTGGACAACCCTCAATCGCCTGAGGACAGGTGTGGGACGCTTCGGTGCAGCAATGCAGAAGTGGGGTCTCACAGACATATAGCGAATGTGGAGATCCATCACAGACAGTTGAGCATGTGATGACCAGCTGTCCTATGTACCGGCCACCGAATGGTGATCGTGGCTTAATTGACCTAGACAATGACACACTGGATTGGCTTGCTGCAACGGAGCTGAAGGTCTAAGGACATACGACAGAAGAAGATTGCGTTTAATTCTATTCTTGGATATTTTTTTAATTCATTTAGTTTACGAATAATTCTTTTTAGTTTTGTTTATTCCAGCCTTTTTTGATAAAACATAGTTACATTTATTTCAGTTTATTTGTTAAACACTAGTTTTACAAGCGTTTTTGTTTAGGAGTATTTCTGAAACTCCAATGTATTCTGAAATTCTGAAACAAAATCTGTCTTTATTAATTGCTATATATGTGCCCTGTGCAGCTCATTCACTAAATCTGGTTGGCCGAAGTGCTGTTGACTGCTGTCAAGAGGCTGTTAATTTCTTCTCTACAGTACAGTTACTCTATACCTTTTTTTCAGCCTCAACCAGCCGGTGGAAAATTCTTAAAGATCGTATTGGAAATGAAAGTGTCTTAAAATCCCTCTCTGATACAAGATGGGAGGCACATGCTATGGCAACAGCAGCAATTTTGAAATCTTTCCTTGAAATTTTAGAAGCATTAGAATATATAGCCGAAGACCAGTCACAAAAGGGAGACGCTAGAAGAGAAGCAAATAATATTGCAGATAAGATGCAAGAGCTAGAATTCGTTTTTATGTTGAATTTTTGGAATGAGATTTTGCAGAATTTTTTTTGTGAACTTAAAAACATGTGCAGATCTGTATGTATCATTAGCTGACCAACTGTGCACTTCACAAGTTGGAGAAAGTTTGCAGACAGCAGATACAAAAATATGCTTTTCTACGCATTTAGATGAATGAAATCTTGAACCGTTACATAAAATTACTTTTTTTCTCTGGTTATGCAAATTTCGTCATGAATATTCATGACCGCTTTGGACGTAAGACTCAAAATAATATAAGTAAAAACAGCACAAGAATGACAACTATGTGGACGAACAAAGTACTAGCTAGTACCGGCGGTAAATCACCTTATATCTTATAGAGAATCTGGTTTCAACAAGAATCTTCCAGAAGCTTCTGAGCAAGCGAGAGCTACTGGCTAGTTGGCTACCGTTGACTGAAGTGCCGCCGGTAATTAATATTCATGAACCGGCGAACTCCTTAACATTGCATAGCAATCAATGATAGTGGAAATGTTTTGAAAGTGAGATCATAACACAACCATCGATTCCATGTCGACTTTTAATTATAAGCATTAGGCCGTGTAACATTGCCAGTAATAATCCAGTTCCGTAAAAATATTTGAAATCGACCGTGATGATTTAAAATATTTAGCATTTAGCTCATTCACCTCCATGTATTTTTTCAGATTCTACTCTGTTTAGCAGTGCCTCAGCACTGCCCCCTAGTGCTCAAAGAATGGCATTGCACTTTTTTCCAGTTACATTGCAGTCATTGGCGTTTTCAAGGCTTTCTCTCTCTATGGGCTTTGGTAGGACCATATTAGCAGGTGATTTTTACTTAATATTGGATGCTAAATTAGATGATCAGAGTAAACAAACGCATGAAGCAGAAAAATAACCTATAATACTGAGGAGGGCAATGGCAGAGTTTGGAATTATGTATGTATGGGGAACTTTAAATCCGAAAGTGAAGAACTTTACATATTTCAAAACAGCTCAGAAAACGTACTCAAGACTAGATTATTTCTTTGTCCAAAAAAAATATACGCAAAAACTGCACAATAGGAACTATGCAACAATCAGATCATGCCCCTATCTCCATGATAATTGACTTAGAGACAGAAAATAAAACTTCACTATGGCATTTAAATAATTCACTCCTTAAAGATACTATATTTAAAGATAAAATGCAGAAAGAAATACAAGACTATATGGAGACTAATGATACAGGTGAAGTAAATCCATTCATTATATGGGAAGCTGCCAAAACGATATTAAAAGGTGAAATAATATCATCTTTATCCTTCAAGCACATGCAGGAAAAAATGAAAATAAATGAATTGGAGAAAAAAATAGAGAGCCTAGAAAAAATGCACAAAACAAAGAGAGGAGAAAAGAATTTTGCAGAATTAAAAAGTGCCAGAATGGAATTGAATGAACTCCTTTCACATAACTTCAAAAAATATTCCTCTTCACTAGACAAAAGTCATATGATGGTAGCCCAAAAGGTTTGAAAATATTGGCATATAGATTTTAAAAAACAAAGTAAAAAAACAAGCATTGTCAAAAGAAAACATAACTGGAATATCAAAAATCGCAGAGCAGTTTGCTAATTACTATCAGTAATTATACAGTTCTAAGGCAGATTATTAGAAGCTTTCTACAAAAACTTAAACTACCAAAGGTGACTAAGGAGCAAAATTATCAACTTATTAAACCCATTACGTCTACTGAAATAACAAGTCAGATCCCCAAAATTAAAATAGGAAAATCTCCATGGTTTTACAAACAAATGTTATAAGACCTGTTTTTATAAAGACAGTTCCAAATTTTTCTGCTTCATGCGTTTGTTTACTCTGATCATCTAATTTAGCATCCAATATTAAGTAAAAATCACCTGCTAATATGGTCCTACCAAAGCCCATAGAGAGAGAAAGCCTTGAAAACGCCAATGACTGCAATGTAACTGGAAAAAAGTGCAATGCCATTCTTTGACTAAAGCATTAAATTGGGCTCTAGAAAATGAATCGTGGGTCACAACTTGGAATTCAGTGGTTATTACGGTTATACAGTTGTGTTAAAGAAAATTAAACTGATGAACCACTGTTATTAGTAGTAGTGATATTTTTGCATGGCAAATAATTTACTTGTAGATGTAGTAGTGTAATAGAAAAACAACAGACCCAACTGTCATGACATGCACGCTGCTTGTTCTGAGTAATTGACTCATTCATTGAAAGGGGCGTGTTCAAAATAATAGCAGTGTGGAGTTTAATTAGAGAATGCATTAATTCTGTGAAAAAACAGGTGTCATTAATTGTCCTTTATTAAGGAAGAAGGGAAGAAAATGTTTCACACATTGTTATAAAATATATTTCTTTCTGAATTGCTAAGTAAAATGGGCCGTTCCAAATATTGTTCGGAGGAACAACGTAATTTGATTAAAAAGTTGATTGGAGAGGGGAAAATGTATAAAGAAGTGCAGCAAATTATAGGATCCTCAGCTAAAAAATCTCAAATCCTTTAAAATGGCAACAAAAACCTGAAACACGCAGAAGAAAACGAGCAACTACTGTTAAAACGGATCGAAGAATAGTCAGAACGGCAAAGATTCAGCCAATCATCACCTCCAGAAAGATCAAAGATGATCTAAAATTACCTGTAAGTGCTGTTACAGTCAGAAGACGTTTGATCGAAGCTAAGCTATCAGCAAGAAGCCCCCGTGAAGCACCATTGTTGAAAAAACAGCATGTGCAGAATCGGTTCAAATTTGCCATGGAACACATCGATTGGCCCAAAGAGAAATGGCGTAACATTCTGTGGATTGATGAGAGTAAAATTGTTCTTTTCGGGTCTAGTGGTCGTCGACAGTACGTCAGACGACCCCCGGGTACTGAATTCAAGCCACAGTACACTGTGAAGACAGTGAAGCATGGTGGCGCAAAAACCATGGTATGGGGATGTTTTTCATACTACGGTGTTGGGCCTATTTATTGTATACCAGGGATCATGGATCAGTTTGAATACATCAAAATACTTGAAGAGATTATGTTGCCGTATGCCGGAGAGGAAATGCCCCTGGAATGGGTGTTTCAACAAGACAACGACCCCAAACACACGAGTAAGCGAGTAACATCTTGGTTCCAGACAAAAAGGATTGAGGCAATGGAGTGGTTCTCCTCCGTCAATGAGGCAGGTACCCGTCTGGGGTACGGCTGACCGGGCGGAATCGGTCTTTCCGTCCGGCGAAGTCTGTAGCGGTTATTCAGGCGAATGGCGGCTCAGACGAGGGCGTCGAACTCCCTGATGGGTTCCTGATGGGCTAACTCGTCCTGGAGCGCCCCGTTCAAACTGGCCCGGAACAAGTCCGCAAGGGCCGAGTCATTCCAGTTGGTAGCCGCAGCAATAGTTCGAAAAACAATAGAATGGTCCGTGGCGCTCTTAAGGCCTTGGCGGAGGGCAATGAGTTGCTGTGAGGGCTCTTGGTCACTGGAGGCGTGCTGGAACACTTTGCGGATCTCCTCCGAAAAGATCACGTAGCTGAGAGGAAATTAACCTCCGGACCACACCGCAGTAGCCCGGTCCAAAGCTCTCCCCTTGAGTAGCCCCATCACGTAGCCAATCCGTCGCTCGTCAGTCGGATAGGTCAATGGCTGTTGTCGGAAGACAAAGTCACATTGCAATAGAAACGCCTTGCATCTCTCCGGCTCACCACCGAACCTCTCCGGGGGGGGCTGTTGTGGCTCCCGGAATTGACAGGTTCCCATGGGGTTGGAGGGTGGGATAGCAGGCGGCTTAGCAGGTTGCTCTGGAGTGCGTGGTTGAACTGCAATGGCCAGTCTCCTCATCTCAGCGCACAACTCTTTAATCTCCTCCCGGAGCTCGGAAATCCCCTGGGCGTGCTGCTGCACGATGAGGCCTTGTTGTTGCAGGGCGTGGAACATGGCAGTTGAGTCAGCAGGGTCCATCGTGGTGAAATTGTTCTGAGATGAATGTGTGCGGGTTGGACCCGTAATGCACGACTCAGAACACAAACTTTATAATAAATACCCGCAAGGGCTTTATTATGGGGAAATCCAAAAACGTAGTCACACAAGCAAAGTCCAAAAACCAATAAATCCAGCCAGACCAAAGATACAGTACCGAGGCAGAAGGCAGTCTCGAAGTCGGTATCCATGCAAGAGTTCGTTAACCAGAGTAGCTGTCAGCGGAGCAGAAGTACAAAACAGGGAAAAAGCAAAGTTCGTAGTCGTGGGGCGTAGCAGGAGTCAGACCGAAGTCCTATCCGCGGGGCAGAGGTACAAACAGACAGCAGGCAAAACTCGTGGTCAAAAACAGGCAGTGGAAACAATAGGCAGGCAGTAACGATGGTCAATAAACAGGCTAGATCAATAACGGTGGTCAAAACAATGGAAAAACGCTCAAGAGTGACAATAGTAAACTAAGGCAACTTTTTTGGTGACTTTTTTTTTTGGCCAGGCAGTGTATATTAAATTAAAATATTATATAAAATGGGAGCGGAACAGTATACAATATCTCGGATTAAATATACCAAATAAATTTGAAACATTATATAACAAACTTCGGCCCCTTTAATACTAGAATCCAACAGGATCTTAATCGGTGAAGACTGGTCCCACGTTCCCTTTTTGAAAGAATTCAATCTATACGTATGAATGTACTGTAGGGGTGGGACGATTCAATCCCATAACGATTCGATTCGATTACGATTCTTTAGGCAAAGGTTCGATGCATCATAATATCTTACGTTTGACCACGATTCGATTCGATAAGATTCGGTTCGATTAATTTAGATACTTTAAAAAAAGTAATAGGTATGCTAATGTGATTTGATACCGATACATTCAGCAGTAATTAAATATTCAATTAGAACCTTACTCCAAGTTCACAGCATTATGTTTATTGTTAAGGCATGCCATACATTTTGCAGCTGTCTGCAGCAAATAATGCAGCAATAAACATGACTAACAGTGTATTTTCTAAAGTTGCTGTAGAATCCGCAATTACTAGACCAATGAGGGAATAGCTCGGAGCGAAGGTTTAAGCGTGATGTATTCCATTATTGCTGTGGGAAAAGGTAAAAGTTATTTAGAAATATTATTATTTTATTTACTCGTGTATCTGACTCCATTTATAATTATAATTTAGAATTTTGATTAAACATGCGTGGAGCTCGGAGTGGTTACACTCAACTCGCCCTTAGGTACCACCATTACTTCAACATATGCTTGCCGGAATCAGCATTATTGCTGAAGCTCAGTTCGGTGGCGAACGCAGAGGTTGGGGGTCTAGCCACCACAATACATGTATTCATTTATCATAGATAGTTGCGAGCCCAGGTCCGAGTGCATTTAAAGGGCTCCTTAAGGCGAATTTGACAAGAACCGGCGTAAAACGCCCATGGGTTCTCTTCACATCAAATCACCAAAACCATACACTACCAACCCTGTTTGCGGGCAGTCACGTGACTGCCTACCCAACTTGAGAACGCCACGTCTGTACCAGGCCGCTGATCAGTCGGTCCTTGGTCAGAATTGTCCCCCTGAGTCTTCAGTCGTAATGTTGGCTGAAAAGGGTATAAGATGGATGAGAGTCATGGAGACCACGCACGTTAAATATAATAAGAATTGAATAACTGGCAGGGAGGTCATTAGCTTGGAATTAGCCCTGCGTGAGACGCAGGAGTTCTGACTCTGAGACTCCCGCATTCACACCACAGGGCTTGGAGTGCTGCAGCTCAGATCATGCAGGCAATTGAAGCTGGGAAAAAGGGATTAAAAGAAAGATGCAGTTGATGTGAAAACATGGTAATTTATTAATGACAAATAATCACTGGTTAAAACTGTGAGAGCAAACACGAACACATTCAATGCCTATAACTAAACACAGGATAACATGCTGCTAAGACACATAAACATGAACAAGTTCACTAACAAAGTATATCACCAAGTGATTCCGTACGGTGTGACTATGGTACCAGGAGAACTGTTAAGCAGATTCTCCTCGAATATCCCTTTGGGCTTTCCTTAAATACAGGCTTTGCACACTCCACAAGTCCCTTTGTTTGTCCAAATAAGGTCTGGCAGGAAGAGAAGTTTCACCACCCAGGGACCCCCCTCCAGGGAGAGAAACAGCTACCACTCCCAATTTAGTGACAGTAATAAGACTCTTTGAAGGACGGCGCGTGATCTTATGATCTTCTCTATCATATCTAGATATCAGGTGAGGTCCCGGTGATGGCCACTCTAGGTTCCAGATATTTATATGGACAAGCGCATCCCTGATAACCTATACAATCCTCCTTTCACATTCTTTATTTCTCCCCCTCCTATACTTTCACATACCACACACTTCAATTAGTATTATCCAGGTTCACCACATTTATCACATTATCCACAATTACTTTATACTTCCACAATTACCTATGCACATACATATGATTCAATATACATATACAGCTTTGTTTAATATGTTCACCATTCAGTCCAGAACCTAGGCCGTAAAAGACCTGTGAGCAAGCCTGAGTTCCCGGCGTCATTAGGGATGCCGTTTCCTTCTGATGTCCAGTTGTAGGCTCAATCCCAGCTGTAGTTTACGAGGCCGTGAGAGGTCAGAGGAAAAGGTTCTCAGACCACCAGGTAAATTGTTTTATTGCATCCTCAAGGAAGTCACCACCAGCTGCAAGGGTTTAGGACTGATAACACCTTTTTCAGTCTTACATTGCCCTATTTAGGTTATTGTTTTTCAAACAGTGTCAGACATGGTACCCTAATACATTTCCTTTATTTACAAAATGAAAATGGCAAAATGTATAACAATTACTAAACTGGGCCAAGAAAAATGAAATAGCCTATAGGTTAGTGTCATGCATAGTACTTTCCTAAATCTTAGTACGATCTAGAACTTCGGTGGAGCAAGATGCCCATCCATCCGTAGTTAAAGCTACTCTCGTAGCATTTTGCAAGGACAGTCGAACAGTTTTCTTCACCTCTTCATACAGAGCAGGTATAAATTTTTCACTCAAATATTTTCTGCATGGTATGGTGTATCTAGGTTCCACGACATTCATTTCGTGAATCGGACAGTTAACGTAGTAATAATGAATTGAACGTAAGACATTGGAAATAGTCTTACTATTTTTGTTTTTTGTCTCTACTTGATTTTGAATAGAAAATGGTTTAAATTTAAATATCAGAAAGCACTTTACAATTAACTGTCTGGACACGGTATGTGTATAAAAACTAATAAAAACAATTATACAAAAAAATAGAACTGTTTGGCCATTTCTCCAGGAAACTCAGGGGAAGTGTCAATGACTCCCGAGTTTAGCTTGTTAACGCGCTTGCTGTCCTTCACGTCAATTGTGTATCGTCGGCTCAAATGGTTTGTCATGTTTGTGGTGTTGCCTGTGTATCTGATTTCTACTTGGCAGATCTTGCATATTGTAACGGTTTTGTCAAGTACACCCTCCTTCTTTCTAAACCCGAAATGCTTCCATACCACTGATTTTCTGTTCGGAACATCGCAAATTCTGTAAGTTTCTGTCTCTTTTGTCGCACTCAGCGAGCACGCAGCTAGCCATTTCGCTCAGATCTGTCTCATTGCCGCCTGTCCCTACTTTCAACTCACGCTTACATTACATTACATTACATTATAGGCATTTAGCAGACGCTCTTATCCAGAGCGACTTACACAGCATTTCTTTTTGCATTTATACATAGTATCCATTCATACAGCTGGATATATACTGAAGCAATGCAGGTGAAGTACCTTGCTCAAGGGTACAACGGCAGTGTCCAACCTGGGAATCGAACCGGCAACCTTTCGGTTACAAACCCAGTTCCTTAACCATTATACCACACTGCCGTGGGTGTTGGAGCAGAAACATGAATTTAAGCTGGTCAAAACAGTTTTAAAAGTAGTCGTGTCTCAGAAATATATATTTTAAATAATTTTTGAATAAATGAATACATGTGCACATTCATTTAAAATGCGATATTAATCGATGCTTATCGATTCGAATCTTACAGATCGATGCAGTTGTATTTACACATTCGGATCGATGCATCGCGATGCATCGGTGCATTGTCCCACCTCTAATGTACTGCCACACTTTCTATTCCTATTTCAAACATTACCAGTGCCTATCACACAGACTGCTTTTAAACAATGGGATAAAATTCTCTTGAAATTTGTATGGAACGGGAAAAAACCGAGGATAAACCTGAGCACTTGCCAAAAGAAAAGAGTGGCCTGGCATTCCCTGGTTTAAAAGGGTGGCCTGGCATTCCCTGGTTTAAAAGAGTGGCCTGGCATTCCCTGGTTTAAAAGGGTGGCCTGGCATTCCCTGGTTTAAAAGGGTGGCCTGGCATTCCCTGGTTTAAAAGGGTGGCCTGGCATTCCCTGGTTTAAAAGGGTGGCCTGGCATTCCCTGCTTTGGAAACCTATTATAGTGCAGCACAAATAAGGGCAATAACCATTTGGATGGATGATGAATCAGAAGTAAAGTGAAGAGAAATGGAAATTGGTGGGGAAAATAAGTCACTGAAAGTTTAACTGTTTATAAAATATACGAAGATATATAAACAAGAGATAAAAAAACCATGGGAACTCAACACATTAGATGTGCGGTGGAAAATGAGTAAAAAGCAAAACATTATAGAAGATGAATTGCTGTTTTTTGGCCCAAATAAAATAGATCCATTCTTTAAGGCTTGGGCCGCAAAAGGACTACACATATATGGCCAATTAATACATAAAAATAGGTTAATTTCTTTTGAGGAAATGACGTTAAAATACTAGCTTCCAAATTCACACTTATGTAGATACCTTCAGATAAGGAGTTATGTAGAAGATAATTTTAAAAAATTTAAAAGGGCAGAAGAAAGAAATCCTTTAGTGAAGTACATAATTAAAATATATAAACATAAGAAACAAAATAAGATTCTATCCAAATTGGTTACAATTATACAAAAAGGTAGAATACCCTAAGGCCAGATTAAAATAAGAAAATGAATTAAAAACTGGCATAGCAGATAAAGAATGGGAAGAAATGTGTAGAAATACATACAACAACCTCATCACAATACTGGAGAAATTATGCAAGAAAGATTCTGCTCCACTATACTTTAGCACTCCTGCCATCCAAACAAAATATAAATTAGATGTAAATGGTAGTTGCTGGAAAAAATGTGGTGAAATTGGAGATAACCACACACACATTTTCTGGTCCTGTGGAAGATTATAAAGATTTTGTGATAATACTATAAAATAAGTTTCTGTAATATTAAAGATGAATATAACTAGGGATCCAAGTGTCTTTATGATTGGAAAAATAACAAGTTCAGATAAAAACAACCAAAAACTTTCAAAAATATTAAGAGTAGCCGTATTCAAATCAATAACTAAAAATTGGTGAAAACCACATTTACCAAAAATAGAGAATTGGAAGGAATCTGTTAATTAAATATATATAATGGAGAAACTAACATCAAGAATAAAAAAATCAGACGACTATTGTGGTAGGGGGGCGTGGTTTTAGACGCTGCCGGCAAGAGAGAAAGTGAACTCGGGCAGGTTTATAGAACTGGCACAGCTGTCGGTAATCAGGCAATTGGTGACGAATTATTGTTTTATTATTTGTATCAATTTACCAATTGCCTTGATTATTCAACAGTGAGTCTGAGAACATTCAAAAGGAGCCTTCTGGGAGTTCAGAGAGGAAGTGGAAGACTGATGTCTGGTGGTCTGTTTGTTTGTTTATTTGTTTGTGTGTTAACTAAATAAGGAGACGGAAAATAAAAACCGTTCTCCTTAATAAGCTTGGGCTGGACTCTGTTTATTCACGCGAGCGGTACGGCTCACTTCGCCAAAACTATTTTTAAATAAGAGTGGTATAAATTGGAAGATTACAAAATGAGAATATAACTCTCTGTATGCCTTACAGGACCAGAAAAGTAATGTTAAAACTACTCTCCTCTATGTATTGACTTGGTAATAGACTTTACTTATACATACCCAAGGATTGAAATAAATACATGAATTAAAATTAAGGTGAATTTAACTCCTTAAACGAAATTCCTGACAGAACCGAATAAGAAAATTATACAGTATATATATATATGGTTCTGTGTTTGTCTGTTTATAAGATTATTACTTTTTATTTATATAAATTTATATAAACATATATAAAAAATATATAAAAAATGTATATCTATGTAGGTACATAGGTATGTATTTATACGAGTATGCATGTAGGTATGTATGAATGTAGATCGATATGTATGAATGCATACAGCTGAAATTTGATAAAACAAATTGAGCAACTTGAGCAACATGGCAATATGTATGTATAGAAGTATATAAGTATAGGCATATCTATTTGTAATTTATTTATTTATCTATTTGTATTTATTACTTGTCTTTTTTATTTTTGTATTTGAATTTATTTTGTGTTGTGAAAAAAGAACAGAAAAAAAGAATTGCACACCTCACTGCTGATGAAAAAAATGTTACTTTGACTAAGTAAGTTAGCTATCTCTAGACTGTGATTTGCTGCCTAACAAGCTGCTGGTCCCAGTTAGTTCCGCTGAAAACCTACAAAAAATTGCTTTTGGTGACCTGATCCACAATCTGTCTCTCTACTACTAGAGTCCCTGAAGGCTTACAAAAGGACAGATGCCTAACGTAGCCTACAATTATCTACCTGGGGTCAGGATGGGTTTATAATCCAAAACTGCACCATCTCTAACAGTTAGCCTACTTAAAAACATGTGCTTCATCATAGGAATGGCAAGTAAATGGACAATGATATTTGTTTTGCTGGCCGTCATAAAAACATTTTTTTTCTTTCTTTCTGTTAGCTAGGCTATTAACGTTATCACTTAACGTTAGCTAGCTACTGGCTCTTAGCTGGCTAGCTAAGCAGGTAGGCTACATGTAATGTTAATGTTAGCTAGCTAAACCAGAAAGAGAGAAAAAAACATTTTTATGACAGCCAGCATGCAAATATCATTGTCCATTTACTTACCCTTCCTATGATGAGGCACATGTTTTTTGAGAGGAGTTCAGGATTATAAACCCATCCGGACTCCAGGTAGGCTACTAATTGTAGGCATCTGTGCTTTTGTAGGCTAAGCCTTAATCGGCTAACATTAGAGAGATGGATTGTAGATCAGTTCACCAAAAGCGCATTTTGTTAGCTAGATTTTCAGCGGCTCTAAGTGGGACCATCAGCATGTAGGCTATGAATCACAGTCAGTTAGCTAACTTACTTTGTCAAAGTGACGTTTTTTCATCAGCAGTGAGGTGCGCGATTTCTTTGTTAAGCTAGCTGATGGTAAATTCGGTTTAGCAAATTTTAACGTCAACTTCACTAACTTCACCATTGCTTTCACCTCCGTTGTAATTCTGTTGCCTAACATTTTATTTTGCCCTTTACTTAATGAGCTAGTTAGCAAGCGCAGGTGTGCCAATAGGAGCCTGAAGAAAAGAAAACTATGCAATTCACCAATATTGATTGCTTACATGGTAAGTAAGATTGGCTGCTCTCCTGCTACAGACTGTAATGGAGTCCTATAGACAGGCAATGGCACTGATTTGATGCAAAGCTATAACATTATTTGGTAAAAGTCAATATTACCATTTTTGCTTGCTGTCTACCGTGCATAGGATGCGCGTGAAACCATGGGCTGAGACAATTCTTTTGAACCTCATTTACCCTTTGTGGTCTTAGACTCCCACCCTGTGGCTAAAAGATGCATTTTACCCACTGATAAGAAATTATATTTCTGTATTGAAATACCCCTACCCTACCTCAATAGCCTACTTACGGGAAAATATTACTTGATGCTAACAGTAGCTAGACATGATGGCTGATCGATCGGTCGGTTTAAGCCTAATTTATACTTCCGCATGACCCTTTTCGACAAAGTGTTGAGTAACAAAAATTACGTATTACCAACTGAATAAAGTGTCATTTGACACTTTCTATGGCTGTGTCCGAATATGACCCCTACACCCTTTTGAAGGCGCATATTTGAGTCCACTTCATCAAAACGCGTTTGAGTGGGTGACTTTTTCTCACAAATGGGGGCACTTAAAATACCAGGATGAACCCCTTATTTCCAGGGTTTTGTTGAGGGAATTCAGGAGCACACTCATCTGCACAATGGTGCACTCATCCGACAATTTCAGTAAGTAACCCGGAAGTAAAAATGTAAAATACAGAGCATATATGCATATCTATTGTACAAGATAGGTTCATGGTACAAACTAGAAAATACTTCTTCACTAGTTTGGAAAGTTTTGCGGGATTTCTTTTGCACACTGCTTGCAAAGTGAGGCACAGGGCACATAGTAGACAGGGGTCTGAGGGGACAGTGGACAGGAAACGGGTCGTATTCGGACACAGCCTCAGTGTGGTGGACAACGTAGTACTTTGTCGAGCAGTCTGATTGGACAGCCAGAAATACGTTTTTTTGCTCAGTTTCCTTATTTTAGTTTTCACTAATGTTGGTAATTTTTATACAGTCTATGGAATAGAGTAAATGTCATAAAATATTTAAAATGCGCGTCTTCATCATTTCACGCATTTGTCTAACGAAAATATACTCGCCCTGGTTTTCCCGTTTGGGTTATGGGACGGAGCGCTGCTGTCACAACAAATTTGATCCGGGCTGCAAAAATGATCCGGGTGACGTATTAACATTCTGAAACAGATGTTAAAACCCTTTGTGACGTACTTGACGTTCTAAAACAGCGTCTGTTGCTATAACGACTCAGCCTGCTCGCTAGGATCTGTGGAGATGAAGAGTCTAATGTCTTGTTTCCACTTGCACATTCGACCCATTCCAGAGCCAACGCAACCCAAATGCGAGACGTACAGCGCGGCTCAAATTGCTTTTCCATTAATCCGAGCTGGTTCTCCGCCAGAGATTCGTTATGTATCGTTGCTAGGTAACGCGACACAGCTGTTCCAAAGTACCTTGCTAATGTTAGCTATTTCAACATGGCGAACTACGAGTTGGTTTTGTTTGTGTTGGTGTTGTGGAATACGTATCTGTCAGCGCAGACAGGGCTGGCTCTGACCAATTGGCTGCCCTAGGCAGGATTTTATCTGGCGCCCCCTTGCATCACAGTTTATTCACTACCAATAACATGCACTCACACTTTTGTTTTCACATTACTGAAAATAACCCACAAAATCAAACAGTTAACATCAAAACAGTGAACAAGTGACATTATTATTATAGATATTTACAATATATTATCTTGAATATATATATTAAAGAAACCAGTAGCCTACTGCCATAAATAAAGTAAGGTAAAATATAGAAGAAGAGTGTATGACCATTGGGTGTTAGTCTATTAGTATTTTTTATTTTTTTACAAGAATAAAGATGAAAAACTTAAAAAGATGCATGTCTGCTATACTGTACATAAGATGGGCATGCATACTAATGGAAATTTAATTAAACATTATTGTCATTACAATGAAATGTAGATTTACATTTACAGTCCAAAAAAAGCAGTAAACTGCAGTGCAATACTAATATAGCATAATGGGAAAGCTTATTTGGCATTAACATTAATGATATGCACTTTAAAACACTGATGTAACGCAGGGTTACGCTGTGTTCACACAGCGATCGACTGGTCGCTGAGTCGGTCAATTCTACGAGGCTGGGGGCGGGGCAAGAGCTTCCCGTTGTGTCATCCAAGTGCTGCTACAATTTTTTGATACAGATAAACAACGGCAGTAGCCTACGTATAACAAAGACATATTTGCGATGCATCCTATTCTTTATAGTTATGCCATGACACTGATAATTATGTGTTCTCGCTAGCTAGCGATAGGCTAGCCTATATCTATTTTCGTCGCGAGCTAGTGATCTTTATCTATCTATATAGATACATAGATAGATATATGTATAAAACTCAACATGTCTTTTTTTGGCTCAATGTGATATTGGTAGAACAGCTACACATATCCTTTAAGGTTATGTTATGACACTGATAATTATACAATGATAATATATAAATTATTTACTGTTGTTACCGCTGCTAACCCTATTTCGCCTAGCTTAGTTTGATAGGCAATATTACGTAGATTACGTTCATGAAATTATATGAAACTTCCAATTAGATTATTTCCCTCCTTTATTTGAACGTTTTGGAGGGATATGTTTTACTATAAATTGAGTCTTCAGCTTCATGATTACCACTTTGGGAAATGAACCGGGGAAAAAAACTGCTAGCTGTCGCCCTAATTTATTTACGCCGGAGGACGCGCCGGAGGCTTTGGGTGCATAGCACCGTACAACGCCGCCGGCAGCTCGGAGAATTTCACCGGCTGGTGCAGGAACTCCGCCTGGACGGGGACCGCTTCCAGCGTGATTTTCGGCTGGATTGTGAGCAGTTCGACCGGCTGCTGGCAACAGTGGGACCCCTTTTCACGAAATGGTTTCGTATCGGTTGGAGAAATATGAAGCGCGGAACTCTGATTGTCGCTCAAAAGTTAAGTTTCGGCCAACATTTATCGGCCGATTTTGGTCGCTCAGTTTTCTAGTCGCTCAGGTCGCTGACCGTCGCTCAACTTCATAGAGAATGAATGGACTTCCGGCGACTGGGCGACCGAAGTTGCTGGATGTGTGAACGCAGCGTAATTGCCTGGCTGGAGAGGGGCGGGGTGACATGAACTAATAAATTATTATTATTTAATAGGCTATGCTATAAAGCTACGCTGGTTGTTGTGGGGTTATTTAATATTTCGAAATAACAGTGTTAACTAGTAGTATTAGTCAAAAATTATTGAAAAAAATTATTTTTCTTTTTTTTTAAAGCGAAACTTTTTTCTTTTTTTTCTCCCATTTGTTGCGCCCCCTCTGGGTGGTGGCGCCCTTAGCATTTGCCTATACTGCCTATGCCAAAAACCGGCTCTGAGCGCAGACATATGGAGTTGACCGAGTTAAGGAGGCGCAGAATGGTCATCAAACGGACTCTTAATACTG
Source organism: Ilyophis sp. 1 JC-2022 (assembly GCA_022702515.1). Taxonomy (NCBI): domain Eukaryota; kingdom Metazoa; phylum Chordata; class Actinopteri; order Anguilliformes; family Synaphobranchidae; genus Ilyophis; species Ilyophis sp. 1 JC-2022. The sequence goes on along the minus strand of CM040397.1, from coordinate 67,594,230 downwards.
ATGAATGACTTTTTATTTATAATAAATAAATAAATGCTAATTCCTCGTTAAAATATCTCATTGTAACTAACTTACATCGTACGTCGATATTGTAATTTAGAACTGTCCAAGTTAAGCAAGCATGCTTCGATGTTAATATTTTTCAATCGACCTAGCTAATGTTGGCTAATGCTACAGAGCTAGCAATGTCATCCAAAGTGCTAACATTAGCCAGCTAGCTAAGTTAGCCCAGAACCTGGGCCCCGTTTTCCAAAAGCCTGGACTTCCTCGAAACCCCACGGGTTGTTTATTTTTTTCCATTTTTGTTGTTGTTGTTGTTGTTGTTGTTGTTGTTGTTATTAAACAGCCGACAAAGTGAGTAAGCGCGTCTTCTTCGGCTACGTTGCTGTGGTGAATCACCATAGCAACGCACTGGCGGCTCCATTATATTCGAGCCAGCACCAGAGGACAAATCGGGCCGTTTTTGGAGTGGGTCTCGTTGGCGCGGCTCGAATTTGAACTAATGGAAATGCTCAGAAGTCGAGCCAGCGCGGCTCTGGCGCGGGACGAATGTGCAAGTGGAAACGAGATATTAGATGACCTAATCATTCCTCTGGTCAAGAAATTTTATCTGGGCTGCAAAAATCCGGGTGGCGTAATTAACATTCTAAAACAGCTTACCGAAGCTGCCTGCTAGTTAGAATCTTTATCTCCAGAGAACGACCTAGCTAACGTCAGCCATATCTTCAGTTTTATTGGTCATTTTCACAGCTAAAACGGGATCGTTTCGTAAATAATGACCACCTATTTTGTCTATATCCATGTGGAGCACAACACGACCTAACTTACTGATCACAGATGAGATCACCGTGAGCTTGCTTTCTACACAGGATTAGAGCCACTTGTAAAGTGCTTACCGTATGTGTATGGCGCTGTGTGTTTTGTTGATCGTAGCGTAGCATCACACACCTAGATTACACACACGCCAATAAACGTTCACAGTCGTTCAGCTTTGGTCATTCTCTAGACTTTTCTGTTTGTTTATATGCCATTTGTTAGTTAATTCGTCGTTCTCCATGTCATCAAGAACGAAACGCAAACACTGGTCGTAAGGTACATTTGTTGCCAGACTTGTTCACGTCATATAACAATAAATTCTCTTCTGAAATTAATTAATAGTCAAAAGCATAACTTACACTCAGTAACTCCCCTCTGGCCCTTTTTAAACTACATTTTTCGTATAGCTAATAATTTACATTCAGATTGTTGAACACTGCTGTCGTTGATTCGGTTGCTTAGTGACTTTGATTTCTGTGGCTACGACGTAAACACAATTTTATGTCCGGTCACCGTCACCGTCGCTGCTTAAAGCCCCTAATATATCCGGTGCTGAGGTTGAGAGTAGTGATGTGCAGTTCGCGAACGAATCAGTATTTTTGAACGACTCTTGACAGTTCGAGGGAATCATGCTTACCACGGCTCTGGCTCTTGGCTCTGGCTCTTAGCTCTGACTCTGCCTGCTTTCTACTACAACCGGGAGCCGTGTCACTAGTTGTAACTTTGGTTGAGCAGCAGTAGTGATGCGCCCAACAAAATAGGTCGCACGAATCTGTTTTATAATAATTTAAGAATACATTTTAGTTTGATCTAACAATATCGCACACATTTAGATAATCGCCCCAGCTCGTTCCAAAGTGATTATTACTAGGCTACTGCTAATGGTTAAAAGATGTACTTAGTCGCCTCCTACCAAACTCTGATCAGCACGAAATCAACTCGCCGTGAACCGCGGGAATATCCCGTGGCCGTGCCACAAACCAAAGTCCTTTCGAGTTTTAACAGAGAGCAAATGCTGTAGCCTACACGATTAATAATCGGGTTTAGGCTACTAAGCATCGGATCATTATATCATTATATCTAATGATAGCCCGAGACGCCTACTTTTTATTACGAAATTATTACATGTGGCTGTTTGCAACCGAATTGCAGGCAGCATAAAACAGAATTAATATGCGATTGTGTTCAGCAAATAGGCTACTTCTTATTTAAAGTGGTGGCATTTTTATTTTAGAACTCGTGACCAACACAATAGTGAACAGATAAATACAATTTTGTATAATAGAATATGCTAAATAAATAGCCTAATGGTTCAAATAAACATACTTTATGGTGTCCAAATAAATCTTTACCAAATCTACCATTTAAAACTAATAAACGAAACGGGCTCCTGTACACACAGACACGCACGCGCGTGCGTATCAAGAGCTGGCTTGTTTGTCGGATTTGGCTGGCTATCTCTCCTACACAGCCATCCATCCATCAGTAGGCTACTGGATTCTAGGATCTGATAAAAAATAAGATTTATATTTGCATAGACTAATAAAATAGCTACAGCCGTGGGCAAAAGTTTTGAGAATGACATAAGTATTGGTTTTCACAAAGTTTGCTGCTTCAGTGTTTTTAGATCTTTTTGTCAGATGTTACTATGGTATGCTGAAGTATAATTACAAGCGTTTCACAAGTGTCAAAGGCTTTTATTGACAATTACATTAAGTTTATGCAAAGAGTCAATATTTGCAGTGTTGACCCTTCTTTTTCAAGACCTCTGCAATTCGCCCTGGCATGCTATCAATTAAGTTCTGGGCCACATCCTGACTGATGGCAGCCCATTCTTGCATAATCAATGCTTGGAGTTTGAGTTTTGTGGGTTTTTGTTTGTCCACCCGCCACTTGAGGATTGACCACAAGTTCTCAATGAGATTAAGGTCTGGGGAGTTTCCTGGCCATGGACCAAAAATTTCGATGTTTTGTTCCCCGAGCCACTTAATATCACTTTTGCCTTAAGGTGCTCCATCATGCTGGAAAAGGCATTGTTCGTCACCAAACTGTTCTTGGATGGTTGGGAGAAATTGCTCTCGAAGGATGTTTTGGTACCATTCTTTATTCATGGCTGTGTTCTTAGGCAAAATTGTGAGTGAGCCCACTCTCTTGGCTGAGAAGCAACCCCACACATGAATGGTCTCAGGATGCTTTACTGTTGGCATGACACAGGACTGATGGTAGCGTTCACCTTTTCTTCTCCAGACAAGCTTTTTTCCGGATGCCCCAAATAATTGTAAAGGGGATTCATCAGAGAAAATGACTTCACCCCAGTCCTCAGCAGTCCAATCCCTGTACCTTTTGCAGAATATCAGTCTGTCCCTGATGTTTTTCCTGGACAGAAGTGGCTTCTTTGCTGCCCTTCTTGACACCAGGCCATCCTCCAAAAGTCTTCGCCTCACTGTACGTGCAGATGCACTCACACCTGCCTGCTGCCATTCCTGAGCAAGCTCTGCACTGGTGGTGTCCCGATCCCGCAGCTGAATCAACTTTAGGAGAAGGTCCTGGCGCTTGCTGGACTTTCTTGGGTGGCCTGAAGCCTTCTTCACAACAATTGAACCTCTCTCCTTGAAGTTCTTGATGATCCGATAAATGGTTGATTTAGGTGCAATCTTACTAGCAGCAATATCCTTGCCTGTGAAGCCCTTTTTGTGCAAAGCAATGATGACTGCATATGTTTCCTTGCAGGTAACCATGGTTAACAGAGGAAGAACAATGATTTCAAGCACCACCCTCCTTTTAAAGCTTCCAGTCTGTTATTCTAACTCAATCAGCATGACAGAGTGATCTCCAGCCTTGTCCTCGTCAACACTCTCACCTGTGATAACAAGAGAATCACTGACATGATGTCAGCTATTCCTTTTGTGGCAGGGCTGAAATGCAGTGTAAATGTATTTTTTGGGATTAAGTTCATTTTCTTGGCAAAGAGGGACTCCAATTAATTGCAATTCATCTGATCACTCTTCATAACATTCTGGAGTATATGCAAATTGCCATCATAAAAACTGAGGCAGCAGACTTTGTGAAAATTAATATTTGTGTCATTCTCAAAACTTTTGGCCACAGCTGTATAGCCTATGCAAATATAGCCTAACCATTCAATGTCTATTCTTACATGTAATATCTAATGTTACAATCAATGACCGACAGCACAATTTTACACTTCTGCTAGAATAACAGAGATGGGAAAGTCGTAAATAAATGTAAACTGGATGCGATTGCAAACTAGCTTGAAAAGTAAAGGGCAGTGAACAGAAAACATTGAGCATAGGCTATTACAAATGTGCATCAATCAGGTGATTTAGGTCTGAATAAAATATCAAAGCTAGTTTACTAACTTAATTTGCTACCACACCAGCTAGACTCTGCTGTCTGAAACGGCTTCAAATTCCAGCTCGCGCCGCTGGGAGAAAAAGATGCGGCTCGGGTACTTCGAAAAAATCAACCAAACGAACGGCTCTACTCAGGGCTGTACGTTAACTTTTTTTGCACATAGCACTGGTGCTACAGAGGTTGATAGTTTTGTAGCACAGGCCAAAAACTTGTAGCACAAGTATAAAATGTCTCTAAAATCTCTAAAAACAACCACAAGTAATGCAGTTCATCATTTAAACAGGTATGTGACTGGCAAAGGACATGAATGTTGCATACAGGGCACACAAAATCCAAACCTTAACAAGAAATGTTTTCAGACAAACATTTTTTCTTTATTTGCCCATACTGGTAAAATGCAGAGACATAACAACTGTATACAAGACATCAATATGTTACGCTTCAAATTTGCAGTGCAAATCTCAGTTTAAATTCATATCATCATACCATATTTTTTATTTTAAATTGAGAAAGTGTGTAAATCACTAATAAGAGAATAAAAACAACAAACGGTGTGTGTATGTGTGCGCACGTGTCACAGATCTAGCATGTCTGCTGGCCACTTTTTGTCCCCCACTTTTGGACTTTAATTTGATCCCCGTGTGTGCGTCTGTCTGTCTGTCTGTCTGTGTGTCACACATGTATGTACCAGAGCCCACCACCAGAGGGGCGCTATTACAATACATTTCCCCATAGCCAAGTACATTTTGCTTTGTACATAAAAAACTATGCTTGATGTCTCCGCATAGTGGAATTTATACTCAGCAGACCGTTGACTTTCTAAATCCACAGAGTTCAGAGCTTAAGGTGTTTAGTAGCTCTTTGTGGAAAATGTAGAATGTATATGCATTTTCCCATTAAAGGTATACTATGTAGTTTCAAAACACCAAATGGCGATATAGAGCACGTCGGCGATCACAGTCACTCTGATCAAGCTGTCCTAAATTAATAAATGTCGTAAATGAGTTAACAGAGGCTAATCTGTAACGTTAGCTCCATCTATTCTCACACACACGTTGATGTGATGGTTATATAAGACAAAGATTTCCTGGTTTCCCTCGAATTGTCCACCATCAATATGCAAATGAATGAAATTGAGGTGGCCATCAGGTATATTGTCATACAAACGTTCAAGAGAAATGGTAATGACTAAGTTAGTTGAAAAAAACACATACATACTGGTTATGCTAGCCATGTTCGTGTTCCCAAATAAACGTTAAGCTTGTTTGATTGCCGTTATTTGAGTGCCGGCTAGCTAGTGTAAGGCTGGAAAAGGTATTATCAGTCATAAACCCTTGGAGCTGGTGGTGATTTCCTTGAGGGTGCAATAAAACAATTTACCAGCTGGCCTGAGAACCCTTTTCCTCTGACCTCTCATGGCCTCGTAAACTACAGCTGGAATTAAACCAACAAATGACTTGAGAAGGCATCCTGTAGGAGGTTTAATCCTCATAATGAGTAACCCAGGTTTTTCACAGGATCAAAGGCTCTTGAACTGAATGGCTTTTTGGACTATTGACTAAAACAAAGCTGTATATGTATATTGCATCATATGTATGTGCATGTAAATGAGTAATTGTGGAAGTATAAAGTAATTGTGGATAATATGATAATTGTGGTGAACCTGGATAATACTAATTGAAGTGTGTGGTATGTGAAAGTATAGGAGGGGGAGAAATAAAGAATGTGGAAGGAGGATTGTATAGGTTATCAGGGATGCGCTTGTCCATATAAATATCTGGAACCTAGAGTGGCCATCACCGGGACCTCACCTGATATCTAGATATGATAGAGAAGATCATAAGATCACGCGCCGTCGTTCAAAGAGTCTTATTACTGTCACTAGATTGGGAGGGGTAGCTGTTTCTCTCCCTGGAGGGGGGTCCCTGGGTGGTGAAACTTCTCTTCCTGCCAGACCTTATTTGGACAAACAAAGGGACTGGTGGAGGGTGGAAAGCCTGCATTTAAGGAAAACCCAAAGGGATATTCGAGGAGAAACTGCTTAACAGTTCTCCTGGTACCATAGTCACACCGTACGGAATCACTTGGTGATATACTTTGTTAGTGAACTTGTTCATGTTGATGTGTCTTAGCAGCATGTTATCCTGTGTTTAGCTATAGGCATTGAATGTGTTCGTGTTTGCTCTCACAGTTTTAACCAGTGATTATTTGTCATTAATAAATTACCATGTTTCACATAAACTGCATCTTTCTTTTAACCCCTTTTCCAGCTTCAATTACCTGCATGATCTGAGCTGCAGTGTACCGAGCACTGTTGTATGTATGTGGGAGTCTCAGAGTCAGAACTCCTGCGTCTCACTCAGGGCTAATTCTAAGCTAATGACCTCCCTGCATGTTATTCAATTATTTTTATATTTAACGTGCGTGGTCTCCATGACTCTCGTCCATCTTATACCCTTTTCAGCCTAAATTATGACTGAAGACTCAGGGGGACAATTCTGACCAAGGACCGACTGATCAGCGGCCTGGTACAGAAAGTGGCGTTCTCAAGTTGGGAAAGGCAGTCAAGTTCTGCCTGCAAAACAGGGTTGGTAGTGCATGGTTCTGGTGATTTGATGTGAAGAGAATCCATGGGCGTTCTACGCCGGTTCTTGTCAAATCTGCCTTAAGGAGCCCTTTAAATGCACTCAGACCTGGGCTCGCAACTATCTATGATAAATATAATGCATGTATTGTGTTGGCTAGACCCCCAACCTCTGCGTTCTCCACCGAACTGAGCTTCAGCAATAATGCTGATTCCGGCAAGCATATATTGAAGTAATGATGGTACCTAAGGACGAGTTGAGTGTAACCACTCCGAGCTCCATGCATGTTTAACCAAAATTCTAAATTATAATTATAAATGGAGTCAGATACACGAGTAAATAAAATAATATTATTTCTAAATAACTTTTACCTTTTCCCACAGCAATAATGGAATACATCACGCTTAAACCTTCGCTCCGAGCTATTCCCTCATTGGTCTAGTAATTACGGATTCTACACTAGCTAACGTTACACAGCTACTGGCTGATCAGAGTCAGAGGTTGATACAAACGTCCAAATGTGCCTGTAAATCTTCTTTCTTGTTTCGCACTTTTCATTTAGCAGGGATTCCTCACGGGCTCGTTTGGGGGTTTTGTTTTGCACTTCTCCTACTTTACTTTGATTTAATACTTGAAAATACCTCTTAATTTTGTCGTCAACCCAGTGTCCCAGATAGATAGCGAGCTCGCTCGCCCGATTCGCTGAGGAAAGGGGGATTGTTCGCTAGGAATTGTGGGATTTGGTTTTGGATGTATGGACTGTACGCAGACGGGGACATGGTTTTTAATCGCACGATAGACTACAACTACCAAAGAGAATATCGAGGCGCATCGATTCACTTCACACAAACCCTCACTTCATACGCAAAATAAAACACACAGGCTCACACACAGGCTATCGCACGGGTGCTACTGCAGTAAATTAATTTATCGCACAGACCAATTTTTTCATAGCATGTGCAACATATATGTCACACTGTACAGCCTGGTTCTACTGTATTAACCGGAAGTACCAAAAACTTGCAACTCCGACTCCGACTCGGAGCCGACTCTTCAAACCGAACGGTACAGAAAGAGCCGACTCAAAAAAATTGCAGAACTGCCCATCACTAGTTGAGAGCCGAAAGCTGGCCCCTTGGTTAGAACTGCAGCAGGCTTGTAGTTACCCTGGTTACAGCGCCGCGATGATGTATGGGAGTTGGAGGATTGGACGGCTGATGATGTTCGACTATAGGGCTTTTTGGGAACCAGAGCATGCGCACTGGGTACTTTACGTGGCTTTTGGAACCAGACGACTATGCGCACTGGGTACCTAAACATGTGGACCCAATTGGAATTTAAAAAATCTTATAACGTCTTCTGTGGGGCACAAAAAAATCGGAGAGTAATTAGTTTGGTGTGAATACATTTTTGAATTTAAAAGAACTGTCCAAAATAGTATAATTTGGCCTGGATAATTTTGTCGTTTTGAATGGACTTCAATGGGGAATTTTTATTTTTGGCTGCAATACCTTTTTAGCATTTGCGAAGCTTCAAGGAGAACTTAAATCCCTGGTCCCCTGGGTACAGCGTCTTTGTAACAGTTCTGTTACAAATACAATTTAATTGAATTGAATGATGCTTTCTTGTACACAATTTAATTGCAATGCGTGAGAACCAAGTGTGGAGGCCTGAGCAGTGCTTGAAGTGGGCCAGAGCTCACTTTTCAATTTGAAATGTCTGCGTTCTAGCTGGGACTTGATTATGCTTCTCTTTATTTATGATGAACGGTAGGCTAAATTGTCAAGTTCCCCAGGTTTATGGAATTTCTAGGGCTTCTGAGAGTCAGGATTGCCAGACTGCATTGATAAATAACACATGAAATATCTTTGAGGCGCAAGTGTTAGAAGAAAAGATTTTAAAAAAAATAAAACAAGGTTAAAGTAATGCATACCATAGTGTGTGTTTTAATACATTTAACAACGTATTAGAATTAATTATTTGTACATTTCGGTGAGAAAGTATGTTGAATATTTTTACTGTAGGCTAAATGTTGTATGTACAAGACCATAAAAACAAGACTAGGCAAGCCTAGCTCAGCCCGGACGCCTGTATGCAGCCTGTGAGGAACATGTGACAAGGCACGGCAGATATGGTTCTGGAGCATGCAGGTTGGCCTGCATACCGGGGCTACGGAGTGAATCTGATTCTCAAAGGTGTGTGTGGCAGAGTATGTGAGCGGGAGCGAGTGGACATAGTTTAATTAGTGATGAGCACTATTAGAGCATTACCACTCCGCAAGCTCCAGTTCGCTCAGCCTAGAATGTCTTGCTTCTGCCAATAGCTTTAATTTCACCAGTGAAAGATGGGAGTTTTGGAAATATTTTACAAAAGCCCCAGACAAAGGTTACAAGTGTGACATAAACTAAGAAACCTTCCTACTACAAGCCTGAGCAGCGTTGTTGCAATATTGCTCTACAACATTATAGCAACGTTCAAACATAATCTCAATAAAACTTTTTCAGAGACTTTGCTACGTTCCTGGTATTAAGCTGTTTTTTGTTTGATTTTATTCCCATTTTAGTAGCATTTTATTTTATGTGTTTCTATTGAAATTTATACAACTGTTAAGACACCACAGCATTGTCAGCAATCGTGATTGCCTCCAATTATTTCTGAAATAGAATTCTGAACCAGGGGTGGCGCCAGGGGTGGGCTTAATGGGCTTAAGCCATGAATGTTTTAAGAAAAGCCCCGAATCTTTTATGAATATGAACCCCACATATTTTTTACTCTCATAATAATAATATAAAAGATTGCTATGTTCTTTGCACTGTCACTTCAGCAAAAGACCTCTCACTCGCAGGCAAGTTTATCTATCTATCCAGTATCCACTAACTACATCAATATGAATGTATCCTGACTGTGATACGTAAAGTTATGTCAATTATAAGAGAAAGCAACAGAAAAATGGTTACAAATGATACATTTAGCTGTTCAAATGAACAACAATGTATTCCGGGGGGGCATGCCCCCAGACCCCCCTAGACAGTACAGGGTCCACCCACCATAGTTTAATTTCTACCGCCACAGTTTCAAATTGATCAAAAAAAAATAGTTGTATGTACATCTCTCTGGCTCTCATCATTCTACTCGTTGCCCCTTCCCCCTGCTTCACACAAACACAATGCGGTCGTGCATCTCTGAGACAGAGGCTGTTTTGCCTCATAATTCTGAGGAGATTAGACGTGGTTAGTATGTTTGTGAACGTTAAACCCTCTGGTAGCCTACGCTATAATGGATATATTGTTCAAGCATCAAGCGAGCCCAGCTCTCGACTGTGTTATGATAATGATTTTGCCTAAGCTAATGTAACAACTTTGTACAACTTTAGCTAGCAAGCTACCAGCTATAAACCATTTTAGCCGCAACTAAGCTAATGTTATCTTGCTTGCTAACTTGAGAAGCAAAGCAAAATAAAATATATACTAGTTTATATTGTAGTATCTGTCAGATTGATGATATGTAATTCAGAATGGCTTTATGAATTAAATTAGAATTAATTTAATTAACCAGTTTAATTTCAATTACAACACAATGTTTGTGGACCATTGTTCAGGGATCACCTTTAGTTGCCCTATTAGTGGGACAGCACTCTTAATACTGAACCCAAGTAACTATAGATCATCCTTTATCAACCTTAACACGTGATATACGGTGAGGGAATTCACCCTTGGCACTTAAAGAATTCAGATGTGTCTATATGACTTTATTAGTGGATCATTCCGTCAGCGTGAGAGAGGAATCGGGCCCAAGCAGTTAGTTTAAGTAATGAGGTTTAATGAGGTTGGTCCAATAGCCCGGTTATTCAGTCGCAGGAACTTGCCAAAAAGACGCAGGAATCCAGGTGAAGTGATAGAAGAAAAAGAAAAGAAAAGGCGTGCCCCTGAGGTCACCCACCTAAAATACCTGACTGGCAAGGGGGGGGGGGGGGGGGTCTATGCTGCTATTGGTTGTTTGGAGTACCCGCTTTCGCCTCTTTGCCACGGTACCCGTCTGGGGCAGGTCACACTAACTTTAACAAATTAGTAAGGGAATGTGATTGGGTTAGATAACTCTAAAACTCTACAAAATACATGGATATATTTTATCTCTTGAATTTCGTTATGAATTTTGTGAGCTAACCATACCAAACATTCCTTTAGGTTTAGTTTAGGGGGAGATTGTTGATTATTCATTAGCCACGTGGGCTGGCAGGATAATAAGGACTTGGACACTGCTTTATTTATTTGGCTCCGTTAGGCATCAGAAACTGCATTATTAGTAATATCGAATAAGTGGCTACTTCCTCCATTCATGAATCAAGTTCCCTTGACAAACTGGGGACGCCCGCTAGGCGTCAGTAATGTCCTACGCAGGATATAGAATAGAATAGAATAGAATAGAATAACTTTTATTTTCCCGCTAGGGAACTTCAGTTGTAGCCCCAGCAACAACAAAAAAGACATAGACAGTGGGGCAGACCCACAACACACAAATAAACATGTCAAACAGAGACAGCAAACAGAATCATTACATCAATCAAGTGAATGAAAGTGCAATACAGCCATGATTAAAAATAGCCCCCGCTGTCCAGAGATGTCCAGTGTCACCAAGCAGTCCAACACACAAACTCCAGTTCCACGACTCTCCTCCATACATGCAGGGCCAAGTCGTCTCCTCACTCCTCTCCCGCATTATGTTCTCCTTCCCTGGTTGCCTTCTGAAGATTGCCTGCACTCCCGGATCAGTCCCGAAATCTTCAACTCTGGTGAAGAGTGATGATAAACTTTGTTGCTGCAGTCTGCAGATCCAACGGACATTCCCAAGCATATGTTGCGAATGCGTCTCCATGGTGACGACCACAAACAAAATTATATCGACTAGACAATTCATCAATATTATCAAAACGAGCAGCAGGAGTGCCCTGAAAAATCTCCAGCTCGCTTCCGTCCCACAAGAGACACACAGCGCATAAAAAAACTAAAACAAAAACCCGACACAACAAAACACATTAAAATGAACAAACACAAACACGAGAGACAGCTGGACTACATGTCGCCATTACAGCGCCACGTGACATCATCACGCCGATTTATTCTTTGGGTGCCGTGTGTGGGAATTTGACATTTAATTCTATAAAAGTATATGTTGTAATAGAATGTATAAACTTGTCTGTGGTAGTTAAGTTTCGAATGAGTGACCTTAAGCCTGTATTCTGAAAAACAAGGCCACAGAAAAATGCCCCGAGAAGCATTCTTCAGATAAAGGATTTGCCACAAAAGCAGAGCCAGTTTATGCAAAACAGGAAACGCCAAAACTCATAGATAAGTTTCTATCATAAACAACTTAGTGGAAAAGTACTAGACATGTACTGGACACATGTAATTCTAAACGCTTGATTGGTTTAAATCATACGCCCAGTGATGTACAAACCCCTTTTTAGCCTACAGTATATAAGCACCACAGTAGCAGAGATGGAGCGAGCGTGCGAGCGAGAGCGCGCTTCCAGAGAGCGCGCTTCCAGCGCGCTTCCAGAGGACCACAGATGTACTAACCCATTGTGTTCTTCTGTAAAGACTTCGAGCTGACACAATAAAGACAAAGTGATTTAACCATTCGAATTGAATTAATCTCATCCTTGATCTACCTCCTTGACCACGATAAGCGCCAATCACTGGAAGGACGTGATATAGAAGATGGCCGGACACGATGAAGAAGACCACGATAAGCGGGATACTCGTTTTATCCCCAACAATTGGTGACCCCGACGTGATGGAGGGCGGATCTTGGATCAAACCAAAGAAAAGACGGTGACGGTTTAATCTCTTGGACATTCCGAGGCTGCCTCAAAAAGACAAGGTAAGCAGAACCTTTTTCATAAAATCTGCCTAGGAAATATAGGGAATGTCTGAGAAATATAACCAAACCATCTGAAAATTTGTTAAAAGAACTAATTTGCGTAAAATGTGTCAGACGATTGAAATGATTTAAGGTGTATTCCATGACCCAACTTTAAAAAGAATAAAAGATACAACGAAAGTATTGAATAAAATTGTTTGTAATTAAAAACTTGCGGGTCAATTTTGCGGGATTTGTGTAAAGTGATACTAAGGGAGTAGTCTTTTGGAAACGAATTCAGCCTTAAGATTCTGGGCCATTATCAACTTTTACATAAAGGACTTCGTATAAATGCACCTCTGGAACGAAAATACGTGAGTTACTGTGGTTACCATTGATCTAGTGTTATCAATGGGAACGAGGTCAGTCGAGCCGGACAATCGATAATAAAAGTGAGGTAACTCGAACCGGACAGTCGAGCTACAATTGCGATAATAAAAGTGAGGTAACTCGAACCGGACAGTCGAGCTAGAATTGCGATAATAAAAGTGAGGTAACTCGAACCGGACAGTCGAGCTAGAATTGAAGTGAGGTAACTCGAACCGGACAGTCGAGCTAGAATTGCGATAAAAGTCCACAGTATAAACAAACAAATAGACTTGACTCATGGAATACAGTTTTAAATCATAAAAGGTATTAGAAGTTTTTATGTATAAAATTTTGTGAAGTGTAAGTCACCGGAAGTCGCTGCACAAGACGACTGGTACTTGTAGTCCTTGGGAGGAAACTCTAATGTCACAAAACTGTGGGTGTGTTTGTTTACATGACGCCGTCAGTCATTGTGAGCCTTCGTGATACTGATTCAGTGAAAATATTTTCTGTTAATGCGGACGTAATGAGGCATTGAGAAAATTAAATGAGTAACTGAATGCAGCGGATCACAGCCAATGACTGCAATATAACTGATATTTGGTAAATAATTAAGGGAAATAAGGTTGTGTTAATTTAATTAGAACTGTTAAATTGTGGATCCTAATCAAACATATCAAGTAAAAAGTAGAAATTAAAACGAGTCAATATCTAAGTAATAAATAACGTTTACGGAATAAAATAAAATGGCTACTACAGTAGAAGTATTGCATAAACTGTGGGAAAATTTGAGCACTAAACTGGGTGCCCAGGAACTGAAAAAACGTCGTGATAAATTGACTAAATATTTAGCCGAGTGGAACAAATTGGGATGGTTCCCCGAGCCAGACAAACCATTTTTGTCTGAGAAAAAGCGCTGTGTGGGTTGTGTATGAGTGATGGCCAGAGAATGAATGTGTGTCGACACAAGTATGAGATTACAGCGCTGTGTGGGTTGTGTATGAGCTGTGTTGTGTTTATGTTAAATCAGCTGAGTAGGTTAAAAAGAAAAAACCTGTAAATTGTTTGACCCAGAAGAATGTGATTTTAAAAGTGAATGGGAAGCCCAACTCATGGTATATGGTGATCTGATTGAACAAATTATAGTGTCCTGTTGGTCGTGGGCAGCCAATACCGATAGCGGAGAGACTGGAAGAACAGACAAGTAAACGGTGCACGCATAAAGGCGTCCAAATACTTTTGGCTTGTTGAGTTGTAGCCTTCGTAATGAAGTGAGCAGTTATTAAGTGGGTAGAATGCACATTATTGGTGAATTTATAAAGGAAAACTAAAAATACTTGCAGTGCTTTGAACCCTTTACACCTTGAGTGAAATAAGCAGCGAGTTTATTTTGTTAAAATTGCTAGAAACCTCTCTCCTGATTTGATCCCGTAGCTTTCGTTTTGCAGTGTGTGTAACCTGACCACCAGAATTACCGTAATAGCTCATGTAGGAGAGACCGTAAAAAAAGTTTTAAGTGCCCAATTATTTTCTGTGTCTCCGGAGCTATACTACAATGTATGATATATTTGCAATAGTTTGTGTTATAATCTCAGTGTACTATAAGATTTGTGAAACTTATGATCAGACGCATCGTAATGAAGACCCGCCTGGGAAAGTGTAAACAGTGTTGTGCAGAGAAGTGTGGAAGATCTTAATCAGAGTTTACGGTTGATTAAGTTTATGGTTAGTTCAGATAGATAAGTGGAAGTTAAACGCGAGGGAAACTTGCATAGGATTGTGACAGAAAGCAAGACAACATAGAAGGAAGTGAAAGTGTAATTCAATTTGCATTATTAGTTAATTTGTTATTACATTACATATATATTATATGATATTATACATATATGCAGTTTATTTTCATGGAAAATTCTGAGCGCACTAATTTGTAATTTTGTCCTTTGACTGGCTTGGAGTTATGTGCTACTCAGTTCTCTATTTTCAGGTAGTGATTCGATTTAGTTGCAGACGTCTTGTGGGGCAAAACAAGGCCGAGACAGTCTGTTGCAGTTTATTGTGCTCAAATAGCATAGGCTACTGGCTACAGCGAATTCGCTGTGGAGAAGGTTTTAGCCAATGGTTATAAATAAATAAAAACTAAGATTGATCTCAGCATGATAACCGAACCGTATTTTTTGTCCTTCAAAGTGTTATATTGAAATAAATTGAGTACAAGCTCAAGCGTCATTTTGTAACAGACAAGATTGACGATTCGATAACCAAGAGACATTTCGTGGTAAAGATTTTAACCAGAGTTCTGTAAATCTAGAAGATTCTGTATACAGAACGGGTATGGCAATACAGAAACCTACATATATATTAGCAGGCTTTAATTTAAGTGAAATATGAGATGATGTTGTATAAAGGGAACTGTAGTTCGGCATGAGCACCCTGAATCTCGTGAAGAAAAAGGTCTGATTTACCAAATAAATAAATAAGTAAGTAATGCAGGCCAATGTACTGATTTTAAACCTCTGGTTAATGCAGATAATACACGCAGTTATAGTTATAGTTATACAGTTATAGCTTCATGCTAGCAAAGCAAACATTTAAAGCTGTGAAGTATAATAAATCGAACAATCCTTTCACCGTCCTGTCGGGAGGGGTCAGGACCATTCCACTACACGTAATTCAAACTTTCTTCCAAAATAGACACAACATTCTAGAGTCTGGTATAACGTAATTTATTATAAAAGGTTTAGCACAAATATACATACCCAGGCTGATCGGCTAAACATACATATGTTAAAAACACTCAATCACACAGTCCAGTCTGAGTCCGTCAATTTCATGCTCACCCGCAAGACGTAAAAACAAGTCCGTTAATGACAGAAGCAAAACATAACAAGCGCACCATGAAGTTCAGTTCCTCAAACTGCACACACACATACATTTTCAAGGCTAGCGTGCTGGATGTTCTTCCCGACAATCAGGCCCCAAAGAATGTGTAGGGAGTAATTCATGCTTATCACTTCAGACGGGCTAGGAACATTTAATTGCCTGTGTGTGTGTGTGTGTGTGTGTGTGTGTGTGTGTGTGTGTGTGTGTGAATGAATGGGTCCATTGCCTACTTTTTGAGATAACTAAACCTCGCCATGGGAAATTTTGAGGAGTGTATTTGCAATATGGCTGTTTCCGCTGAGAGCGAGTTTTTCTTCAATTCCCCTGCGTGTGGGTGTGTGTATATGTCCTTGATTTACAGGTGTCGAGATGAGCTCATATTGGGTGCCTAGCGTGGGACCATTGTTCATTGAGCACACTTCGATACAAATAATGAGCTCATTTTTCCGGCGTGATTGTCTGCCCTTGAATCTGAGGCCTTGAATATGTGCTGCTGTTCACATATGGGCTTTTTGTGCAATTCATCCTACCACAGAAAAACATATTCATATTAACACTACATTTTAATATAGTTGGTCCTACAGTATGTTATATAATTGTATATAAATAATGAATAATCTATAATTTGTCACAACAGCTGAACTCTAATACGGGTTGTTTCACAATAAGGGTCACGGTGTGAGTTGCCATGATAACGTGATGGTAATGTCTTTCTAGCAGGGAGGTCGGGCCGAGCACCGATTTCAATTACAAGGGGCTTTATTACATTTTCCATCGTGAGATATCGGGATTCTTAGGTAGGAAAAAAATAACAAATTGATAAACGTTGGCATTAACCACAAAAATTTGCGGTTAAGTTCATTTTGAATATTTTTATGTTTTTAATGTATATTTATCACTAAAGGTGATAAAAGGAGGGATTGTTAGAGAAAAATAAATCTATGCATTACTCAATGATTAAAGCTATTAAATAGAGGTGTTTATTATCCAAAATGTATGATCACATGTTTACTGGAAGGTTTTGACACAATCAGACAAAACCTGTTAGTCATAAAGGGGGGTCTGGTGAAAGGAGATTGAAGGCTTATGCATGTGAAACTAGAACAGAAAGTCCTGTGCAGTAAACAGAATGTTGCAAAAAGCACATTCTGTAGATAAAGGAATGGAGGAGTATTGAGACATTATTCGCTTATGATTGGATGGTTTTTGCTGCATTAAGAAGAATATAACTACAGGAGGACTGTATTCTAACGGGTTTACAAAAAAGAAAGCGCATCTGAATTTGATTTATCAAAGTAAAAATCAATGTTATTCATCAGTATGACTTCAGTGTTATTATTACACTGATACATCGGTGACCGGTAAATGTTCAATCATAAAAAATTAATTGCTGACCGATACTGTTGCCAATAACATGCTAGCGAGGTTGATTCGATGTTTCCTTGCTACCTGGAATGTAATTAGTACCTCAGAAGTGAAAGTAGATATTAGTGTTTAAGCAAAATGTTACAATTCGTTTTGAGTGCCATTTTCTGCATGTGCGATTTGATTTCATGCAGAGAGAGGGTCTGCGTTGCCCGCTTTGAATTTAACTTTTCAGTCTTTCAGGGAATGGGGACTTGTTTTAAAGCATAGCAGAGAAGAGAATGGAATAGAACAGGATAGAATAACTTATTTTCCCATGAGGGAACTTTAGTTGTAGTTTCCAGCAGCCAAGACATAGAAAGTGAGACAGTGTTTTAGTGTGATTTAACCGAGTATGTGTATATATTGTATAACAACAACACTGTCAGGAACGACCAGGAACTCATTCTTTAACCAGTGTAGTGGGCATGCGCGAGCGTGTCTTAGTGATGTGCAGTACGTGAACGAACGAATCTTTTTGAACGAATCTTTAAAGTGAATTGAGTGTACCGGATTAAAGTGATGCTTGAGTGCGCATCAGCGGTCAGGAACTGTAGCGAACTGTACTGACCACAGTTCAGTGAGTCCTACTGAACTGACTAGCCTATATGAACTGCTGACTACCGCACCGCAGTAGCCTACATAATTGTCAACCGAATCAGTTACTCTCTGCATACGGGCTACTCAGTAGCCTAATAAATTAGCAACAAATTAGTTTCACATTTTAAAAAAAATATATAGCCTGCAATCTTACAAAATGATCGAAACCTGTAGCCTACCTGTAGGTCTACTGGCATCTGACGTCCACCCAGCGGAACGTTACCGAAAGCAAAACGGTTCAAGCATTTCTAATCAAAATCACATAGGCTACTTTAGGCTATGTTGTACATTTTCCATGTAGGCCCATTCTGTGACTATCAAACTAAGAGTTAATGAAAGTCTGCCCGTTATTAAACCATTTCAAATCTGTAATAATGATATTGATTAAATAAAGCACATTTTTGTTTTCTTTTGTATCGAAATAGCACAATAAATGTAGGCTATTTTAAGGAGGCCATGCTATAACCATGTTTTATATAGGCTACACAAATATAACCAATATGTGGCTATACTAGAGTTGCCAACTGTCACTGGTGTTAATTGCATGTGCATTCATTACCTCATTCTTGCTTTGAGTTGCGTAATGACTAGTCCAATAGCACACTCAGCTCTGGCTGTTTAATCGATTAAAATGTAAGTACGTTTTATATATCTTGAATACGTTTAATACTATTCTTGGAGATATTTTTAATTCATTTAGTTTACGAATAAATTCATTTTCAGTACTATTTAGTTTTGTTTATTCCAGCCTTTTTTGATAGAACATCGTTAAATTTATTTCAGTTTATTTGTTAAACACTAGTTTTACAAGCGTTTTGTTTAGGAAATCCCCTCAGAACAACTATGCAATAAGGCAGGCTGAATGCCTTATCTCTATTATGTATAGAAGCAGATGTGCTATGTAAGATTGGTTATGAGGATCTGATCAAAGAAAAAGTAGGAGAAAATGTTTGTGTTTTTTGTTCAGGTGCAGATAAATAATTAGTTTAATTTACATCCTAAGTTGTGTGGTTTTGTTTTGTGTTTAATTGTTTGATTTTGTCTAAAAACCATCAAAGTGAAACCCGGCAATGCGATCTCTCCTAAGGGGTTGTCAGTTTAGGTGCACAACAAAAACAAAGATAAATAAATAAACTGAACAGACAAATAAATCCTACGCTGCCCCGTATGTGAAAATGTACCCTAAGTGAAGGGAAAAGACTAATAAGGAGTTCTTCTCTGTTTCCAACAGGAACTGGGTGGCGGCTCTCAAGCAGCTCTACTGACAATGAGAGCTGAACTAGGCCCCACTAATTATTGCTAATTTCTCCCCTTTTTTGAATTTATGACAGGAACTCCAATGATAATTCCAGGGACGAATTATCACTGCTGTGAAGAATAACAGGGGATTGGAGATGACAAAGTACTGTGTGACTAACTGAAATTGTCAGGTTTCTCTACAGATATTGGGCCCAAGAAGACAGAAGCACACAACCTTGAGCAACTAATAAACATATAACACACACAGAGCAAAGTGTGATTAAGGAAGCGCATGGGCAGGACCATTGCGCAAAGGGGGAAGTGGTGATGTATAATAATTTGGAAAGTATCCGTTTTTCCCCAATAGGGCACAATCGACCATAGGAGGGCCCATGCCGTTTGTATGAGGTCCGTACAATGGACCCCGCTTGAACAGCTCAAGAGGGAACTGGCGAGCTATGTGTAACACAACCAGAATGTGCAAGATTATTTTCCAACAGGGGAAAAGGACAGACGACATTTCCTTGGGGCTTAGGTGGTATACGCCCGGGGATTGGGTGTATATTAAAGTAACACTAACACTGAATATACACACACACGAAGAAAGAATTACACAACCAGGAGCTATGTGCTCCCTCATCAATGGCAGATAGAGAGAATACACACACATAGAGGCATTACATAATCTGCCAAAGAAAGACCGTGGCTGAGTGATGTGCTAGTAACCTTTCCTCTGTCCATTGGTCCGACGTTGAGGCTACTTGGACCAAAGAAGAAGAAGCCAACATAATTTTGCGGTAAAAGTATCGTATGTTAGTCGATTAAATGTTTTGTACTACCATTACTGATTGAACCATGTGATGAGCACCCTATGCCTATGCCAACCGTGTGGGAGATACCAGAACCTCCCTACACCCCCAACTGCCCGATTGGAAATCCCCACTGTAAACATGCCCAAGGAGGAGGGTCAGGATGGCGTTGCTGGGAGTGGGCTGCCATCTATCACCCAGAAAAGCCAAATCTCTTATTGGCCCTGAGAGATGATGAGAAATTCAGTAATGCCTATTGGTTTGGAGAGTCAGCGATTGTGCTGTACGAGGAGCTTGAGGCTCGTGGGTATACTCCAGCAGACATTAACTCTGATGGCACCTTGGGACCTGAACACCAAATGATTGTGATGCCACAAATTGTAGAAATCATCACCAATGCTGGACATGCACCAACCCCTGAAGAAGAAACCCCCATGTAACTATATTGTGATAAAATGTTTAGAAAAAGCTGCCAATGCACTATTGCCAAAATGCTAGGATGTTCTTTCCTCTTGATAGAAGGGTAAAAAGTAAAATGTATTAAAATGAAGGAGTATCGCTTAAGATGGATATCGGACAGAGACATGTCCTCATCAGCAGCAGACTCAGTCTAGAGTTCTGTGGTTTTGCCTATTGGAGGTTTTCCTGGTGATTAAGTAAGAGCTCTGACATCATTGCTTACCGCTGTGCCAGTATTATAACCCTGATAGTTAGAGTAAATAAAATTAAGAAAACTGGGTTTGCAATGTGTACCTGCTTCAGGTATTGAGTGAAGATATCACCCATACAAGCTTGAAATACCGCTGTATAGTGTTGATCCCAAGAAGGGATCAAAGGAGGGAATTGTGGGAATTTGACATTTAATTCTATAAAAGTATATGTTGTAATAGAATGTATAAACTTGTCTGTGGTAGTTAAGTTTCGAATGAGTGACCTTAAGCCTGTATTCTGAAAAACAAGGCCACAGAAAAATGCCCCGAGAAGCATTCTTCAGATAAAGGATTTGCCACAAAAGCAGAGCCAGTTTATGCAAAACAGGAAACGCCAAAACTCATAGATAAGTTTCTATCATAAACAACTTAGTGGAAAAGTACTAGACATGTACTGGACACATGTAATTCTAAACGCTTGATTGGTTTAAATCATACGCCCAGTGATGTACAAACCCCTTTTTAGCCTACAGTATATAAGCACCACAGTAGCAGAGATGGAGCGAGCGTGCGAGCGAGAGCGCGCTTCCAGAGAGCGCGCTTCCAGCGCGCTTCCAGAGGACCACAGATGTACTAACCCATTGTGTTCTTCTGTAAAGACTTCGAGCTGACACAATAAAGACAAAGTGATTTAACCATTCGAATTGAATTAATCTCATCCTTGATCTACCTCCTTGACCACGATAAGAGGGATACTCGTTTTATCCCCAACACGTGCTGGCGCGATCAGATAGAGGGGTTCACACCTTGCTCGTGGTTTGCGATGCACAATTGGCTGGGGTTATGCTATGTGGTTGTTAACCCCCCTCTTATTGCTTTCTAACGCTTTGATCCCCAGGGCTTGGAGATCCAGAAGGGAAGTGAAATATAGCATGTTACAGACATTAGGGGCATTCTCTGGGGTTTTATGTAGGCACAAAGTCTCAGAAGAGGACTGGGGGAAAAAAACAGAATGATAATTGTCCTACATTCCCTCTTTAGCTGACTCGCGAGGCCATGCAACATGGTAGTTATTTGGAAGACTCATGGTTTTGGGGTGCTGTCGGGAAGCGGACA
Source organism: Ilyophis sp. 1 JC-2022 (assembly GCA_022702515.1). Classification (NCBI taxonomy): domain Eukaryota; kingdom Metazoa; phylum Chordata; class Actinopteri; order Anguilliformes; family Synaphobranchidae; genus Ilyophis; species Ilyophis sp. 1 JC-2022. The sequence goes on along the minus strand of CM040397.1, from coordinate 67,572,528 downwards.
TTTCTCTCTCATAGTGGATGTTATCCTGTTGGTGTAGGTTCGTGAGCAGGTGTGTGCATAAGTAGGTGTGGGTGTTCCTATCTGTGCAATTGGTGGGTTTTCTTTAGTATGGTTGGAAAAGAACTATCGAGGGGACAGGGTCTGGGACATTAGCCTGATAGACTACCCTCTGGGGTAATTGGTTTACTTGGAGGGAGAAAGCGTGAATTTTCCGGTGCAACCATAGGGCATGAAGGAGTACCAGGATCAGGGCTAAGAGGGCCATACTGGAACGAGGACAAGATGGCGTGGGAGTTTCAAGCCATATCGTTTTCAGCTCCGTTCCTTCTGGGTAGGTCATGTGTGACGCCTTGTCTCTTTACCGTCACCTGTAGGTGTGCATGTCCTTCTTCACCAGTAGCTCATTCAGTTTGTCCGTGATCTCCAGCTCCTGGCCTCTGCCTGATAGGTTCTTTGATCCAAATGGTACAGGGCCATATCACCGACATGGATCACAGAATTCTTGGGCACTGTGGTTAAGGAGACCCCTGGTTTTATGGGTAACTTTGTAATGGAATAGTGTTGTGTGTAGGATGCAGTCAGCTCTGATAAGGGTGTGTTAATCAGCCACTCTCCATTAGTGATAGCTACTAGTTTTATTAGTGGGGCCCCTTGTTACCGTGACCCGGCATTTTTCTAAGATTGTTCCTTCACTCAGTCCGCAAAAGTCTTTGCTTGCATCCTTAACAAAAGGTTTACTGGGGCAACTAATGGAGGTCCTTAGCCTTCTTACACAGTTTGAGGTTAGGTATTAGATACTGTGTGAACTTTTCTTAATAGGCCACCACTGGAAGAGTTATGACCGTGGTGAGGTAGAAGCCGTTCCATGCTCCGACGTTTATGATTGCCTTGAGTTGGTATATGTTCTCTGGTTGGATAAAGGGGAGGCTGACCATGAAAGCCACTTGCATATTTTCAACATCGACAAAGAGGGGTACCGCCGCTCCATTTTATATGTGATTTGGACCTGGAGGAAGTCTATTACAGTGTCTGGGGGGAATTCTTGCAAAATGGCGGTCATGACAGTTTCGTTGATGAAATAAGTGGGGATGCGCCCTTGGATTAGGTTCTTGATCCCTAGCCCTATCTCACGAAGGAGGTAATTTGTCAGGAGTCTAACTGGCTCCCTGAATGTTTTTTTTTCTCGTTAAAACTATTTGTTAAGATCTGTACTTAGAGTTGATGAGCCTCCAGAGTTGTCCTCATGTCCTTGAGGGCAGATTGCTGCTGTTGGAGCTGTTTTCTGATATGTTCCAGATCTTATTGTAAGCTATCCAGGCTATTTTTCAGGGTGTTGTAAGAGACAGTGTTAGCTATAGACATGGAAGATGAGAATAGGCTACCAATAGCGAAGAGGGCTTGGAAGACCCCAAAAGTCTGCTCTTTCAACCTGTCCGGACGATTTGGGGCGATACGCTACATGCAGTTGTCTTTTTACTCCCAATGTCTTCCACACTTGTTCCATGATGGTGGCTGTGAAATGCGTACCCAATCAGAATCCACACTCTGTGGCAGACCCCAACGAGTGAAGACATAATTTATGAGAAGGACGGCTGTGGACTTTGCGGTGTCCCATGGTGTAGGGAGACACTACCCATTTGGTAAACATGTCTGTTATCGTCAGAGCATATATGTTCCCCCTACTGGATCGAGTGATGGTGCCTATCCAGTCAATTTGAATGCGGGACCATAGTTGTGTGTCTGGGGTTGACTGGAGTGGGGCTCTGTGGAACTTGCAGCAAGTGAGGCAACTGTTCACATAGTCCATCACATCGGTCTACATCTTGGGCCAGTATGCCACTTAGCATAACATGCTGATGGTGGACTGTTGGCAGGGAACCAACTAGCGGTAGTGCTGGTTATTTGTCTATTTAAAGGTTAGTAGATCATCTCGAAGGGACAGCCTTTCTTTCGGTTTCCAGTGCCCCTGGAAGTATGGGTCAGTTATGAGGTCACCGCTGTCAGCCACTGAGGTAGTGTCCTGGAGAATTCTTATGAGGTGTGTTAAGGCCCGCTCCTTTTCCTGTGCTTGCACCAGGTCGTAATGGGCCTCTGGTATGATCAGGGTAATCCTGGTGGGGTTTGATGAAGTGTGAGGGTCTGGCACCTTGGCACCGCTGCAGGTCAAAACGTCCACCTGAGCTGGGGGTTGTAGGAACTGTTTGGAGGTGCCGGTTAGCATGGAGAAGTTGTCTGTAGGCCGTGAAAATTGCGAGGCTGGATTGCAGAACTCCTATGATTAACCAGTTGATACTACCACTTTTGCTAAGGCGTCGGCTCGATCATTGCCTTCTTTGTCCGGGCCATCTTGTTTGGAGTGACCTGGGATTTTCTTCCAGAAAACTGTGAGCTTGTTTGTGTCTAGGAGGTGCTGTATGGCTACGAAAAGTTCCGTGTGGGCTACTGGCTTACCATCTGACTTTTTCATGTCATTTACCAGCCAGTGAGGTAGGTAATCAATGAAGCTGCGGACTGTGTAATCCGAGTCAAATGTGCAAATGACCAGATGTTCATAGTTGTGTTCTGCCGCTTGTTTGAGGGCAATCAGTGTGCCAGCAAGTTCAGCATACTGGCTGGATTTGGGTCCCAGTTAGAATTTTTGTGGTGGTAGATTTGTCCAGACTAAGCCTACGCCAGCACCCGCTTTACGGTGGGCGGACCCATCGACGTAGACCTTTAGAAGAGTCGGGCAAAGTGAGTCTGAGAAACTTTGGTGGTTCGCGAGCCCGGCAAAGTCAGTGGACAAGGGTTCCTCAGAGGGTTGGTGCAACAGTGATGCACAATCGTGCAGTGTGGCCAGTCCTTGGGCTACAGCATTGTTTTTGCTTTTAGTATATTTGACTTGCAATTAAAGCCCTTCTATGGCGAGAATCCAATTAGCTATCCGGGCATTGGTGACTTTGCCTTCTCTGAGTTTTCCGCTGGTGAGGTAGATGAGTATCTGATGGCAGGTTTCTAGAATTATTTCTGCCCCACAGACTAGGTTTCTGTATTGCTGGATAGCCCATACAGCCAAAAACAGAGCCTTCTTACAGTCTGTGAACCTTTGTTCCACTAGGCTGAGGGATTTGCTAGCATATACTACCACCCTCTTTTGTTGATCCTGTTGCTGTTTAAAGACCGCGTTGATGTTGAGTGGTGTAAAGGCTGTTTCCAGTATGAAAAGCTTGGTTTTTTCTGGAAAGGCTGGGGCGACCAAAATGGAGTCTTTAAGCGTTTGCATCACCATGTCATGTTCTTAGTTCCAGTGCCATGGAGTGTCCTTTCTCAGGAGACGAGTGACTGGCTGGGCGATTTTTGCATAGTCCACAACAAAATTCCGGGAGAAGTTTCAAATACCCAGGAAGCTGCGGAGCTGCTTGAGGGTTGTTGGTGCAGGCAATGTTTGGAATGCGAGGGTGTGAGAGGCAGACTTGTTTATTAAATTGCCTGTAGTCCACTGTGAGCCACCACTTTCCTGAGACTTTAAGAACTGGCTAAATGGGGCTGTTGTATGTGGAGTTGCATTTCCGAATAATGCCTGTGTGGAGGAGGTCCGTAACGGTAGCTTGGACAGAGTCGTGGGCGACAAGGGGAATGCGATATTGTCGGTGTAGGGAATATGCCTCTATATTCTTACATGTGGAGTAGGTTGATTAGGTTGCCCTTGTGTTCATATGATATCAAAACAGACACCAGGTTTAACAAAAATAGATTTATTAAACAAAGAAAAACAGGAATATCACATTCTACTAAATAGACATATCATGTTGTGTGCGTATTGGAGTATTTGTGCGGGTATGCGCACATGTGTGTGCGTGCGTGCCACGTGTGCTCAGAGAACAAAGGAGTGTGGAGTAAACTGACTGTGTCGCAGCACGATGATGATTATTGATCTCAAATCTGACATTACTATAAATAAGTTTACGCACTTCGGGCAGGAAATATTGTTAACTATCTACAGTAAGCTAAAATGAGATATCACACAAATGTTAGTAAATGTTAAAAAAGAGGAGCAAACCATGAGGCCTGCTTTGGTTAGTTAACAGTACTACCACATTAGCTATAAAACGATAGGCCAGTCGACTAGCTTGCTAACCAGCGCAACAAGTTTATACAGCTATTATTATAAGTCGAGAAACAATCAAATTACCGATAAACAATTCAGACTAAAATCCTAAACTATGCCTGGGATGTTTGATCAGTCTTACTGAAGTTCGCGGTGAGTTGATTACAGCTGGCTTTGTCCATGAGGTGGGTGGCCAGGGCGTCACCTTTGGCCTTTGGGATTTTTTCTGGTTGGAGGTTCTCCGACGTCGTCTGGTTTCCGCCTGCGTCTTTGTCCATGGCTGGAACAGTCGGAGTTGCGTTAATTCAGTCCTCTGGTTAGATGCCGTAGACAAGCTAACTCGTTCCTTGTGTCTCTCTCCTGGTGCAATGAAGATCCACCTTTGTAGCTGTGTAGCTAGTAAAAGGAAAAGACAAAATGGAGTGCTGCTGCACGATAGAGGAAGAAGGAAAAGTGGGCTTGAAGGAAAATGGTTCGAAGGAAAATGGGGTGTCTTCAGTTTTATCTGGTTTAGTTTTATGACCCTTAGTGTCTCGTATTTTCAAGTGACACGCTGTAGCTGGGTTGTAAATGTTCTTTGGGTTTCCTGTGGAATGAACAGAAATGTAGTCTGTGGTCCCTACATCGGATATGGGCGTCGGGCACTGTGGGAATAGTGATTTCATGCAGGGTGGTTTTGCTGCAGTCAAATTAACCTCTTGAGTACAAGAGGGCGTGTTCCATCATTTACTCATGAGGCTTTCCAGGCCAAGGCGTTCTTCACTTGTGCATAAGGCATTTGCAGAGTCAACCTGTGCTTTTATCTGTTGCACTCAGTCTGAGTCCAGGTTTGGTGACGCCACGTAAAAGGGGTGGGTTATGGACAATCCTTCAAAGGTTAGGGGTAGTTCAATCACTACTCTGAGCTTTTGTGGCTGGTTGCTGCCATATGCCCTGAAGTTCAGTTCGCTTTCCTTGTATATTTACAATATTCTATACAGAAATCTCAATACATTATTTTATTAGATCTTTTTTATCAAGTGTGGCTGCAGGCAGAATGATAAAAAGGAGAGAAGAAATAGATTATATTAAAAACATAGAATGTGCAGCCTTGCTGAGAGGTGCTTTGGATAAATGTTTTAACAAACTACCATAATTTGCCTCAATAATGTACAGATGTCTCAGCTTTCCATTTTTGTCTCAATTTGCTAGAAAATGGTGCATTTAGCGGACAAAATTCTGATTTTTTTCTCCCGGGGAGGATGCCCCCGGACCCCCCTACAAATGTGGGCTAAGCCCCAAATGTCTTCAGTCCCTAGCACTGCCCCTGTTCTGAATGATTTAAACATTCAAAAGAAACCAAGGAGGTCAGCTTTAATGACTCTTGCATTTTCTTCCACATATAAGGTGCTGAATAACAACGAATTACCTTCTTGTTGCCGGATGCGACTCTTATACCAACCATTTGTCATGGACATGACCTCTGTGTTATGACGTAATTCCTTCCTATAAAGGGAGGCGTCAATGCTGAAGTCCTCAAAACCCTTCTTGCCCTTAAACTCATAAAACTATGGTTACAGTCGTAACCTTTGTTTAATTTTGTTCCTTCGACCATTAGGGTCATCAACTTACAGATGACTCATACCAGCTATGTCACAAGGGGCAGTCTGTATAAGTGGATGCCAAGGCCGCTGGCAGGATAGCCGAGCCGATCGCTGAAACAGGCACCACGTTGACATGATAAAATCTTGAAAATGTACAGGGGGACACCCAAGTCGCCGCCTCACAGATCTCATGAAGTGGTACACCTTTCACTATTTCACTAATGACCTACAATGGACATTCTTAGGTAAGGGACTTAGGTAAGAGGCTCTAAGCCGAGAGCACCTTTTCCTTAGACTTGCCGTAGTAGACAAAGAGTTGCCCTGTATGTCTGATGGAATTGGTAGCTTCAACATAGCATCACAGCGCACGCACTGGACATATCAAGTCTGCATCCCCCAGGCCATTTAAGGCTGGTCATAAGGAGGCTCATAGGGCTGACCCATAATTGCTTGCAAAACCAAAAGGAGATTCCAGGCGGGAGCCACCAGGGACCTTGCAGGTCTCAGCCACTGGGCACCCCTCAGGAACCAGCTGACAAGATGATGGCGCCCTGCAGGCCTGTTGTCCACCCACACATGCCTGATGGATATGGCAGCAACATAACCGTTAAGAGTGCTGGCTGTTTTGCCGCGATCAAGCATGGATTGTAAAAAATCCAGTATGGCAGAAATTGGATAATGTATGGGGTCCACGCATTGCTGTGAGCACCATGTGCAGAACAACTGCCACATATATCCACAGACCTTCCTAGTCTTCCTAGGTCTGTTCAGATCGAGAGTTTCCAGAGCGATACGGAAAGAAGGCTAAGGAGTATTGGAAACCACAATTTCATCGACCACGGCTATCGAGAACCACTGAGGACAGTGAGTGAACTCCTGAGAGGTGAACCGGTCTGACTGAGCACGACCGAACTGTCAACATACCAACTCCACGGTGTAGACGCCATTTGCCGGGATGAATCTCCTGGTGAGATAAAAGGTCTGCTGCATTGTTTCGGACACCTGAGAGGTGTACGGCACGAAGAGAGGCCACCCTGGGAAGCATCCAGTTCGAGAGACGCTGGTACACTCTCAAAGACTGCGGGGACCTTACTCCGCCTTAGTGGTTTATGTGATAAACTGTCAAGGTGTTGTCCAACCTTACTAGCACGTTTTCCCTAGAGCACGGGCAAGAAACTGCTCGGAATTCAAGAACATTGATGTGGTCCGACTGATGTGGTCACGACCACAATCCCTGAGCTAGCCGGTGCTGACAGTTACCCAACCCGTCAGCGTAGCGTCCGTTGTTGCCACCATGTGCCGTGATGGTATAGCCTTTGTCAGAAAGCTGACTCGTCGCCACGGGCGGAGTAGCTTGCAAACTCGACGCGTCACCCTGATTTGAGCGTGCCGGCCCCACTTGGGATGCAGCGCCATGGTGTTCAACCACATTTGAAGCAGCCTGGCTGCAATCAGGCCTAAAAACCTCTGAAAAACCCTCATTTTGAGGACCAGTTCACTTGGAACAGACGCACAATGTCGAGCCCAGTGGCTATGCGGTGGGGCGTCAAACATGCCCTCATGTGCCACCGCGGTAGTACAGCAGTAAAATCGCCGACTTTCAGTTGGTGCAATTGTACTCTGAGGGTCAGGGTTCGTGCCCTGGTTCTGCCAGATCCGAGCATGGCCGGTGCCCTGTGGGAGCAGCATTTTGCGGCTGCTTCCGGGTTGGGGGAGGGGCTTGGAAAAAATTGCTGCACATAGAACAGCCCTGGGCAAGTTGGAATCACGGTCAGGAACTCTGGGAGTAGTCGTGCCCTGAAGAGGACGTGGCGATCTCCGTCCTACTGCCGGCTGACAGGGTTGTGCAATGGTGATTCTCTACCGGTTGCTACACTGGGAGAATTGAATTAGAATAGGGGTTCAATTGGCTACCAAAATTGGGGAAAAAATTGAAACAAATCAGAAAAAAATCTAATAAATGCCCTCATGCTTCTTGAATTGAGTAGCAATCTGATATAAGGGATGGACTGGCTTAGCACTAGCTGGCTCTTGCCATAATTGATATTGATGCCCAGACTGGAGATGTGTCCTCATGAGAGAAGAGCCGAATGGGAGGACATTAAATTGGTATACTCGACCTCGGAACGCAAAGCACAGGAAACAATGATGGTCCACTCCGATAGGAATGTGGAAATAACCCCTTTTGTGAGGGCCACCCAATTCACCAGTTAGTCTCGGCAAAACTAGGTGAACCCATGGGGTTGTGTCGTGAATCCGATGCTGCCGCACAGTAGGCTGGACTACAAGGGGCTCCTTTCTTATACGAGGGCTGTCCGTGACCACGAGCCATAGGCTGGGGTCAACGAACAGAAGAGTGTTGAGAGGGGGACATCTGCCGCTCCCTGTATTTTAATACCTCCACAGAGTGCGTTTGTCTGGCTACCTGACGTAAAGACGTCAAGCCGTAACAAAGGCAGATTAAAGTAACCCGGCACTGACCCACCTCAGGATATAAGAAAAAAGCCCGATCTAACCCGACATTTCTTCTGTGTAAAGTAAAGCCGGAGCAATGCCGGTGCATCTTCCATGGTAACGGGCTAAGTAAACGTTGCATCAGCTGTCAGCTGTCCATGTGAGTTACTTTGTATCAACAGATTCAAGAAATTTATCCTAAGGAAAAAAGGAACATACAATCTGTGGTGTGAGGGACAGATTAAAAAAGGACCCAACAAAATGATGGCCACTGGAGGAGATAAGGGAAATAACTGGACAGTGGAAATCAGATAATTATTCAACTATAAAACCAATTGATGGTAGCTACGGTCCATGACTCAAACGCTTACCGGACGATCGTGGAACGAATGAAAGCTAGGGGAATAAAAACAGCAAAACAGCAAGTTTAAAAGATAAAAATTATGAAGCCTTAAATGACGAGAGATACAGTGAAGATCAAGTGCGTTTGTTAATTTTATCACACCGCTGATACAGTGGCCTAGCAGTAGTTTGTCTTGATTGTGTTAAATGTCTTTATATTCTTGGTCACTGATGCAGAAAAGTGTTGGTAGCCTAGGAATTGACCGGGACACGTTATTCCCACGCCATCAGTTGTTCGATCCATTTTAAAACATTGGCTAAATGTAACCTCAAATATTGCTATCTAGAACCATATAAAAAGTATAATGAAATATATAGCCTATTTATATAGGCCTATAGCTATATAGCCTATTGCAGTGTAGGAAATATATAGCCTATATATATATATATTTTTTTTTTTTAAATATTATTTTGGAATGAATTACATAGGTTTTTATTGCACCGTGAAAAAATTTAGTCAACATGATGTAACGATGACCTGGTCCTGCTTTTGATCAGTAAAAACCTGCCTGGCCAGTCCTCACCTTCTTCTTTTTTTCTTGCATAGCCTATGTCAGGGGTCGGCAAGTAAATTTGGCCTCGGGCCAATTTTTTTCTGAGCCACTAGGTGGCGGGCTAGAACATAATAAAAGGCTAATTTAAGTAATTGATCGTTAAAAAATGTGACACGTTCTAATGCTTTGGTCCTCATATCGGGATCTGGTGTAATGATCTGACTTTTCTTTCGAAAAATGTGAAAACATTTCTTAACTAGGTAGCAGTGGGGATTACTCACCGAATCCATTGCACTGCAGTATTTTGGCTTGACTAGCGAGTTTGTATTGTGATTCTCAACAACGTTGAAACGTAGTTCCGTGTTTCAAAAGAAAAGTCCGATATGAGAACCAAAGCAAGTTCAAGTTCAAGTTCAAGTTCTTATATTGTCACTTCACAGTTTACACAGGTGTAATCAGAGAGTGAAAAACTTTACGTGCAAAACGCCCGACAGCGGACAGCAGTTGTATCAATTAAATATCAGTGTCACAAAGACGCACGAGAGGAATCGATTGACACATAAAAACCTTGAAAACTGCCTGCGGATTAAGCAGATTAAAGTAACGTCCATATCACCAGATATCCAACGAATAGTGACCGATGGGAGATGCCAGTTTTCACATTAAGTGAGTACTAAGCCTGTCGTTATTGCATTTAATAGCCTAATTGTATTTTTTATATTTTTAATGAATGGCTCATTTAATTATTATCCCTAATGTAGCATGTTTGCTCTGTCGTTTCAGGAGCATAGGCCTATGCACCACCACCCCTCGCACTCCATGATCAAGCGAATCAAGCTTTTTTTTTGCGCCGATTTTGTTGTTTTGTTGTTTTTGATGTTTTTCATAAAATTAAACTGAATGTTGGCTATTTCAGCACCACGCGTTGTCCACCTACTTATTTTGATTCACTACTAGGGGTTCAGCGTCAGTGCAGCCCGCTGCCTGATTGTCTGTGCGTGTCATTCACTCTCAACATGGATAAAAGTACAATAAGCATTCTTCAGGTGTGGGTAGATTCTCTATTCGGACATTATAGCCTATACGTGGGACTGTCGGTTCGATATTGTAAAAAAAATAATAATAATTTTAAAAAAAGATTATTTTTTATTTTTTTTCAAATCTCAAAATTATCTGGCGTGCCAAATATTATTGATGGCGGGCCAACAATGGCTCGCGGGACGCCTGTTGCCGACCCCTGGCCTATGTGTCTCTCAAATTCCTCCACAACTTCTTTACCTCAACGATAAGATATAAGCATAGTAGCTACACTATAACTGTTTTGCGAAACACAAACCACCTGCTGATAAGAAATAAACACCAGCTTTAGCAGCTTAGTGGTAGAAAATGTTCCCCATGATTATAATCGTCTGGTTGACTGGCGTTACAGTTGCGACAACAAACGTCCGCAAAGGAACAAACTAATTGTGCAGAAAATAATAACTTGAATTGACAACCGAGAGGCTAATATAGGCTAGGCTACACTAGCCTAATGGTTTCGCAAGCGGTGACATTTTTTATGCGTCGCAAATTTTGGGTGTTCTTAATTAGCCCAATTCGCTTTAATTTATCATTTCAGTGACATATGAATAGACTCCTATAATTGGTACGTTGATGACCTACCACTAGGGGGCCACCGTAGATAGAGAAACAAATGTGCTTTAGTTGGGTATGGCTTAATTACCGTAGCAGAAGCAACACAAACCCGGTTGCTGTTCGTAAGCTATCATCATACTGAAGTGCTCTGGCTATACAACTGTCACTGATAGTAGGCAGACTGTTTTCCTCGTTATTCTATAGGCTATCAGTGATCAGGAAATCCATACAGTCGGAATACGTTTTTTTTTACTTTAGCTATAGCCTAAACCTTTCATTTGCCACACATACAGACAACTAAACCTAGCTAAACCTCGCCTTTTCCCTCCTCCCATGTTGGCTGTCCCCACCGAACTATACGGTGGCTGCCCCTGGCCAGCCTTGTCTTTATCTGTTATGCCTACATATGACACGTACCGGGGATATCCCTGGCCCAAACTTAAGGCAAAATCCACAAAACAATATCTCATCTTGATTGATAAACTTAATTTATCCTCGAGAGGGGAAGCTTGGTTAGCCACAACATGATATGGTATATGATATATATACATCAACATATAGCCTAGACTGAACTATTTACCCTTATGTCTGATAAATTAGCTAGCAGTTAGCTTTCATCCTAGTACTCACCAAAGTAAATGATCAAGCTTACAAGTCTCAGACTAAGAAATAGGCCTACGTTTCTCGTGTGTTAATCGCTGCTGGTTTGTTATCTTGCTTTCATATGAAGGGTGATCACAGAAAGATAACTGGCTGAAATAGCTGGAGTTGACAACTAGCTAAGCTAAAAACCTGGGGAGCTCATCACCCAATGACCCATACGGAAATTAACTGTACAAAACAGAACAACCCAGCGAAAATGTCTGGGTTGTAGTGGCCAGCAGCGCAACACACAGCAGCTAGTGTGTCTCTGTAGGCTATGAGCAGTGGGCTGAGCAGAGGAGGGAGATGCCTACTGTGTAGGTTACATGCAATGCATTGGTACGTGGATGGCAATTGTGTTTTCAGGGGGAAAATGCTTTTTTATTGGGGTATTTTTGGCCTTTGCCCCAAGTATTTCTGATGCTGGCCTATTAGAATAAGTATGGAATCATATGCCGGTTCTTCTGCAGTGTAAAGAGCAAATACAGAGTAAAAAGCTGTTAAAGAACGTCTGTGTAAATTAGTCATTCTTTCATTTTTCCCAGCTCAGATCCGGCATTCTTTACCGGTACAGCAGTGTAAAGACGGCTTGAAAAAAATAGGGTGTTAGAAGCCGCTGTGGAAAGCGCATCAAACCCCTCAAAGTTTGGATCCATGTTCGGATACTCCTCCGCTTGAGGTCCCTCAGGGGGACCAGGCTGGGGAGCCGTCTCTACTTTAGTGTGGTCTCCCAGCATCGCAGTCAGCTGCTGAACTGCAGAGTGCAACTGCGTGAATTCTGCAGAGAGGTTACTGCCCTTGCCCTTTTTTCATGAAAGGACCATCGGTGACGGGAACACCTTTGTGTTTTAGGAGCAACCCCTACCACAGGTGGCGTTCTGCCAGAGGGGGCATATGACACATAACACATCCAATCAGGCCTGCTTGGTCTCCAAAGACATGCCTATGCAGCATGGCCAGGGGTCTGAGAATGCATCCTGCAGGTGACCTAACCAAAGCACATCAGCCACACTCCCCCATTTTCTGTGCGCTCATGCCGGAAGCAAAATGAAGGACACCTGAGGGCGCAACTTAGTCAATCGACGGAGCACACACACTCACAAATTGTGAAAAAAACTAAATATCACTGGGGTGCGACCACACCAGGATAGATTGGAGTAAGCACTGGAGTAAAACTACTTCCCCAAGTGCAAAATAATCAGAAAAAGGAATGCAAATATTCCTATCGCTCTAAAAAATGCGGCAGCACCGGTTTACCGCATACGAGTGCTATCACCGCCTTCGGAGGACGGCAAAGAACCGTGGCCCCGACCAAAATCAGAAGGCACATGGGATAGCACGATAGCATAATATACAAACAAGACTCACGTCTCCACTCTAGCATTGGCGAGAAGAAGAGGACTTTCGCATTGACGCGCCTCCCTTTATAGGAAGGTATTACATCGTCACGCAATGGTCATGTCCATGACAAGTTGATATAAGAGTCTCGATACATCCGGCAACAAGAATGTCATTTGTAAGTTGATGACCCTAATGATCGAAGGACCTAAATAAAACCTAACACTGGTAATATTGCAGCCTGCACATTATTTTTCCATTCTTTATTCCAACTATCCATAGACAGGCAAGACCTATTCCTAAAAAGAAAGCCAAAATTAGGTATGTTTTTTTGTTAAAAGTGTTATAAATGATCTGAAAGATTTGTTCAGAATAGGAGAAGTTAAGCAAAAGCAAAAGAAAATGCAGGGCATTCATAGCATAGTGATGTGCAGTTTGCGAATTAATCTGTATTTTTGAACGACTCTTTATGCTGAGTCGTCTGAGTGGAATTGTGCTTACCCACGGCTCTTAGCTCTGGCTCTGACTCTGCCTGCTTTCTACTACAGCCGGAAGCCGGTGTCAGTTAGAACCTAGGTTGAGCAGCAGTAGTGATGTGCCCAACAAAATAGCGTTGTAGCGTTGTTGTTTAATGTACAAGTGCTTCGCACGTCTTGTGTCCAGTAGACCGTTGTTTACAATCTTTTATGCATTTTATCTCAGCGTTAACTTTGGCTTTTGTGTTGTTTAGTTTCGGAGTCCTAACAACACAAAGGAATAAACCACAATAATCTTGAGTGCTAATATAAAAATCGTGCCATTAGTGTAACTGTGTATCTTAACTTGGAGAAAAAATGGTAATCTGTTTTAATTAAAAATATACAGTGCCCTATTATTGGCACCCCTGGTAAAGATGAGTAAAAATGGTTATAAAAAATTCACTGTTTGGTGAATTAGCTTAATCTCACACTGAAAAAATGAGTAAAATCCAACCTTTAATTGAAGTAAATTTATTATGAGAAAAAAAAATCCCTCATCAAGAAATAATAATTTTTAACAAAACCATGTGTTTATGGCACCTCTGCATTTATATATATATATATATATATATATATATATATATATATATATATATATATATATATATATATATATATATATATATTGTGGCGGCCGCCCCATCAGAGAGATGAGAGGGGTGGTAAGAAACCATCGATACATGCCTTTTTCCCCTGGTTTTAATACGGCCAGAGTGGAGACAGGTGAAAGGAAACAGCACAAGTACAGGAAGTCCTTATATGGGCTTCCTGCTCATCAAGCGGCACCTGACAGCCATCAAGGAGCTAAGTGGGAATGCCATAAGAAGAGGCACCTCACTCACAAGCGGCAGAGTACCTTAGGGGAAATCAATGGTGGAGTTTGGTGAGAGAGAGAGAAAGAGTATTATTAACAAGCTGTGTATGACTATCTTTGAAAGGAGGACCCTGCTGTGTGCTGATATCCCGGATCGTCTGACTACCCTGCTGTGTGTCGAATCCCCCGCCTGTCTGACTACCTCCCCCGTGCCTGATCCCTGCCTGTACGACGTCCCGCCTACCTGCCGAATCCTGCTATCCGTGAGGACCCGTATCTGTGTACCGAACCCTACTTTCCTACCACGACGACGCTCCTGGACTGCGGATTGGATTATTCGGTGTACCTTAACCCCTACCTCTCTTCCCCAAAATACAGTCGATAAACAGTTTGACTCAATTTATGTGGTTGTGGTTATTGGTTTCATTGATTTCAATCTTGTGTTCACTCATTCCAACTCGAGTGCTTCACATATGGTGGAGAATGCGGGCAGTCGCATTCTGATTGAAATCAATAAATCAAAACCCAACGAAGCAATGGAATCGACTACGTTATCAGCGTTGATTGCTCAGCTCATCGAGAGCAATCACCAGCAGCAGACAAGACATGAGCAAGCTATGTCGCTGCAAATACAGACAACGGAATTACTGCGTGCGGAGTTAAAAGAGCGACGCCCTGCCCACGGGGAAAAACCAACGGAGGAAAAGATGCGCCGTGCAAACCCTGCACGTTTCCTCACCAAGCAAACACCCACTGACGACATCGAGGCATTCCTGCTGACTTTCGAGAGGACAGCTGAGAGAGAAGAATGGCCAGAAGATCAGTGGGTAGGGCTACTGGCTCCATTCCTGTCCGGTGTAGCCCAAACCACCTACCAGGATCTGGCGGTTGATCCCCGTATACCATACACAGCGCTAAAGGCGGAGATTATGAAACGGTATGGGTTTACTTTGATCACTCGCGCCCAGCGTTTTCATGAATGGACATTTGATCCTGCAGCCCCCCCTAGAGCACAAATGCACAAGTTGGTGAGGATTACCAATGCTTGGCTGGTGGCTGAGCCCAAAACACTCACTCCCCTAGAGAGAGTGATCCTGGACCGTTACATGAGGGCACTCCCCTTTGAAGCAAAAAAATTAGCATGCCAGCAAAACCCCCAAACAGCAGATGAACTGGTGAACATCATGGAAGGCTATCAGGCGGCCCAGGGTGTGCTACGTAGTGGGCGGCCCACCAGCAAAGAAAACCCCACCCGACCACCAGCTACCGAGGTCCGCCTAAAAAAACATCTGCCAGTCGAAGGGCCCCCATCAAGGCCAGCCATGGAGGTCCCCTGGAGACGCCCCCTCATGACACCAGACAACCGAAAGTGCTACGAGTGTGGTGAGACGGGTCACATTGCCTGGAGTTGCCCCCATAGAGAAGATGTACACATGGCCACGGCGACCAGCGAACACCCCTCCGGCAGACCCTGTGGATTACTGACCACCTGCTGGGCGGAAGACAGCTGTTCGGCCGTCTCTACCCCTGTGAAGGCCAATGGGCGAGACACCACAGCCTTGCTGGATTCAGGGAGCATGGTGACACTGGTCCGGCCGGAGTTCGCCCAGCGACCCTATCTGGAGGGTAGCCTTGGGGTCACCTGCATACATGGCGAGACCCGCCAGTACCCCACAATGATACTCCACCTCAAGACAACGAAGGGGAACTACTCCGGTCCCGCTGGGGTCGTCCCCGACCTGCCAGTGCCGGTGCTCCTAGGTCGTGACCTCCCCCTCTTCCATTCTCTGTGGATGCGTCTAGCTACAGGGAGCAGGCGAGTGCCCCGAGGACCCCCCTCGCCAGCACCTCCCAGGCAGCATCACTCGCCGCCCCGCCTCTGTGGGTACCAGGAAGTGGACCCATTAGCATCCACTGACCCACTCTCCGAGGGAGAGTCCAGCGCTGCGGAGGCAGTGGCTGAAGAGGAAGCTGGGTATGTGACGGCGAGGGGCGAGGAGGGGACCCCACCCGACGAGGAGGGAGACGCCCCACCAGGCGAAGAGGAAGTCGACTTAGGAGACATGTTCCCGGTCAACCCCGCCGCTGATGTGCCCCCCCTGGCAGAGCCGCTAAGAGGAAGGTTCGGGTCAGCGCAGCTGGAGGACGTCAACCTCACCAGCGCTCTCCAGCAGGTGTCCGTGGTCGACGGCCAGCTCATCGAGGGGGTAAGACAAAGGATTTTCCCACACTTTGCTATAAAAAAGGTGCTGCTATATCAAGTGATTCAGAGAGCTGGTGTGACGTATGAGTTGCTGTTGGTGCCCCGTCCTTTTATCCCCGTGGTGTTACGCCTAGCCCACTCGCACCAGCTAGGAGCTCATCTAGGCGTGGAGAAGACCATGGAGCGCATCCGGGCGAGATTCTACTGGCCCGGAGTAAAAAAGGCCATGGAGGACTTCTGTCGAAGTTGCCCCGAGTGCCAGCGGGTGGCGCCAAAACCCCACCACCGAAACCCGTTAATTCCTCTCCCCATCATATCAGTGCCGTTCAGCCGGATTGGTATGGATCTGGTCGGGCCACTGCCGAAGAGCACCCGACGACACCAGTACATCCTAGTGATCCTCGACTACGCCACCAGATACCCTGAAGCCATCCCCCTGCGCACCATGGCCTCCAAGGGCATCGCCAGAGAGCTGATGATGATGTTCTCACGGGTAGGCCTCCCCGAAGAAATCCTCACAGACCAAGGTACCCCATTTATGTCTTGCATTATGAAAGACTTGTGCAAACTGTTGAAAATCACACAGCTGAGAACCTCTGTATATCACCCCCAGACAGATGGGTTAGTTGAACGTTTCAACCAAACACTAAAACAAATGTTAAGAAAAGTGATAGATGCGGACGGACGGAACTGGGACCAGCTACTGCCCTACCTGATGTTCTCCATCCGGGAGGTGCCCCAGGCTTCCACCGGATTCTCCCCCTTCGAGCTGCTATACGGCCGACAACCCCGTGGACTCCTGGACCTGGCCAAAGAGGCCTGGGAGCAACAGCCCTCTCCCCATCGCACGCTGGTGGAACATGTGGAAGAGGTCCAGGAGAGGATGACAGCGCTGTGGCCCATGGTAAGAGAACACATGGCAACCGCTCAGGCTGCCCAAGCCCGCGTCTATAATAGGGGTGCCCAACCCCGGGTGTTCAACCCAGGCGACCGAGTTTTGGTCCTGGTACCCACGGCGGAATGCAAGTTCCTCGCCAAATGGCACGGGCCATACGAAGTCCTTGAAAAGGTGGGAGAAGTGAATTACCGTGTCAGCCAGCCCGGGCGACGACCCCCGGTAAAAATATACCACGTTAACTTGTTGAAAAAGTGGGTCGCCCGGGATGCTTTGTGTGCTGTGTCTCTCCCACCAGGCCCGGCCAAAACAGAGGCGATCTTGGTTCCCATGGGGGAGCAGCTATCAGAGAGACAACGCCAGGACCTGCGTGAGTTAATAGACCGCCATAGGGATGTGTTCTCCACAGACGCTGGCCACACCGACCTTCTGGAACACCACATCATCACAGAGCCCGGGAAAAAGGTGAAGCTGCGGCCCTACCGGATCCCCGAAGCCAGGAGGGAAGCGGTCCGCCAGGAAGTGAAGACCATGCTGGAGAACGGTATTATAGAAGAGTCGCACAGCGCCTGGTGCAGCCCCATCGTGCTCGTCCCCAAGCCGGACGGGTCAATCAGGTTTTGCAATGACTTTAGGAAACTGAATTAAATATCAAGGTTTGATGCTTACCCCATGCCAAGAGTTGACGAGCTCATAGAACGTTTGGGGAAAAGCCGTTATATTTCGACCCTTGACCTAACCAAAGGATACTGGCAGGTCCCTCTGGCGCCCACCGCCCGGGAGAAGACAGCCTTCGTGACCCCGGACGGCCTCTTCCACTACCTTTGGCTCCCCTTCGGCCTTCATGGAGCACCGGCGACCTTCCAGAGGCTAATGGACAGGGTCCTCCGACCCCATCGAGAGTACGCCGCGGCCTATCTGGACGACATCTCAAGCAAGTCACAGCTGTGCTGGGAGCCCTGCGAGGGGCGGGGCTGACAGCCAACCCCAAGAAGTGTCACCTCGGCCTCAGGGACGCAGACTACCTGGGGTATACCATCGGTCGCGGATGTGTACAACCCCAGACAAGCAAGGTCGAGGCGATCAGAAGCTGGCCCCGCCCCCAAACCAAGAAACAGGTACGCACGTTCGTGGGACTCACCAGCTACTACCGCCGTTTTGTTCCCCGTTTCTCCTCCCTTGCTGCCCCCCTCACAGATCTCACAAGAAGTCGGCTGCCGGACCGGGTCCGGTGGACCGAAGAAACGGAGAAGGCGTTCCTGGAGCTCAAGGAGGCCCTTTGCTCCGACCCCGTGCTGGTGACCCCCGACTTCACAAAACCCTTGGTGGTCCAAACGGATGCCTCCGAGACAGGGGTGGGTGCCATCCTATCACAACTACAAGGAGGTGAGGAACATCCGATAACGTACATCAGCTGAAAACTATTACCACGGGAACAGAAATACTCCACGGTAGAAAAAGAATGTCTGGTAATCAAGTGGGCTCTCGAAGAGTTAAAATATTACCTCTTAGGACGGCACTTCACCCTTGTCACCGACCACGCCCCTCTGGTATGGATGTCTAGAAATAAGGAAACCAACGCCCGGGTCACCCGCTGGTTCTTATCCCTGCAACCCTTTGCCTTCTCGGTCGTCCACAGGTCCGGGGCCGCGCATGGAAACGCGGACGCCATGTCCAGAAGGGACGCCCTAGGAAGTTGGACCGCCCCGCCCTCCCGGTCAGAGCTGAGGGGGAGGGTGTGTGGCGGCCGCCCCATCAGAGAGATGAGAGGGGTGGTAAGAAACCATCGATACATGCCTTTTTCCCCTGGTTTTAATACGGCCAGAGTGGAGACAGGTGAAAGGAAACAGCACAAGTACAGGAAGTCCTTATATGGGCTTCCTGCTCATCAAGCGGCACCTGACAGCCATCAAGGAGCTAAGTGGGAATGCCATAAGAAGAGGCACCTCACTCACAAGCGGCAGAGTACCTTAGGGGAAATCAATGGTGGAGTTTGGTGAGAGAGAGAGAAAGAGTATTATTAACAAGCTGTGTATGACTATCTTTGAAAGGAGGACCCTGCTGTGTGCTGATATCCCGGATCGTCTGACTACCCTGCTGTGTGCCGAATCCCCCGCCTGTCTGACTACCTCCCCCGTGCCTGATCCCTGCCTGTACGACGTCCCGCCTACCTGCCGAATCCTGCTATCCGTGAGGACCCGTATCTGTGTACCGAACCCTACTTTCCTACCACGACGACGCTCCTGGACTGCGGATTGGATTATTCGGTGTACCTTAACCCCTACCTCTCTTCCCCAAAATACAGTCGATAAACAGTTTGACTCAATTTATGTGGTTGTGGTTATTGGTTTCATTGATTTCAATCTTGTGTTCATTCATTCCAACTCGAGTGCTTCACAATATATATATAATAAAGTAATAATTTTTCATATTTGGTCGCATATCCTTTGCATGCCATGACTTCCTGATGTCTGTGACCGAACAACATCAAAAGACTCTTGATATCTTATTTTCTGGTACTCTTACAAGCGATACTATAATGTCTCTGCATTTGAATGGATCTCTATGGGAATTGGGGTGTGGGACTAAATTTAGCTGTAAATTATGCTGGAACTGTATAGAATACATGGTTGGCAAAATGGCTGTAAGTCATCAAGGGTCTGAGGTATCAAACAAGCCTTAAACCATCACTCTGCTGCCAGATATGCAGTAGATATGGATGGATAACTTGAAGAGTTTCTTCTCCTGACTTATTGTCCCCCACCTACAATGAAGTTGTTGGGGGGGAATTAAGTTGACCGCTGTACGTATGTACGTACCATGTGCGTCTGTCTGTCTGTGTGTCACACATGTATGTACCAGAACCCACCACCAGAGGGGCGCTATTACAATTAATTTCCTCATAGCCAAGTACATTTTGCTTTGTACATAAAAAACTATACTTGATGTCTCCACATATTGAATGACCAGATTACTCAGGGGACCGTCTACTTTATAAATCCACAGAGTTCAGAGCTTAAGGTGTTTAGTAGCTCTTTCACTGTCCATTAAGCCCTATTGTTTTTTTCACCACTAGATGGAGACATTAGCAGGTGAACACTTGGCCACAGGCTGAGATGTATAGAGTATGGCTAGTTAGTTATAGTCGTTATATTTCACAGCATTGATCACATAAGGAAATGTTGCAGTGTATGAATTGTGCCCAGCTGCGCTTGAGATGGACCATGTAATCCAATCAGCTAGTCTTATATTTCATAGGCTATTAGGTTACCTGCGACAGCAGACCACAATCAACACAGTGAAAACACTAACCTACTGAATTTTGAATTTAGTCTAACTTCCACCAATACTCAGTGCTTGATTTAGGATGAAAGAGGAACAGATGCTGTCCTTTTCCAAGTCGGCCAATTATGTTCACCGAAATTCACAAATGACATGGCATCTGGATCATTTTTCAATGAAGTGTTGCAGTGTGTGTGTTGTGCCCAGCTGCGCCCGAGATGGACCATGTAATCTAATCAGCCAGTCTAATATTGCATTGCATAGTACGGCTACCTGCAACAGCAGATAACAGTCAAAACAGTGAAAACAGTAGCCTACAGAATTTTGCATTTAGTTTAACTTCCATCAATATTCAGTGCTTGATTTATAGGATGAAAGAGGAACAGGTGCTATCTTTTCCAAGTCGGCCCATTATGTTCACCGAAATGGACAAATGACATAGCATCTGGATCATTTCAAACAGTAATCGCAGAGATGGTTAATGGTATGTGGCAAGAGCGAGTGCCACCTCTTGTGAATAAATTCACACCACACAGAAGCGCTCCGGGAAATACATTCAGCTGTTTATTTTTTTCTTTCGTTTTCTTAGCTGGCTACCGGCTTCCCGGAGTTCCTTCTTCCTCCGTCTATAGCCACCCCCATTCGTTCGCCAGCCTCCTCCTTTTCAAGCCCAGGCTCACTGTCATAGTAATCAGAAACAATTAAACCACCGTGATGCTGATTAACTTATGACAGCTGTGGCTCAGGGTCAACATGGCTCAGGGTCACATCACCATGCACGCATCTAATCGAAACCCATGGTGCCTCCACTAATGCCTCTGGCCGAACCAGGCTTTGCAGAATCATGGACTGCATAGCCCCTGAATCCAACAACGCCGGGTGTTCACTCCCTTGCACCCTTACCGGGATGCAGTACGCTCCCTCTGGATCGTGAGCGGGAGTGGGCGGACCGACAACCTGGACCATAAATGGACAGTTGCAGCGCAGGTGCCCGAGCTGCCCGCATCGCTAACAACCCGGTCCGAACGTCTGAGGAGCCCTATGTGGGTCGGACCCTCCCGCCACCGAGCCTGGGCCTGGAGAGGGAGAGAGAAAAGAGGGGGGATTCATTCGGGGATAGATTGTAGCGGGGTCGTAGGAAAGGGAAGAAGGGACCGTGCGAGGAGGGGGCCAGATGGTCTTCGGCCAGGATAACGGCCAGCTCTAGGCTAGTGGGTCGGTGGCAGCGAACCCAGTTGGCGATCGCTTCTGGCAGCCCGCTCACAAATTTCTCCAGCACGACCTGCTCCACTACCCCCGCGGCGGACCGGATTTCTGGCTGCAACCAGCGTCGGGCCATGTCAGTGAGCTGCTGGGCAAACGCGAAGGGGCGGTCCCCCGGAACCAGGGAGGCTTCCCAGAACCGGCGCCTTTGGTCTTCTGGGCTATAGCCCAGATGATCCAGGATTGCCCTCCTGACGGTGGTGTAGTCCGCCCGGGCTGCGGCCGGCAGCCCATGTGCCGCCTGCTGGGCTTCCCCCGTTGAAAAGGGCAGAAGGTGGACTACCCACTCCTCGCTGGGTCACCGACACGCCTCCGCGGCCACCTCGAAACTGTCCAGGAAGGCCTGAGCGTCATCGTCGGCGGTCATCTTCGGAAGCTGGATCTTCATGTGGGGTCGGAAGTGCTGATCCCGGGACCCTGCCTCACCGACGGCGGCTAGCTGCCACATCGTCTCCGTCTGGAGGGTGGCCTATACCTGCAGAGCCTCCATTTGTTCTTGGTGTACAGCGGCTTGCAGCTCCTGCATCTGGGCCATCGCCTCCAGCATGCGTGCGAGCGCTACTACCCCTGCTTCAGGTCGCTCCTGGCTGGTCTCCATTGCAGTCTGTGTGGTGTTCTTCGTACTGGCTACCACTGTGGCAAGAGCGAGTGCCACCTCTCGTAAATAAATTCACAGCACACAGAAGCGCTTCTGGAAATACGTTCAGCTGTTTATTTTTTTATTTAGTTTTCTTAGCTGGCTACCGGCTTCCCGGAGTTCCTTCTTCCTCCATCACTAGGCACCCCCGTTCCTTCGCCAGCCTCCCCCTTTTCAAGCCCAGGCTCATTGTCATAGTAATCAGAAACAATTAAACCATTATTCAATCACGCTTCACCGGGATGCTGATTAACTTATGACAGCTGTGGCTCAGGGTCCGCGAGCCACTCAGCTCACTCTCTCTCTGCAAGCAGAGGCTAACCACGCCCACCCTGCCACATGGTAATAGCCTCCTCAGTGGAAATATCACAGTCTGCATTTAGCCGTGTCCTAACCGTAGTGCTATATCTAATGCACTGCTAGTTGCTTGCATGCTCTCACTCTCTCTGTCACGCTCTCTTCGTATTCAAAAGGAGTTGTCGTAACGTTACTGGTTTTCAGGTAAGCTGTCACTTGAAGTAAATTAACATAAAATAGCTATTTTGTTAATTCTGTGACATTTAATACAGTAGCTGGCTAATAAGGCACGACCGGGTGTGCCATTAATAACATTAACGTTATACGTCAGGACACCGTCTCATTTACAGTAATGTTAGACTACATTAGCTAGCTAGCTAAGTTAGCTACTTTTAAGTTATTTTAAGAGCTTGATGGCATCAACATATCCAGTCTAATAAACTTTTAACTTGAATCTTGTCTCTTCAGTTATACCCACATGCAATTGTACCCATTTTTGGTGGTCAAAAATATTGTACATACATGTTCATTTGGTAAGTGAAATTTTTTGTCTCTCATTCAGGAGTAAATTGCTAAAAGCCTGTCGTTTCCTTCCGACCGCTTGTTCATTCATTGTATGGAAGAAAACATAAAAGTTTACTTTAATCTTTAATGCATTACGTATTAATTATTTGCATCTGTTTCACTATGCACTGACAATTTCTGTACAGTTTTGTCTGCGGATAATACATTTATGAACACTTTTCATTAGACCACGTTTCTATATGCTGGTTTTAAACCCTCCTTCCACCAGGCTAATTTGATAGGCTGACGCCAGCCCCCCACTAATGATCACTGTCCGCCACCTTTATCAATTGCACTTTGATCAATAATGTCACTCCGAGCAAGAAGCAGGGCGAATGTGACACAATAATCAGAAGTTATTCTCTGTGCCTATAACAAGACCAAATCTACTCCACACAGCTTGGGCTTGCTGAATTCTGTGGGCCAAGACAAATCCAACAATGTCCCCATCATCACGTTTTAGCTCACAATCGCCAAATAAAGTGGATGCGCTCCCAACTGAATGGGAGTAGTTATAATCATTATAATTCACAACATAGATCAAATGTCAACAACTGTAGGCTACATCATAACGACATGGACATGGGTGGGGGGCGACAGGTGCACTTGTTTTTCCACAGAGTTCAATAGTAATATTTTTTAGGAGAAACAACCCTTAAAGTGATCCATCCATATCTACTGCATATCTGGCAGCAGAGTAATGGTTTGAGGCTCGTTTGATACCTCAGACCTTTGATGACTTACAGCCATTTTACCAACCATGTATTCCATACTGTTCCAGTATAATTTACAGCTAAATCTAGTCCCACCCCCCAATTCCCTGAGGGATCCATTCAAATTCAGAGACGTTATAGTATCGCTTGTAAGAGTACCAGAAAATAAGATATCAAGAGTCTTCTGATGTTGTTGGGTCACAGACATCAGGAAGTCATAGCATGCAAAGGATATGTGACCAAAATTAGTCCATTGTGGCACACGTGGTTTTGTTAAAAATAATTATTTCTTGGTGAGGGATTTCTTTTCTCATAATAAATTTACTTCAATTTAAGGTTGGATTTTTCTTGTTTTTTCAGTGTCACATTAAGCTAATTCAACTCTTTTTACTCATCTTTACCAGGGGTGGCAATAATAGTAGAGGGCACTGTATATCTACAAGATAGCTGCTGTTTGTCCTCCTGGTGAGTGACACGTGAATCATTTTTGTGATTTTTTGTTGAAGTTTTTATTTAATTTTAATTTTGTGTCCATAATCATGTTTGGGAGACGCAATAAGAACCAGGTTCCCACGTCTGAGAAAGGCGGAAAAGCCGTCCCTGAAGTGGGCAATGATTTCCTTATTAAGGATAAGAAGGGGTTTATCCATTCGTATTTGAAGTTGGGCATGGAAAAATACATTGAAAATAAGTACTGTTTCCAAGTTGACGAAGATAAAGTGTGGAGTTTGAATGACATAAAAAAGGCATACGGTAAATTACAACGCGTGTCTGACAAGCGTAAACTTCGCCTTGCTTTGCTTGTCATTAGTCACATACGAAGGCGGAATAAAATAAATGCCAAAGACTAAACAGATCGCCTTTTTGACATTGAGAGAAAGAAAGTTAAAGATCTAGCCGAAGAGCTGAAAAGCATTAAAGCCAGGAGGGCTAAGAAAGATGCCAAAATAAACACATTAAAGGAATAGATTAGACTTGCAAAATGCACAGTTATTAGCTCCTGAGTCGGGGGTGTTCGCCAGGCCAGTTCAGCCTTCTGCCCCACCTCATTATGAAGATAGAAAATCGGTCACCTTAGCTCATAATGATGAATGGACAAGCAGTGACAGTGTTAATAAAAACTCTAATAACGACATCGCACCGGCGCCACAGTTTTAACACAAAAACGGGTTGCAGGTGAAATTCAGTTCAGTCACAAACTAACTAAGACACCTGGGCTAAAATCAATAATTTGAAGACAATTTATTGCCTGCATCCGTGTACAATTAATGGCCACAGTAATAACTCCCACAGAGGTTAACAAACTGAACTTGTCTGTTACAATTGCATTGGGAGGTGATGGTCAGAATCCTGCCAAGGGATGGGAGGCGATTGAGGAATTTATACAAAAAGCTACGAATGCATCCACATATTGGGGAAAAGTTGCAACGTGCATTCAAAAGACTGGCGAGGCTGTTGATGTTCTATTTCATACCAGTCAACACGCCACGGTATGGGTCACCCTCACCGAGAGGAGGAGCTACTAGGAGATTGTTTATCAAATTAACCACCACTACGGGCGAAACCACGTCACGCCATAAATATGGCGCTTGTACGCCGCTCAACCTCTTTTTGCTTCCTCGAGGTGAGCTGAGATTGTGTTTGTTGGTTCCTTTGGAATCTGCGATTTCGCAAAACGTTTTGTTTTCTGCCTCTCCCGAGCGCCCGGACAAAGTAAGTTTCCGGGGCTTTCCCTCCCCCAGCAACGCGGAACTGCGGTTTGCTTGCTGTTTGTTTGTTACTTTACTCAGTAGAATATTACCTTGTTGTAGCTAGTTCACTGCCGTTTTTTTCATTACAGAATTAGATCGCATTTAAAAGCCGATATTTTTCTGATTGCTTTGCGTTGGTTCACTTGTTATTTGCATAGCAACAATTACAACGCATGATACAATAAAGTAAGCCTCCGCGTCCTCTCGCGGTCCTCCAGTGCTACTGTGCCCTTGGCTTGGTGTCGGCCATACTCTATTCCTGTAGGTTTGGGCAGCACGCTGCCATTCCAACAGAGAGAAAAAATTAAAAATAAATTAAAAATAAATTAAAAATAAATTAAAAATAAATTAAAAATAAATTAAAAATAAATTAAAGATAAATTAAAAATAAATTAAAAATAAATTAAAAATTAAATTAAAAATTAAAATAAAAAAAAGCAGAAAGGGGCCTCTCTGCTCGTGAGAGTAGAAGCTGCCGGAGGCTTCCACACCCCCTCGCGGTCCTTCAGTACCACTGATTTGGGCCCTTGGCTTGGTGTTGGACATGATATCAATCAACTTTTGTGGAGCATGATATGGATGCTCAAGGGGCTGGGTCTAGAAAGCACGCTAGGACAGGCTCAGCACATTGGAGTCGGGGTACAGGCTCCAATTCAACACCAAGGCCCCCCGTTTTTACAGGGTTACTCCTACTCGGGTGAGAGACGGGGCCGCTGCGCGAGCTCTCTCCGACGAGATTCAGGTGTTGCCCCTGGTGGCAGCGGGACAAGGGTTTTATTCAGTCTATTTTCTAGCCCCCAAGAAGGACAGGGGCTTCCGCCCCATCCTAGATCTAAGAAGGCTCAACTGCTTTTTAAAGCACCTGCCCTTCCGGATGCTCCGCCTCGCCAATCTCCTCCTTCAGGTGAAAGATGGCGACTGGTTCACCTCTGTGGATCTAAAGGATGCATACTTCCATATCCCCATATCCCCATACACCGGGATCACCGGAAGTACCTCCGCTTTTCCTTCAAGGGCACAGGGTACGAGTACTCGGTCCTCCCCTTTGGCCTAGCTCTGGCCCCACGCACTTTCACGAAGTGCATGGACGCCACACTGATCCCACTCCGTCGCCAGGGTATCCGCATTGCGAATTACCTGGACGACTGGCTGATCTGTGCTCCATCAGAGGAGCAAGCGAGAAGGGACACAAGGTCGGTACTGGACCATTTAGCCAGCTTGGGCCTGACCCTGAACAGGGAGAAGAGCCACCTCACCCCTTCCAGAGAAAGGGTTTTCCGGGGTCTGGTTTTGGACTCGGGGTCCATGCGTGCCTCTCTAACCCCAGAGAGGCGACATATTTTGATGGAGAGTCTGTCCCATTTTGCTGCAGCCCGGCAGGGGACAGTAAAATTTTGCCGGAGGCTGCTTGGCCTGATGGCCTCAGCCGCCCAGGTGGTGCCACTTAGGCTGCTGCATATGCGCCCGTTACAGCATTGGGCAATGGCACAGGGAATGAGCCCGCACGAAGATGGGCGGCGACTCCTCCCCATTACCCAGAAATGCCTAAAGATGGTGGATTGGTGGCTCACCACCCCTAGCTTCAAGGAGGGCGTTCCCTTGGGACCGGCAGGGGTGAGGCCACAGACGCCTCCATGACTGGCTGGGGAGCGGTCAGAGGTGGCCAGTCCGTACAGGGATCGTGGAGCCCCTCATGGGCAGGGAAACACATAAACCTGCTAGAAATGGAAGCAGTGCTTCGGGCATTGTACCATTTCCTCCCAGTGGTCTGGCACAGACATGTTCTTGTCCGGACAGACAGCTCCACGGTAGTCTCCTACATCAACCGCCAGGGTGGGGTTCGGTCCCCAATCCTGCATGCGAAAGCACGTCAAATCCTGCTATGGGCACATTCCCAATGCATGTCCCTGAAGGCAGTGCACATGCTGGGTATAACTAATGTTGCAGCCAATATGCTGTCCAGGGGTGGCCCGAGACCAGGGGAATGGCGCCTGTACCCAGACATTGTGCAGTCCATTTGGTCCCGCTTTGGGGAAGCACAGGTGGACCTCTTCGCATCCAGGGAGAATGCTCACTGCCCCCTGTGGTACTCTATGATGGACACGACGGGGACATTGGGCGTGGACGCACTGGCACACCAGTGGCCTCCAGCCCTGCTCTATGCTTTTCCCCCCATGCCTCTCCTGCCCACAGTTCTGGCGAGGATCAGGAACTCAGGGGCACAGGTTCTGCTGATTGCCCCCAACTGGCCCCAGCAGAGATGGTGTTGTGTTCGACTACACCAATTTGTTGTGGATTTGAAGTGAAAATATCTCTCAGAGTTGTTTTCAGAAATTCAGAGTTTTTCAACTTTATCTCTCGAATTTCTCTAAGTGTTTAAACAAAGAGGACGAGACAGAATTTCAGAGACTTCTAGACTTTTATTCCTTACACCACTCAATCAAAAGTCTAGTGTGAACCCCTCAGAGAGATATCACACTATTACATGTTTTCCATCAATTTTTATACAGTTTCTTTATCAGTTTATACATCCCATTTTTTGTCCATCTGACCTATTTGACCATACAGACACAGGCCATCTCTATCTCCGCCTTTCTTCGAGAACTTTCCAAACTTTTCCTTTGTAGGGCCTACTCCTATTGGATTGTATCTAGGTGACACCTGGGTTCTCAACCACCTGGCTCCGCCCCACAAAGATAGCTCTCAAAATCTCCCCCCCCAGATCCCCAGCCACCCATCGCCAGCTCTGTGTGCCCCCCCCCCCCCCCCCACGGGATCGCCCGCCCTTCAGGCCTGGGAAACCACCTCGTATCAGACCCTGGTTGCTTGGATACTATCTAAGTTCTCCTCCAAATTTCTGGACTGCTGACTGTGTGTAAAAAATAACAATGGCTTCAACTTTTATAGTCAGGCTCAGCGTTCATATTCACAGAAATGTCTATATTCACTGTGACCATTCTATTTATTAACTTTATGGGATTCTGTGAAAATGCATTTTAATTAATATATTACTATGTGTTTTTGTGCTTATTTTGTACTGAACCTTAGTCGGTCAGACACCAGGTGTCTGAGAATATCTGTTTGCCCAGTAGCGCCTTGGACAGCGCTCAACACAATCATTGTTATGGGAACATCTTATCATCTTATCAGACTCTCTGGACCTTTTGAAGGAAACTGCTTTTTATAGACATAGAGTCTGTTTCTGTGCTTTTTGCTCACATAATGTGATGTGATTCCATATATATATATCTCACCATGTGTTTGAGTGCTCATGATACATTTTCAAATATAATCAATACATATTATCACAGGTAATATAGTTTAAAGGTAATACATATTCAAATATAGTCAATACATATTATCACAGGTAATATAGTTTAAAGTGATACATATTCAAATATAGTCAATACATATTATCACAGGTAATATAGTTTAAAAGTGATTCATATTCAAATATAGTCAATACATATTATCATAGGTGACCAATGGATTTAATGGAATTCCCAACAATGGATGGCGGACCTAAGGGAATCCCTACGGGGCACCCCCTGGCGCCTCCCAACCAGGGCGGATATGCTGTCACAGGCCCAGAGCCTGCTGTGGCATCCGAACCCAGAATTTTACAACCTGCATGTTTGGCCCGTGGGCAGAGTTGCCGGCAGGGCCTAGAATCAGCAGTGCTGGAGACACTTCAGGCGTCCAAGGCCCCCTCCACAAGGGCACTGTACGCCGGGAAGTGGGGAAGGTTCGGCTGCTGGTGCGAAACGAACAGGTCTATCCCGACCCGGTGTGACGTATCAGTCATCTTGGCGTTCCTCCAGTCCCTTCTGGAAGAAGGTCTGGCGGAATCTACGCTAAGGGGATATTTGGCGGCCATATCGGACTACCATGACCTTATTGAAGGCCGGACTGTGGGAGCTCACCCTCTCGCCAGTCAATTCCTCCGATGAGCCAGATCGAAAGCAGTCCCTTCTTGGGACCTGCAGCTGGTCTTAAATGCTCTCACTGAACCGCCGTTTGAGCCCCTGACTGGGCTCAGCCTAAAGCTCCTCTCTTGGAAGATGGCCTTCCTGCTCGCTATCGCCTCCGCGAGGCGCGTGAGCGAGCTGCATGCACTGTCGATACACCCTGCCTGTATACGGCTGGGGGACAGTAGCTCATCGGTCTCTTTGCGTCCCAACCCCGCGTTTCGGCCTAAGGTCCTTTCGCGGTCATACGTCTCGCGGCCTATCGTGTTGGAGGCGTTTCATCCTCCTCCCTATGAGACCCCTGAAGAGGCCAGACTGCACTCACTGTGCCCTGTCCGAGCCCTGCGGTCTTACATTTCCCTGTCTAAACAGTGCTTAGCCCACTGGATCGTAGATACGATTTCCAAAGCTTACAGCAGCTCTAACGTGCCCCCTCCCACAGGCGTGGTAGCTCACTCCACTCTGGGCGTAGCTACCTCCTGGGCCTTACTACGTGGCGCCCCACTCGCTGACATTTGCGCAGCAGCGGGCTGGGCCTCATCACTCACTTTCGCCAGGTTTTATAACTTGGACGTAGTGTCATCGGCATCAGTTGCCTCCTCTGTCAGCGGAGCAACCTTGTAAGTAAAATGGTGATGATTCAGGGTTTTTATCACCTATTGGTTATGTTCCACGTTCCCACTTGAGCTTGCTCTTCTGTTAAGAACAGCAGCCAATGGTGTAATTTTATTGATCGGTCTCGCACTCATGTTATGACATGCGGTCCTGGTTACCCCACTATATCCTCCGCCTGACTTATTTCATATACAGTAACCCATACCGTGGCGTGTTGACCGGTATGAAATAGAACGTACGGGTTCTATGAATACGGTCAACACGCCACGCGGTGTTGTCAGGCGGAGAACCTTGCGCCCTCAGGACGGCAAGTGCCCTCAAGTCTGCAAAAGAGGTAGAGCGGCGTACAAGCGCCATATTTATGGCGTGACGTGGTTCCGCCCGTAGTGGTGGTTAATTTGATAAACAATCTCCTAGTAGCTCCTCCTCTCGGCGAGGATGACCCATACCGTGGCGTGGTGTTGACCGTATTCATAGAACCGGGGTTACATCCGTAACCCGTACGTTTTTGCTGAACGGTTTTCGGAAACCTTTTTAAGACATTCAGGAATTAAGGAGCTAAAACGTGATAACTTTTCTTCCAGTGTAAGTGGCCCTCTTAAAACAATGTTTATGCAAGCACTGTTGCCAGAGATAAGATCAGCCACTACGCTTAGCAAACCAGATTGGCAAGATAAAACTATCACTTTTGACCAGTTATTATCAGCAGCTAGAAGGGTTGAATTAGATACAGAATGTAAGATCCATAATTTGAATAGTCGTACACATAATCGTGCAGATGCCTATGCCCATTTCAGTAGGATCTACAGAGATAACGGCTAATTTATGGGTTGGAGAAGTGTGTCAGCCTTTATTTGGTTTGGATGTTTTGTTAAAGTTAAATACGAGTCGATAAAGTGATGTGGAATTTAAAACGGTGTTGTGAAAAAATATTGATTATTTATTATTTATATATCACTACAAACCACTGTATGGCCTACTATATGAAACAATTGTGTTAATAAGAAGATGTTTTTCTGTGTTAGGGTGACTTGCAAAAACATCTCTAAAGGCCCAAATGCCCACATCACACATCTGTGGCCTTACAGTCAAGGACACACACATGCAGGAGAATACAAGGGAAAAACTCGCTCTCAGCAAAAACAGCTATATTGCAAAACACATTTTAACAGAATTTCCCCAGAAGCAGTTTTAGTTATATTTATATATTCACACATCAGACCATTGATGCATATGCATACTTATCTCCAAAATGAGGTAATAGACCCATTCACACACACACACACACACACACACGGGCACACACACAGGCAACCAGATGAACACACACTTCTGTGTTTCTAGCCCATCTGAAAAGATAAGATAATCCGCCTCCCTAAAATTCCACTGGGGCCAGCCTGTTGGAAAAATGTCTACGCAGACAGAAGGCACTCTGGCCTTGGAAATGTGTTTGTGTTCAGTTTGAGAACTAATAGAATTTATTTATTAGATCCAAAGAAAACATTTATCTTCTTCTTTACAAACATTAGTATTAAGGTTTATATTATTACAAAAGAATCTTGCATATTATAGAGAAAATGCTAACTTGCATTCCAATGCACCCACACATAAACTGTAGACTGAGAAAATAAGATTAGGAAATCTTACAGTTAGTATTATTTAACCCATTAGATTATTGTATTATTATGTATTGAACTACTATGGCCAAACCATGGCCAGGCCGTTTCTAATATAATTAAATCATAGCCTTAAATCAAAACTACTAAAATGAATGTCATATGTAATGCTTAATTAAAACCAGCAGAGGCCGATGTTGACCATGAAAAAAAACATCTCCCAGGGGGCGGAGAATAACTTCAAAACCCACAGGGGGCAGGATTTAAGAAAAGCATAAAAGAGGGGTTATCTGAACTTTCATGGCTGCTGCTGCTGTATGTTTTGTTTCTGTCATTAACGGACCTGTTTATCGTCTCGTGGGAGTGCATGGAATTGACTTAGACTGGACCGGGTGATTGAGAGTGTATTTAATTACGTGTGTTTAGTTGATCAGCCTGGGTACTGGTATTTATGCGAATCTTTTTACAATAAATCAAGTTATATCAGACTCTGAAACGTAGTGTCTATTTGGGAGAAAGTTTGAATTATGTGTAGTGGAATGGTCCTGACCCCTCCCGACAGGAGGCTACAAAAAAAGCAGATGTCGCCAAGCACCCAATTTGGGCAGAAAGTAAAAACAACTGTGGCCTTTTGACATGGAGCCGGTGTTACGTACCGGAACACCTCCCCTCAGCACGCGATAGTACCCCCTTAGCAGGGAGGCTATCAATGGTACCAAACCTATCATCAAAGAACTTGAAGAGGGACACATTTTTGTGAGTTGCTCAAATAGTCCTTTGTGGCCCGTGAAGAAACCAAAGGCAGCTGCCGTTTGACTGTTGATTCCAGAGGGGCAAATAAAACAATTGACAAGTTGACACCTTTGGTAGCAGATCCGTCTATGATATTTAATTCACTGACACCTGAGCATTGCATTTTTACACTGATTGATATGGTTAATGCATATTGGACTGTTCCTTTAGTCCCAGAATGTCAGGACTGGCTAGCTTTTACTTTTTGACGTGTAAAGTGATAGCCTACTACAGGGGTGGGCAATTCCAGGCCTCGCAGGCCGGTGTGTATGCATGTTTTTACTGCCACCAGTTGCCACGGTTCAATCAGCTAATTAGTCATACACACAATCACCGATTCACTTGTAAATTACAGAACGATAAAATGCTACAATACACGCATACCAGCACAAGAACATTTATCAGCTGCTGTTCATATCGCGGATATGTAGATTAAAATATCAGATCGTGTAAACGATTGGGCTAATTAAATAACTGTTAACTGGCGGCAGCAAAAACCTGCATATACACCGGCCCCCGAGGCCTGGAGTTGCCCACCCCTGGCCTACTAGATGGGTTAAAAATTAAACCTACTGTACATAGCCAATTCTGCTGTCGTGTAGTTTAAATTACGATGTTGCATATAGCCTACTAGATGCGTTTAAAAAGGAAACCTACTGTACATAGCCAATTCTGCTCTTGTGTAGTTTAAATGTTACAATGTTGTATATAGCCTATTAGATGTGTTAAAATTTCCTTGATACTGCCGCGTTTCTTCTCCTGTCTGATTCAGTTTTGAGACGACCAGATATCCCCCAGTCGACTACCCTACGCCAAAAAGACGAGGTCTCAGTGGAAGGAATATTCCCCACCGGAGAATCTTGGACTCCCGAGGGCACCAACAAACTCTTGCCGTGAATGGGACCAGAGACTGAGACAATCACAGCCAAACATAACCTACTAACTACCCCATAGTTAAGTTACCAGCATGATGTTTAAGGATTCGAACGACGCAGTACGACTTGCTCTCTTTTCGACCACCAATCCTCTCGGACCGGATGATCATGTCAACCTAACCTTTTAATGACAAACTCCCAAAACTGCTTGTGACTAGACGCATCCATACACTTACACTGATTCCCCCTTTCGATTAAAAAAAAAAAAGACATTTTTACTTCCCCATTTTCGGAATATATTTATTTCCTTATTCCTTTTTTTTTTGCTTTCACCGTCGTTTCTCCCTCTTGGGCAGCATGGTGGGGCAGTGGATATCACTGCCGCCTCGCAGCAGAAGGTCCCAGGCTCGAATCTCAAATCCTGGCTGAGGACTTTGTCTGTGTGGAGTTTTGCATGTCCTCCCCGTGTCTGCGTGGGTTTCCTCCGGGCACTCCGGCAGACAGGTATAGATAGGACTTATATAATATGACGTGAGTCAATCAACTCGAACATTCAGTCAATCAATCAATAAATCAATTAGTCAATCAATCAAACACGACATCAATGTTTGTAACATATAACACATTGTATAGAACATCATAGAACACAGGAAACTAGGAAGAAGAACCAAAGATAGTGAAGTAACACAGCCACAAGACTTCCCTGTCTAGCCTACCTTTTGTTATCACCTACATGAAATTTCCTGTTATATGTGTATAAACGCTGAGCCAGTTTGGAGTGTATAAGGGCATGTTTGACTGGAAAGCTGACCAACATCATGCTGAACTGTACCTATGAATAAACTATAGCTACTGTCTTTCATCACGGAATCGTTTCAAGACCCTGTATTATATTGATGTGACTCAGACACAAGTGCAGCTTAAACAAACATGTCTTTACTAGTCAGTCCGCCATTATACATCTTACGTACTGTTACGTCCTGACGTCATCCAACCTGAACTATGGAAACCCAAACAGTACATTTACATCCCCTTTCTTAAGATGCTTTGTTTTTTTTTTTGTTTTTTTTTCCAATAACACTGATACAAAATCATGCTTCACTTTTTTGTTTTCGTTATGACACTTAACATAAAACAATGCCTTTAGGTAAAACCTTTTCTTTCTGTCTTTCTTTACAGTTCAACACCATTCAAATAAACTTGTATTGTAGTCTACAGTGTATCTAACAATACCAAGTCTTTGTATCTAGCTGGACTCTTGACTTGTCTCTCAGACCTTGTGTGATGTAATTGTAACTGTACTCGTCCATCTTGAGTGTCAGTGTCGTTGCATTCTGTGTCACCCTCAGTGTGTGCTGTTTCAGTGTGTGTATATGTGGAAATGTCCTGCATATCTGTAGGTGGAAACTCCCTCTTGCCTGTCTTCAGTAGATACTTTCTGTTCCTTCTGTAGACTCGTCCATCTGGTGTGCGAATTATGAAGAATCTTGGTAGCTGATGTCTTTTCACAACCACAGCTGGCTGCCATGTGTCTCCTCTCTGTATCCTGACATTTTCACCTGTTTGTAGATCTGGCAACTGTTGTGTTTGTCTGTCAAAGTAGCTCTTTTGTTTCATTTGTCTGCACTTCAGATTGTCATGAACTTGAGCTCTATTTTCAGGAGTCAGTATGCAGTATGTGGATGCTGGCAGTTTGGACTTTAGACGACGTCCCATTAACAGCTGTGCAGGAGAGAATCCTATACCCGGTATTCGAGCAGAGCAATGTAAGGGTCACCATTGCCGCTCTGTGCCTTTTTGAGCATTTTCTTAACAGTTTGTACAGTTCTCTCTGCCTGACCATTAGACTGAGCATGTCCTGGACTGGAAGTAACATGTTCAAATTCCCAGCTCTCAGAAAACACTCTGAATTCACCACTGGTAAATTGTGGACCATTGTCAGAGACTACAGAAACTGGAATTCCGTGCCTAGCAAATGTCGACTTCATAGCAGTGGTGATCTCTGGATATTTTGAATAGTAATCCACACAGAGCAAATACTCTGCACCATTGTAGTGAAAGAGATCTGTGCCAATCTTCTCCCATGGTCTTCCTGGTAGACCATGCCTGGTAGACCATGCCTGGTAGACGCTGCCCTTAACTGTCTGTTTTTCTCCACCAGAACAACCTGCTCGACCCTCATCAGTCCGGCTTCAGAACCGGCCACTCAACTGAAACTGCACTCCTGGCTGTGACCGAGGCACTCGCCACTGCTAGAGCCTCCTACCTCTCCTCTATCCTGATTCTCCTTGACCTGTCTGCAGCATTTGATACGGTCAACCACAAACTCCTGATCTCCACACTGGCTGAGATGGGCATCTCTGGAACTGCTCTCTCTTGGTTTACTTCTTATCTCACAGACAGATCCTACCAGGTCTCCTGGAAGGGCTCTATCTCTGCACCTCATCCTCTTTCTAGAGGAGTCCCGCAGGGATCTGTACTGGGTCCTCTGCTGTTCTCCATTTACACTAAGTCTCTTGGTTTGGTAATGAACTCACATGGCTTCTCCTACAACTGTTATGCTGATGACACTCAACTCTTCCTCTCTATCCCTCCCTCTACCCCACAGATTAAAGAGAGGATATCTGCTTGCCTCGCTGACATCTCGGAGTGGATGTCTAGCCATTACCTGAAGCTCAACCTGGACAAGACTGAGCTGCTCTTCATGCCACACAAGACATCCCCGCTTCTAGACCTGTCCATCACTGTCGACGGAACTATGGTGACCGCCTCCCGCTCTGCAAGAAACCTGGGGGTGGTCGTGGACGACCAGCTGGACTTCAGAGAGCACATCAGGGCAACGACATGGTCCTGCAGGTTCCTCCTGTACAACATTAGGAGGATTCGGCTGTACCTGACCACCTACTCTGCCCAGCTCCTTGTCCAGACCATGTTCACCTCATGCCTGGACTACTGCAACTCCCTTTTCGCAAGCCTGCCAGCTTGCGCCATTCTGCCCCTTCAACTGGTCCAGAACGCAGCTGCTCGGCTTGTGTTCAACCTCCCGAAGTTCACACACGTCACCCCCCTGCTGAGGTCACTCCACTGGCTTCCAGTCGTGGCCAGGATCAGGTTCAAAGTTCTGCACAGGTACACCAAAATTTCAAAACTTCCACTATGGAAATTTATGGGTTAAGGCATTTCTGAAGTTAAGAATTTGAGTAGTCTTTTCATTTTTATGTAGACAATTTCTGACAAACATTGCTATAATTATTATGAAGACAAATCTTATTTAAACTTCATTGTGTATTCAATAAAATGTATTGGTTTAAACTTTGGACCCTTTAACATCACAGATAATGATAATTAGAACTTTAAAAACAAAATACTTAATTTTAATGTGGAAATAGCTAATAAACAAAGAAAGTGTCATATTTTAAAGTGGACCTTTGGCAAACATATGTTAAACTTGTCACAATTGCTCTACCCACTAAATTATGTAGGACACATTTGTGGTTCAATCTCAAGAGTACAGACTAGGGTTGCAAAATTCCAGAAATATTCAAAACAGGAATTAACAGGAATAAACGGGAAATGTTGGTGTTATTTGTACTAGCTGTATTTACCTCGTCATATACGGACATAAATATAAACATTTTGTTTTGTCATAAGAAAACATACCTGCAAACATTTGCGAATAGAACTTTAATGAATTTTTTCACAGAACAAAAAAACATGAATGTTGAATAAAATAAATGTATTCCCTAACCACAACCCCCACCAAAAAAATCCCTTTCAAAATGGATGTAGTCCTTGGGTTCAAATGCAGTAGTGTGGCCTCAATAGCCTTGCTGTAGTGTGCAGGATCCTGGGAATTATTTCTGCATGTGATGGAAGAATGCACAGTGCATGCAGAGGGCTGCAGTAGTGTGCAGGATGCTAGGAATTATCAGTGCATGTGATAAAAGAATGCACATGTAATGGAAGAATGCACAGTGCAGGGTTGAAATTCAACTGAATTCACATTAAATTGGGTTGTTTTAACCAAAGCATGCTGCAAGATCTAGAATTGCATTTTATGTGTATTTTCCAACAAAATTTAAGTTCCATGTTATAGGCTAACTTTCACAATACAAATTGGTCAAAAGTTCCTAAATTCCCGAGCTTAACTTCTCATGGTAATTTTCTGAAAATATTCTGAGATTTTCCGCTCTTTTGCAACCCTAGTACAGACTGACATGTACAACAGTATTTTTTGGCTACAACTGTAACCACCTGGTATTAAAAAAACTTTGCTCAAGGTGTGTCACGAGTATCAAAACTATGCTTTAACTTCTTAATGCCAAAGCTGTGTTCAGTTGTTCAGATGTGAAACTCATCCAGTTGCTGGAGTACTAATCCCATGGGTTCGCATATTTTAGGCAAAGAGGTTTTGTACTTGATTGAAAAGTTTTATGCAAAACCGTCATCAATTGGGTGTATTTCTTTGACAGAAAGCACAATAGTCCCATCTGAAGTGGGAAAAACTAGCATCGACCCACCTCCACTGAGAGTATTATTTGCTTTCCCTTGGGTTTTAAAACAGTCTGTCAAATATTCCAGCCAATAGCTAACTCTTATCTTTCAGATAAGCCCTCATTCAACACAAAGCCTTCGGAAGACACGTAGATACAGCTCCGCGTAAGAGGGAGAGGCACCCGGGCGTAATTATCAAACCAAGATGGCGCAGAGTTTTTAGCTTGTAGCATAGTTAGCTACATTCTGCTTAGTAAAGCATAATTCATTGGGTAACGGGCCGGTTGTTGTTCAGCTTTTTACATTACAGTCTCTTTCATACAGTTTTTGGTGAACTCACTGGGGCATTGGTTTTTTTTATTTTATTTTGACCAGAGGGAAGACTGCCCCCTACTGGCCCACCAACACCACTTCCAGCAGCAACTTAGTTTTTCCCAGGAGGTCTCCCATCCAAGTACTAACCAAGCCCACACCTGCTTAGCTTCAGTCGTTCAGCAGGAGCAGAGTGCATGGTGGTATGGCTGCTGAAATAAGCCATTAGCCAGAAATAAGTCCAAGTACGTATATGCAAACGGGATATAAAATCAAAAGTCCACCAGTTTTCTAGATAAAATAAAAACACCCCTGCATAATAATCAACAACAAACTAATCCTCATCTTATCATGTTATCTCTCCCTCATGTTACGTCATGCATAAATTGCTCATTTGTTTACCTGCACAGCCTGCTGTACTGCTTACAGAACAATTTACTAATGTAGAAAAATAACTACGAAACAAACACTTCAGATGCCATTTAATTCAAAAGAAACTAATCTCAGACACAAACAGATTGCTAGCTGCTATGTGTAATTTTGCTGGCTAGCTTGCCATTGTTACAATATAGTAATGTTAGTCCCTTCATTTAATTCAGAGGGAAAACAGTGAATTCACACTGGTATACCGGCAACAAAATATGTTGCCTTACACCACTCTGCATCACTGAGACAAGATTGCTAAAACATCTTTGGGCTAGGACCAGCTTCACGGAGAAACACCGGAATAACTAACAGACATCACTGGATGGGGACACTGTGCTGTAGGAGATGCCGTCTTTCGGATGAGACGTTAAACCGAGGTCCTGACTCACTGTGGTCATTAAAGATCCCATGACACTTATCGCAAAGAGTAGGGGTTTCCCCGGTGTCCTGGCTAAACTCCCAACCCAGGCTCTTTCAATCTGCCACTGAATCATCCCCCAGTTTAAATTGGCAAAAAAATTATTCTCCCTCTCCACCTCAAGCTGATGTGTGGTGAGCATTCTGGCGCAAAATGGCTGCCGCTGCATCACCCAGGTGGGTGCTGCACATTGGTGGTGGTTGAGGCGAGTTTCCCCCTCATTGTAAGCGCTTTGAGTCACCAGTTGGTGAGAAAGGCGCTATATAAATGTAAGGCATTATTATTATTATTATTATTATTATTATTAATGGGGCTCTGGTGGAATACAAGATTCACTGTGCTGCTACATGGGTTTGGAGAGCTTTTTGGGGACCATGGGTAGGCTAGTTAGTTGTGTAATATGAAACACACCAAAACACTTCTGAAAACAAACTTTTATTGACAAATTATCTAATTTAATTGTAAAACTTAAAAAATAAATAATATTGACAATTTGTGCCAGAACCAAAATGGTGCACCTGAAAAAAGCATTTGAATGGAAGAATTTGAATGGTTTGAAATATTGACACCATATTTTTTAGCAGAGATGGGCAGCATATTGAGAAATCACAAAGAGGAGTTATTTCCTTCATAGCTGTAGTTCATCAGGTAAAAAATCTGAAAGTTGAATGTTGGTACCCGTTTTTTTTTCTCACAATTTCTGTACATATATTGTTGTAATTAAGTAGCAAAAAGTGTATGTATATGAATTCTGACTGTTTAGTCATAATTGTGCAGTTCTCTGTTTTAATAAAAGCTATTAGCCATTACCGTTTTTGAGATAAACAGCTTTGTTTGTCACTAGAAAACAGGTGAAAATTGAAGGGTTTTTTCTCCTGACTTATTTTTTAATTGAGTTCAATAGGAAAATTTGTCAGGAGAAACAACCCTTAAAGTGATCCATCCATATCTACTGCATATCTGGCAGCAGAGTGATGGTTTGAGGCTCGTTTGATACCTCAAACCCTTGATGACTTACAGCCATTTTACCAACCATGTATTTCATACTGTTCCAGCATAATTTATAGCTAAATCTAGTCCCACCCCCCAATTCCCATAGAGATCCATTCAAATGCAGAGAGGTTACAGTATCACTTGTAGGAGTACCAGAAAATACGATATCAAGAGTATTTTGATATTGTTGGGTCACAGACATCAGGAAGTCATGCAAAGGATATGCGACCAAATATAGAAAATGATTACTTTATTCTACATTGGCTGCAGTTAAGTGTAAACGGAAATGGGTGTTGGGATTTTTTGTTCATAAAATAAATTAAATAAGTAAAAAAGAAATTTGTCATTGTTCACTCAGGTTCCCTAAAATCAATATTATATTTTGTCTAAAGATCTGAAAACATCCAGTGCGAGAAATATGCAACAATAGAGGAAATCAGGAAGGGGGCAAAAACCTTTTCACGGCACTGTATATATATATATATATATTTGTACTCTTCATAACAGTATTTATTCAGAAGAAATGGGTTCTCCTGGATTGTAGTCACTTTTGTGACTTCAAAGCAGGGGGAGTAAAAATGAAGAACAAATTTCATGCATATACATATTGATTATGTCATTTGAAGTAGGCTACTTTACATAATTGAATGAAGACATGACTCATAAAACAATATTAATGTTATTAAGACTTATAATGGCAACCATCTCATTGGAATGTTGTTTTGACAAATACCAAAACATAAAAAACTGTATTTTATTTTAAATTACTTCATATTTATGCTTAGGTACATCTAAAAAAAGTATACAAAACATCACAGTAGCTACACACTCAATTTGCCACAACAAATGTCTCAAACTGTGATTTTACAATAACCTAATGTCTTTTTAAGGCTATATTGTCATATTGAGTTGCAAATGGTGGCTTTAACTGAAACATTAAACATCAAACATGACAGCATAGCCCTACTTTATCACTGTTAAATCAACATGTAGGCTTGTGGAAGTTTAAATGACCAAACTCGGAGGAAGAGGTCATTCCAGCACCACCAACAAATAGCCTACCATCTACATGTTCGTAGCAACCAGTTTCTCAATGCTGAGTAGGCCTACACTTTGTATTGTAGGCTACGACTTCAGTAGGCTACAGGTGATGTGAAGTCTGGACAGCGTACACATCTCCATCATTAATTTCACATTCACCATCTGTAACAGTTTTCTCTGCGGGATTCGAGCAGTTTCGTCATCGTTTGTATATCCAACCATGACAAAAAAAAAAGAGTTTATTGAGAAATTGCACATTTTAGGCTAGTTGACTAACGTTGTATCAGCTGATAAGTGAACGGCGGGTGGATCAAAAACGAACAAGTTTGTTGTTTGACAAGCTAATAATGAAAATAATGTTTGCAAATTATTGTCTACAAAAAGTTGGGAAAGGGGCAAAAAAAGACTGGGAAGTTATTAAAAAAAAAAAATTTTTTAAAACAAACAAAAAAACTGTTTGGAACATTCCACAGGTAAACAGGTGATGCTATCAAGGATATAAAAAAAACTCTTCATATCTTATACTGATACTGTAACCTCTCTGTATTTGAATGGACAATGCAACTTGAAACCCTGCCCACCCCATTGTTTTTTCGTTTTTTCCCCCCACAATGCCCACCCCATTGTAAGTCAATGGGAAAAAAATAATAATTTGCTCTGCAGAACTTTTTAATTACAGATCAGACATAGGCTTTTTCATTTTCAGGGTCTGCATTTGTGGCATGTCAAAATGGTACAATTAAATATTTGTCTTATCACACTTGACATTGTCATTGCAATATCCAACATGTTAATCGCACATTGCAATATCCAACATGTTAATCGCACATTGCAATATCCAACATGTTAATCGCACATTGCAATATCCAACATGTTAATCGCACATTGCAATATCCAACATGTTAATCGCACATTGCAATATCCAACATGTTAATCGCACATTGCAATATCCAACATGTTAATCGCACATTGCATATTTTGCCCATATCGTGCAGCCTTAGCTGCCTCCCATTGGCAAAGTGTCTCAATGATATGGGGGTTACACTGCTCAAAAATATTAAGGGAACACTTAATCATCACAGTATAACACCAAGTCAATTAAACTTCTGTGATATCGATCTGTCCAGTTAGGAAGTGTTAACGATTGTGAATCAATTTCATCTGCTTTGGTGCAAATGAAAGTGACAACAGATGAACAGGAGAGGCAACAGCAAGACAACCCCCAAAAGGTAAATGGTTTTGCAGGTAGTGGCCACAGACCATTTCTCTCTCCTTATCCTTCCTGACTGATTTTTCTCTAGTTTTGCATTTTGCTACAGCCCTTGTCACTACTGGTACCATGAGGCGGTACCTGTGGAGGAGATACCGGGAGACGGGCCATTACACGAGGAGAGCTGGATAGGGCCGTAGAAGGGCAACAACCCAGCGGCAGGACCGGTATCTGCTCCTTTGTGCGAGGAGGAACTGCCAGAGCCCTACAAAATGACCTCCAGCGGGCTACTCGTGTGCATGTTTCTGACCAAACTGTCAGAAACAGACTCCATGAGGGTGGCATGAGGGCCCGACGTCCTGTAGTGGGACCTGTGCTCACAGCCCAGCAGCATGCAACTCGATTGGCATTTGCCAGAGAACACCAGAATTGGCAGGTTCGCCATTGGCACCCCGTTCTCTTCACAGATGAGAGCAGGTTCACACTGAGCACATGTGACAGACATGAGAGTCTGGAGACGCCGTGGCGAATGTTTTGCTGCCTGCAACATCATCCAGCATGACCGGTTTG
This sequence comes from Ilyophis sp. 1 JC-2022, assembly GCA_022702515.1. Classification (NCBI taxonomy): domain Eukaryota; kingdom Metazoa; phylum Chordata; class Actinopteri; order Anguilliformes; family Synaphobranchidae; genus Ilyophis; species Ilyophis sp. 1 JC-2022. The sequence goes on along the minus strand of CM040397.1, from coordinate 67,529,626 downwards.
GTTTAATTGACTTGGTGTTATACTGTGATGATTAAGTGTGTATTTTTTTGAGCAGTGTATATATGCTATTTCCGAATTTGATGCCTGCAACACGTTCCAAAAAAGTTGGAACATGGGCAAAAAAAAAGACTGGGAAGTTCAAAAAACAAATTTTTCACAGGTAAACAGGTGATGCTATCATGACTGGGTATAAAAGAATATCAAATACTCTTGATATCTTATTTTCAGGTACTCTTACAAGCAATACTATAACCGATACTAGAATCGGCTAATGGTACACTCAGTCCGGCCCGCTGTGTTCCAGGTGATGGTCAATGACATGTCTACTTGGATGACATTCTTGTGTTCTCCGGTACCCCTGAGGAACATGTTCATCACGTGTGGCAGGTGATTCAACGACTCCTGAAAAACCAACTGTACCTCAAGCCAGCCGTCTGTCCAGTTCTTGGGGTTCGTCGTGTTGAAAGGAAGACTGGAGATGGACACACAGAAGGTGAGGGCGGTCCAGGAATGGCCGGAGCTCAATTGACACAAACAACTCGAACGCTTCCTTGGGTTTGCAAATTTCTACAGGAGATTCATCTGGAATTACAGCTCTGTGGCTGCCCCCCTCACTGCCCTCACATCCACAAAGACACCCTTTTATTGGACTACGGAAGCTCACCCGTTTCATTGACCCATTCTCCATCTCCCGTGTCATCAGCTCCACTGTTGTCCGTCTGAACCTCCTACCTCCCCTACACTGCATCTATCCCGTATTGCACTGTTTGCTGGACTCTGACCCCTTTTATGTCAACTCTAAATAAAGCCTGATTCCTACTACATTCTGGTGCCTGCATGTGGTTCCGATCAGTTCACCTAACACATTATAGTTTAAGTAAATGTATGTCTAGGTCTTGACTGCTATTTCATGTGAACGATCTGGTAGTGGACATTGTATTAATGTGTTGCGTATATATATTTTTTGGTTTAAAAGCATGCATTTGACGCTGCTTGCTGGATTTGCACGTGTTGGTGGTGATATGATATGCGTGTTGGGCTATTGCGTAGTTGCTGGTTGGTTTGTTTATGTTTATATTGCTTTGGTGTGTAGCCTGATGACGCTTGCTGACGAGTCCACGCATATATTAGATAGATGTATCTATTATGTGTACATGTGAATCAACAGACGTGTTTGTAGTATAAAGCTTGAAACCGACTTTCGAATGCCGCGCTGAGTCTTGCATACGCATGTAACTTATTTACAACAAATTCCAGAGCACCACCACTGAATAATTAAGCCCCCCATACCACCAGCAAAAAAAAAATCTCTTGCGCCACCCTTGGTTTTTTCTCATTTCAATTGTTCCTTGGTTTAAATCTCATTGTTCTGTAAGGTAGCCTAATGTTTTCATGTTGATTGGAAGTGTTTAAATTATGGATTAAATATATAAGCTTTGGGATACATTTAGCTTTCACATCTTAAGTGTGTTCTGAAATGTAAAATTATATATATATTATTTCACTTCCAAATAAGAGGTTTAGATAAATTAGACTTGTTTAAGGTAAATTTAACCTGTATCTAAACATGCCCCATTTGACTCCATTGTAAAGCAGAGTGGAGCGGTTCTCAGGGTGACCAAAGCTCAAAAAAGAAAGATCTAAGAAAATAATAGTGTTTTTGCGAACATTGTGAAATACAGAGCCAAATTTTTAAAAAAGGATTTTTTCCAAAACATTATGGAGGGCACTGTGTTTGCAAATGTACTGATTATCAAATGAATCACATTCTTTTTCAAAGGACTGGCTTGAAAGACTTATTTTAACACAATTTCCAAGAGTCGAAGAACGGGAAAAGGTGGGGGCTCCTACTTCTTCCACCATCTACAGGAATTATGCTTTACTGAAAGTTGATATTCAAAAATGCGCCTTTACAGCATGTGACCCCATACTGTGCTGAAGCCATTTACGGTATAACGGAATGAAATGTATTGTTTTGGTTAAAAGACTGCAGGCCGGATTAAAACTCATGGAGGGCCAGATCCGGCCCACGGGTCGTGGTTTCCCCATGCCTGGTCTACTTGTATACAAAGCTCTAAATGGCTTAGCACCTTCTTAAAACTCAGATTCCCTGTTGTTTTCTGTCCGCTCATAAGCCCTAAGGTCCTCTGCAGCTGGTTTTTTAATCGTTCCCAATGCCACCCAAAATAAATTTGGGAACGCAGCTTTTATCCAATATGCTCCCAAATTATGGAACACCCTGCCAAAAATATCAGAGAGGCTAGCTCAGTGGACATTTTTAAAGAGCAAGTGAACTATCTTTTTAATCTAGTATAATCTGCACTGAGTAAACTAGCAGCACTGTTTTTATTATTTTCTCCATTTTATTGTTTTATTATTTCATCACTGTTTTTACTATTTTATTTCTGTATGCTTATTTATATTTAATTGAAAATGTTTTGTTTTTAGTGCTGAATGTAAGGCATTTTTGAGCTACATTCTATGTATGAAAGGTGCTATATAAAAAGTTTATTTATTTGCAGAATATAAAAAGTTTTTATTTAATTTTAATTGCAGCAACTCATTTCATGATGAGAACATTAAGGGATGTTAAGGCAAGTCTCAAAACAAATGTAAATCTTAATGAGTCGAAAATACTAGATTACAAACAAATATACAATTAAAAGAGCCATGTTGATTTATTTGTTTGAGGTATACGGTATTTCAGGTAACCCAGATTTGATTCAAATTAACACACTCAAACCAAATAAGTAGGGTTAAGTGAAATTGTGTTCCCATGTTCCCAGCTACATTCATTCTGGTTGTCTGCAGGTGATTTTGTATACATGACAGCAGAACTGCTTATTCTTTTTCTGCTCAATGTGAACAATGGTGTCCAAGTCAAAAAACAACTCATGACTGTACGTCTGAAACAAACAAGCAAAAAATAAAGCATCGGTTTAAAACGGTATCCCACACTTGTGTCATGCATATACTGTACAGTGAACATAATCACACACCACAATCGCTTAAAAATACTAAGAACATGGCTAATTAATGAAAATCATGCTTTGTAGCTCAGTGTTTGTATAAAAAAATGGTAGACTATTGTACTTACCACATCCCAGGATTCCACCAGTGGGACTTTCTTCTTTAACATCCCAGTCTCGTTGTCATGGAGACAAACATGGGCCTTCCCATCCTCCTCTGCATTTGTCACTTCCACAACTGCAAGGAGGTCAAGCTCATCTTCATATTCCACCACCCTGAATATCTAATGAAAAATGGTTCAGATTCAGCGGGGGTTAAAGGGTAATTCCGTTTTTTTCCGACTTGGACATATTTTTAAGAACTATATCCACCATGCTGATCGGTAATAATAATTATATTGTCACATCGTCTGCATTAGTGTGTCGGTAGAAAAGAGCAAGTTGATTTAATTAAATTATCTTCAGTGAAAAGAAGAACAAAAAGTTCTGCCTCTACAAGTTTACTTGAACAGACCGAATCAAACAAGACAGCCAAAGTCTGCAGAAGAACTGTGAACAACCCATCAGCTAATTTTCTTATAAAACTGCGGGACAGTGTACGCAAGAGAATTGATGCAGTTTTAAGGCAAAGGGTGGTGGTCAAACCAAATATTGATTTGATTTAGTTTTTTACCGTTTACTGCTCTTTATAGTCAATTGTTTGATATTTTAAAACTTTTCATTTAATTATTTTTTAAAGCATCTTTTCTTTACAGAATTTTATTTAAATGTGTTTGTTTTTTTTTAAAACATGTGCCCAAGGTTTTGCACAGTACTGTATAGCTGTGAATGGGACCAAAAAATATAATTTGATGATTGCATTTAAAAAAACAACAGAAATTTGAATATATTTCAATATTTATTGCAAAATGTACATGAAAATGTCGAAATTGCATCATTAATGCATTGCCATGAAATACTCGTGTGCTTCCTGTTATGCGTGCGTCCACAAGGGAGAGCAAGAAGGCAGGCACAAAGGCAAAAGAAAGTATTCAGGTTGCACAGGTAGTCCAGCTCCTCCAGGATGGCACATCCATACGTGCTGTCGCAAGAAGGTTTGCTGTGTCTCCCAGCACAGTCTTAAGAGTGTGGAGGAGATACCGGGAGACGGGCCATTACACGAGGAGCTGGACAGGGCCGTAGAAGGGCAACAACCCAGCGGCAGGACTGCTCCTTTGTGCGAGGAGGAACAGGAGGAGCACTGCCAGAGCCCTACAAAATTACCTCCAGCGGGCTACTCGTGTGCATGTTTCTGACCAAACTGTCAGAAACATACTCCATGAGGGTGGCATGAGGGCCTGACGTCCTGTAGTGGGACCTGTGCTCACAGCCCAGCACCGTGCAGCCCGATTGGCATTTGCCAGAGAACATCAGAATTAGCAGGTTCGTCATTGGGCCCCGTTCGCTTCACAGATGAGAGCAGGTTCACACTGAGCACATGTGACAGATGTGAAAGAGTCTGGAGACGCCGTGGCGAATGTTATGCTGCCTGCGACATCATCCAACATGACTGGTTTGGTTTAATTGACTTGGTGTTATACTGTGATGATTAAGTGTTTCCTTAATGTTTTTGAGCAGTGTATATATATATATATATATATAAATAGATTATACCACTGATTGTTTAAGTGCATAGTAAGTAATTTTGGTAAATTTAAACAATCAGCCTGTTAACGTTGAACTGAGTAGAAACTTGTGATTGGCTAGTTTAAGTGTCGGAAAAAACAAGGTCATTCAGAAGCAAGAGGTAACGTTTTGAAACGGGGAACGTTAGATTTTCAGCGTGCACATGTGAGTACACATTTGAATGTTAATCTGAATAATTCTATGTCATTTTTTTCTTATTCGAAATATATTTAAATAGCTAAATAAAATTTGACAGCCCTACTTGATGCCATGGCTAATTATGTGCTGCTCTGCTACACTGCCAGTCACTCTACATTTGCACAGTCCAGATCTGATGCCAGGCTGTGGGGCCCTTTCACACAACAGAAGTCCTTTAAGAGGATGGTGCACCAAACAGCCGGTCTTACAAATATATTTAAAAGTTAATTTAAATAACAAAGAATGGTTTGATGAAAATAATATACACTTTCTGGTTTGAGAGAACACTCAAGTCAATTCATTTGGCTCATACATTTTTTGTTTAGACATAATTTTGCAATCATGGACTTTGTGCATAAACTTTATATTCCTTTCAAGCCCTTGTTTGCTACACATTTTTACTTAAGGTAATCTGCTGATTCTTTGGAGAAAACTCCTCAGTGTCTATTGGTGGCAAATCAGTGCGCAAAACTACAGGCCTACTGTTAAAACACCCAACTGATATTTACATGCAAGTGATATTATTCCTATTCTGTGCAAACTTTGGTGAAATAGAAGACTTAGAAGACTGAGAAAGTTACATGTCATCTCAATACCTCTTGCTCTGGGTCGTCATCCAGTTGATGATACCTCCTCTTCACAATACGGCCAGAAGATGTGACACTGTCCTTGGATGCAGTCTGTTATGAGGAGAGGGCTTTAATTGGTTGTCAACGCATTGCTGACAAACAATGTGCATACAAAGAGCTAAGAAAATGTAAAACTGTCTATTAACAGTGGACCTGATACTGTATGACTGAGATGTTTTGTAATTGGTGAAGCAGGGTCTAAAACATCACACAAGATTTGAAACTGCAGAAAGATGAGTCGCCACCCCAGGACTTGATCAATGATTTCTAAGCAATATGTTACCACCCACTGGCCAGTGCTGCTACTATAAACAAGTTATTCAATTCTGGATGTAACCTGAAGAAAAACTGTTCCAACCATTCTGCTTGGTTATTCCATTCCACTCATCTTTCTTCCATTGCTTCTATTGTGGGTGTTTGCGAAAAGATAAATTAAACTCACCACAGCTCCAGATATTTGTAATCTTCTGCATTTGAATTAAAACTTTCTTCTGTCATGGCTTTCTCACCATTTATTACCGTGGTTCAACAGAAACCAACTTACAGAAAATATATAACTTCTTCAAGCAACTGATTATATTAATATTTTTCACTGGCTGTTGGCAGGCCCATACAGTAAGTGTTCTTCCGATACCACATTGTTTACTTTTACCAGCTTCGGTACTATGATATCAATACCAAATTGATACTACGGTAAACCACTGATAAAAAACCAGGAGTGTTAATTTTGTGTTCATTTTAATAATAAAATATTTTCTCACAAAATTACATTTTAACAACATATCTTTTAATAAATATTAATTAACATCTAATATCTGACACAAAAATTCTGAAATAAAGTTACTTAAGACCTGGTGTGACTATCTTGCTTCACATAATATATTCAGTTTGTATTTGTCAAATTACACTTGGGAAAAGGGTCTGAATTAAGTTGCATGGGAGCACTTAACACTGCACTTGTTAAACCATCAAAATACCTTTTTATACACATGTATCTATCTGTTATCATAAAACGAGATCAGGATGGTTGTCGGACAAATTCAGGCTCATCATGACGTTACTATTTTGACATAGATTGACATAGTTAATTCCCTCTAGAACAGGGGTTCCCAAACTTTTCCATGCCAAGGACCCCCAAATAGCCGTAGCCTCTGGCTGGGGCCCCCCTATTGCGAAATGGCTTTAAAAAAAAAACTTTTAAATTACACTGGCAAATATTTAAAAATCTAACATACAGTTTCTTAATACACAACACAATACTTTTGACCGTATTTTGATTCCATAATCGGGCCGTTAGCAGCTCAACGCAACGCTTTGACTGACAGGCAGATGAAAGAAGGGCATGGCAAAGACCTAATTTCGATATGAAAGGATTTATAACAATTTATATCTTATTTTAAACCGGCAAAGTAATCTTATGAATTGAATTGAAATTAATTTTTTTAATTAATTTTTTTTTTTTTTGCATTTTTCATTTTCCTATCCCTTCCAATTGGCCCCCCTGGCGCCCCCTGGCGGCCCCCCGTTGGGCCGCGGCCCCCACTTTGAAAACCCCTGCTCTAGAACACCATTTTATTTACACAATTTTAAATGTAGATAAATTGTGCACAGTTTTGCGATGCAAATAGAAATTTTACTACCTGCCTAAGAAGAACTGGCTGTATCTATATTGCATTCACATAATACTCAAAACAATCAATGTGCTTATATTAATTGAATAACGTCCACAACAAGCCTACTAGGTTGGGCCTGTTACCTCTCTTTTTTTTTCTTTTTTTCCCGAAACTGGGTGCTGTAATAATGTTGTCAGGTTTGGCTTTATCATTGGTTTTGAAACACCAGACAGAAATGCTGCATTCACGTGCTGGTCAGAAACTCCCATTTCAAAAGCTGAGTGGTTAGCTGCTAAAGAGCATTGCATTCACAAGCTATTTAGTCGGAAAATCAAACCTGTAAAACTAACAGCAAACAAAATTTGACATCTTGAGAAATTATTTGGACATTTGGACAATTTTTGCTTCCAAAAAACACTATCTACAATGTTACCCGTTTATTATATTGTAATATAATTTAGCTTACATTATATTTATATTATGGTTATAGTTATATTTGTTGTAACTCACATAATGTTTATAGCTTATATTAGGTTACTCATAATAGTTTAACATTAGTCTGGAATATATACTAGAAATGTGTGATAAAGGTGCATGATAACTTGGGATGGGCAGAACTAATCGCTAAACGGTTGATGGTGAAATAAAATTGATTTTTCCCTTTTTCTCCAAATTTGCTAGCCAATTAGACCCTGTGTAATTCAATTCCCCCCGTGTAGCAACCGCTAGAGAACCGCCGCTACAACCCCTTCGTCCAGTAGCAGGATATAGGGCGCGACTCCTCGAGCTCCTAACCGTGAGTCCAGCTCTCCCAGGGCTGTCTTATGTGCGACGATTTTCTCCGCGCAGCATTGCAAAGAATGTCAGTTTGATTTTTGCCACACGCGCAAGCAGACATTTACGTTAACACTTGAGTTACCCAAAAAACACATTTCCCATGCAGCTGAATCTAGTCTCACCCCCCAATTCTCATAGAGATCAGTTCAAATGCAGAAAGGTTATAGTATCGCTTGTAACAGTACCTGAAAATAAGATAGTCTTTTGATGTTTATGGGTCACAGACTTCAGGAAGTAACAGCATGCAAAGGATATGCGACTAAATAATAAATATGATACTTTAAAAATAAATTAAAGCAAAGGGTATGAATACTTAAGTAAATGAGAGATTTCAGTTTTAGATGTTTAATAAATTAGCAAAGATTTTTAAAAACATGTTTTCACTTTGTCATTATGAGTTATTGATTGTAGATTGATGGGCAAAAATGGCAATTTTATCCATTTAAAATGATACCTACAACACAATAAAGCGTGCAAAAGTGAAGGGGTATGAATACTTTCGAGCACCACTGGAAGATGTTAAGCCAATGTACAAATGAACATTGAACAGGCAGAATGTAAACAAGAAACAGAACAAACTCAGAATGACTATTCACAGGCATTGTATGGGCATTACAATTTAAATGTATAAATGTAAGACTGCCAGGCCGACATTACCAAATCGGTAAACTTACATTGTTGACTCGATGAGCTGTGATAGAAAATTCTTGAACAACCTCTGACTGTGAACAGCGCTCCTGGGTTTTTATCCTCAGTACACTGGAAACACAACAAAAAACCTGCTTTCAACTTTTAAAATGAACTTTAAAAATGTTTAAATGAATAAATAATTAAATATTCCATTCTGAAAAATACCTTTTTGTGCACATTAAAGGGGTAGGAAGCATTTGGTAAAGTGGCTCAGGTTTGCTTACTTTTTACTTGAGGCCCTCAGAAAAAAACTTAGAGCCACTATTTGTAAACATTAAAACTAAAGAACAGAACCTAGTAACAACTCAGTCTAGATGCTGATCTGAGCTTTCACTCTCATCTTAGGAATGTGACTAAAGCTGCTTTTTATCATCTTAGAAACCTTGCCAAAGTACGGGCATTTCTCACATAGGCAGATACAGAAAGACTAGTGCATGCTTTTATTATGAGTACACTTGACTACTGTAATGCTCTCTTTTTTGTAAGGCTTCCTAAATAAACCACTGATCAGCTTTAACTTGTTCAGAATGCAGCAGCACGTGTTTTTTTTAAATTTTAGAATTGATTTTAAGATTATTTTACTTGCTTTTAAAGCACTTAATGGTTAGCACCAGAATACATAACTGACCTTCTAGTAAGATATCAGCCCCAACGTTCTCTCAGATCGGCAGATGCTGGTTTTCTTTTTGTACCCAAAGAAAAGAACAAAAGAAGTGGGGAAGCTTCCTTTTGCATCTATACACCCACATTATGGAATTACCTACCCAAGTAGATCAGAGAGGCGCAATCTATTGAAGATTTTAAAAAGCAACTAGACATCACTTTATGTGTGCTTTTAATTGACGTGTGTTTTTTAATTTATTTAATTTTTAGGTTTTATTTTATTCATTACTTTATGGAGTGGTTCGACTCTCCTGTCGTCAATACAAGAGCTCGGCCAAAAATGTATGCAACTCTGGACGGAAATAAATGTTGTCGAAACAATGCCACGACGAATGCGCACCAGAATCAAAGTTAAAGGCGGTCCAATTAAATATTAGTGTGCGACTTTTATTCTTTTGGCCAGGCAGTGTACATGCAACTAAGATGAAACAACCTAGTGACCTTAAATTTTTCTAGAAAATATACGAGTCGAATGCAGGGCATTGTCTTATCTAAGGTAAAAAAAACAAATGAACTAGAGCCACATTACGGAGCGCTTTATGTTAGGGATGAGTGTGTATACGAATATTCAAATTATCGTTGATGGGGCCCACAATCGATGTTTAAAACTTTTTTTTTCCTGCGCTGCAAATAAGCGAAACTTTTCATGACGGTAACTGTTTAGTGCCTTAAATTGGTGTGGTCGTACCTGGCTGCACGATTATGCAAAAAATAATAATTGCGATTATTTTCTTAGATATTGTGATTGCGATTATTAACTATGATGGAATTACAATAAAATACTTATTTTGCTTAAACGAAAAAATCTAGCTTAAACATTTCTCAGTTTCAACAATAAATCAGACTGGACCATACATACAAACAAAATTTTATTTAAATTTTATTTATTTATTTTTTAAGTAAAGGTAACGCAACTTTGGATATTTTTATTTATTTTTTATTCACACACAAACAATATACAACTAGTGTACAAACAAAAAAGGCAAATGCCAGAGAATGCATTAATTAATTCGCCTATATTTTTAAAAAACCTTCAGTGTTAATCGGAGCCATGTCTTTTGCTGAATAAAATGCAATGGTTTTTTGTTATCTCCAGTTGCCTTCAAGAGCCTGCTGGATACGGGAATACATTATATAGTGAACCCGCAATGGTCGTCTGTTTCGCAGAAAGACTATCATCAGCGAAAACACAGAAATAAGTATCATGCTGGGATATTACAAACACTCAATTTACATAATTATCGCGTATTTTACAGCTCTTTTTTCTTGTAGCCTACTGCGAATTGTGATTGAATTACATGTGGTAGAATAAATTGTTTGCGTTTCATTGCGGTACTACAGCCACAAGTATTTGTGTTTGATTTGTATAATCGATTTTGAAACCGAAATAATTCCAAATGAACGATGATGCTCTTTTTTTGGAACTCGGCTTGGTAAACGTTTTCAGTCAGGTTAAATACGCTACTTGTTCACAAGGACCAGAGTACTTAAAGCACGCTCAGCAGGACCGCCTGTGATTGGTTAAGACCACAAGTTTGTAACTGGGAAAGCTTTGTTTTATCACAACAGGAATGCTAAATGGGATGCAGTAATCATGACCCAGCCAAAATCGTAATTGCGAATAATATACAATAAATTGTGCAGCGGTACTGGATCAGATCATAGAGTTCTGTGGGAATACAGGATATTTCCGAACGTGATCTCCGTTACCATCGTTACGTACCATAGAAGCATAAAGAGATGGATATTTTCTCCTGTACAGATTGAGGACTCGTTTAAGTTGTTTGTGGTGTAATGATTTAGAGATGTAGAGTTAAGAGTTGATGTTGGAGAATTGATTTTTCAACTATCAATGCAACATCTCACAGAAAATGGGAAGGTCAGAAATGGGGACTTCCACATTATATAGGGCCTAATTGAATATAAAATTAACAACTTCAATGATTCATTAATTTGGACAGGGGAAAATAACCGTCACCATATTCACTTAGAAGAAAACATTAAATATTATGAAGAAGCAATACTCCAAGGCCCAGCTTCATAGTACTTGTCAAACAAAGAGAACTGGTATTGTATTGTGGTAATCGGAGTGGGATTGGTGTGGGTTTTCGGGGGTCCATGGCTTTATTTTTACCATTTATTTGGAATCCTCATGTCTTAGTCATAATTACAAGAAGCAACTTGGTACAAATTGGATGATTGGTAGTACTATATTTACAGAATATTATATTAATCCTACAACAGAAAAGGTTCTGTCTGGGTCCAATCAATTAGCTAGCTTAATTTCTCAATTTCTTAAATTAATTCCTACAAACGTCAACTTATCTATTTATAACTATCGAAAGCATTTTGTAACAATCTGAAAATGTGGGTGTCGAAATCCACTTTTCTGTGTGTTTTACAAGAAATGATCCACCTCTCATTTTAATTTGTCTCCTTTTTAGCTAGCTAGCTAACATTATCTAACATTAGCTAGCTAACTATTGGCTAGTCTTAGTAACAGCTAACATTACATTAGTCTGATGTCACCTAGGTTAACTAATTCTTAGGTTAACAAAGCATTCATATTGTTATTGCTGCAATTAATATGCTAACAGTTAATAGTGCAAACATATTTGATCACTTATTCGTGATTTACTTTAAAGTGCATTTTCGTTTACTTAGTCGACATTTGCGCGCAACACAACTCGGTTCGAGTCTGTTTTCCAAACTGCGCGATGCATTGTGCACTCCACCCTTTCATCGCCAATGATAAGTGATTGGCTGGCGATGAAGGTGAGAGGGTGGAGTGTATGTGGAAGTGTGCCAGTTGGTTTGGAAAACGGCTATCGAACAGCGTGCAGTGCACACGCACAAGTTTCGAGACACGGAAAGTTGGGAAGTTTAACTATTTTTGCTATGAAAAAAAATGCAGTGGTGAGAATTGTTGCTGTTCCGTGAAAATGCGTGAGATATTTTGCTTTAGCGTGAGACCGTGAGAAAAGGGTCAAATGCGTGAGTCTCACGGTCAATTCGTGAAAGTTGACATCCCTGTAGCTGCAAGTTGTAAGAATAAACGATGGTAGCGATAAGAGCCTACATTTTTTAGCAGTTATTTTTCCATAGTTGAAAAACACCTTACCATTATTGTGTAATAATATAAGTGTAATTATCTAAGTTAACCCATCTGAACAGGTGTTGCGTAACGCGTATACAAATAAAATCACTTTTTCGAGTCAACAGGCACGGATTGCCATTTCACTTACTGAAATCTCCTGTAACCTATACCTTCTAATTGACACGACACATAGCCCAACAGAATTTTTTAAAATTGAAAATACATTTTTAAGTCAGTTCCCCGCCTGGCCACACTTTGAAAACGAGTCTGATTATGCGAGTTCTCAGTTTTTTCTATTTTTTTTATTTTTGACATCTTTTATAAAATATAATTCATAAAGTCACTCATTGCAGATTGTCAGAAGGGTAAATAATTAAATTCAAACTTAAAAATTATAATGGTATAACCTGGTACGCCCCTTGAGATTGGATGAAGTCCTGTTTTCCAATGTCAAGAAGAGCCAGTGCACTCAGCGCTTTGGGCCAATTATAGCTCAAATGATAACGGTCTGGAAGGCAGCAGCGAAGCTGGGTGGTGTTTCTACCATTTGGGATTCTTATTCTCCTATCTTCAACAATGATGGGCTACTGATAGGGAATCAAGCCATCAGAATCGGCCAATGTCGCCAATGGTATGACAAAGGGATTCATAAACTTAAACATCTTTTTGGTGACAATGGGCTACACTCTTTCACAGACCTGTCAGCTCAGTTCAACTTACAAAACTCCACCTTTTTCTTTTACTTGCAACTGAGAACTGCTATGAGGACTTATGGGGTTCCTTGGAACTCACCGCTTCAAGTTCATCCGCTCCTTGGAGTAATACTTGGGGTGGACGGTACTAGAGGACTGGTCTCTAAGGTTTACGGACATATGCTGGAGGACACGTATCTCCCTTTACCACTCGAGACGGTCTGGCGAACTGACATCCCAGAGTTGGATCCTGAATTTGACTGGGAGGAAACTTGGGAGTATGTAAGACAGTCATCAAGGTGTCCAGACCATCAACAAATTCATTTAAATTTCATTCACCGCACATACATGACACCACGTAGACTCCATATAATGAAGGTCGGGGCTGACCCAAGGTGTTCATTGTGTCCTCAAGGTGCAATTGGTACTTATTATCACATGATCTGGGAATGCCCTGGAGTGGCCCAGTTCTGGCAGTTAGTTATAGATAAACTCTCAGTCTTGTTACGGATAACTCTGCCCTTGGATCCATCAGTTCTAATATTGAATGATCTCTCAGAACTTAATTTACAGAAACCCCAGGAGCGTGTGTTTTTGGCAGGCCTCACGGCTGCAAAGAAAATGGTTGCAACAAGATGGAAACCACCGCATACACTGACCCTTAGACAGTGGTTGCTATCATATTTAGACATAGTTTACCTCGAGCTATCTACGGCGCGTATACATGGAGCTAAGGAGGATACTCTGAGACTGTGGGCCCGTACGGCAGAGAGCCTGAAAGATCTACTTAATTGAGTGCTTTTTTGTGTTTTTTGGTCCGGGTGGGGGGGGGGGGGGGTTGGGGGTTTGCGGGTCTGGGTGGGGGGTTGAGGTGGGGGGGGGGGGGTGGCTGTTACTCATTACTGTAATCTAATGTGCATTTGTCCTGTTACAATATGTCTTGTATTTAATCATATTACTGGACTGTGCATACATTTGTTTTTGTAAAGTTGAAAATAAAAAACATTTGATAACAAAAAAAAAAATTATAATGGTACTACTTATAATGGATATCCGTTTTGCTGATGGCTGTAATAATAATAATCACTCCTGTAAGCACCAATCAATGACTATTCTATGACTGTTTGATGGCAAACTCCGAATAAACGACGCAGGCAAATTGGGCTTGTGCACATCCCTACTTCATGTCCCCGTTAATGAATTAATTAAATGCTTATGTCCAATTAAAAAAACCATCAAGATGATAACAGCACAACAGCACTACAACAGCACTACTGTGAAGTTAATCTGCTCGCAAAGAGCAGATTAAACTTTTCTTGAACATTTTTATTTAATAAAATCAAATAATAAATCGTTCCAGGTAAGCAACTAAAAATGTACTTTGACAATAAAAGCTGCCTTTACTGCATCGTCAGTAAAGTCCTTTGGCAAGCCACTCAGTGACTAACTCACTTTATTGTGCTTGGCCCAACATGAATAATTCTTCCAGAATCATCAGGGTGGAAGTAGATCCAGTCCGATTCCAGCGAGCAGCACTTCATATCTTGTATTCCATTTGTAGCCTTAATAATGACAGATAAGAATGGAGAATTGAGATAATTGAATACTACAGTATAAACCAGAATTGGATTAAAATTAGCATTTACAAAAAGACACGACAACTTGCTACAGTATCCTGTGAAAGAATAGTATCAATATAGCTACGATCAGCGATTCCCGGGGGCCGAGCAGCATGAACATCATTTGTCAAACACAGAGACTTCATCATGGTGGAAAATTCAAGACAGAGTTCACAACAAAAAGCAAATATCTGTGTTTCTAATCAGGGCTTTTGTTATTGTTGCAAGTTTGAAATCTCTGCAAGGGAACAGAACATTTTTGGATCTATTTAGCGTTACCATGTGGTTTTATTGGGCTACGCCTTTGTAACTGGAGTCTTGATCTAACTCTCAATCACCCCACCAAGTTTCAGAACATTCTGTCAAACAGTTTTAGAATATTGGCATTTATGTGATAAGCCACACCCACTGCAAATTCATTGGATCATCATTTGGCCATTTTTTGATGTAGGCCTAAGATGAATAATGCCCATATGATGAGTCAAACTACCAAGTTTCATGCAAATTGGATACAAGCAGGAATAAAAAAAAGGTTTCTTTCTCCGATTGCCTAGAGGTGAGACAGAAGAAAAGCGCTTGTTAGAATATCCCGAGGCGAGCCCACCTTACGCCGTTGTTCACAACAACAACAACCAATCATCCAATTTGTTTACATACCATAAATCCTCAATGCAATCCCCACCCCCAGAACAAAGCAGCGCCATAACACAAACAACGAGAGAAAATAGGCTTCCGTCTGAACTCCCCGCCGAATAAGTTAGCGGGAGTTCAAGGAAAAGTCTATGATATGCTTCTCCCTGCATCTCAGCAGTGGGTGAACACAGTAACCTATCTTGCAGAGTTTCTTCTAGAGCCAACGCTAGTAGCAGAGTCTTGACTCTCAAGTTAAATGAAAGAAATAGCCTAGATTACTTCTCAAAATAAGCTACGGTATTATGTCATACCATCGATATAAAGATGAATTTTGGACGGAGAATATGTGAGTTATTTGCCTAATAAAAAATTTATAATTTCTATAAAACAAACCTTTCAGAATGAAAACGGGTGTCATTTCATATTGTCTGTTAACATCGTTTTATTAGTTTGCTGGAAAATAAGATTGTTTAGCCTACAAGTTATCAAAGAAACAAACAGTGAAATTTATTTGTTTTCTACTTCCGCCAATTCCGATGATCCATTTAGCAACAGAGTCCAGCGCAACTGATATGCGTTTGATTTACCATAAAGCAATTTTAAGCATTGCACAGCGTCACACAGAAAAACAAAAAACTGACCAATACCTTTGCCAATACGCTCTAAGGTAAAAGTCATATCTCCGGACAGATCGCTCTAACGTTAGACCTTACTGGAATTCTAGTGCAATGTATAGAAGAAAAAATAAAAAAAATAAAAAATAAAAAAATAAAAAAAATAAAAATAAAAAAATAAAATAAAGGTGTCTGGTAAAATTTTGGGGTGGCTGGTAAAATTTGCCATCTACCAGCCACTGTGGCTGGTAGGTCAGAAAGTTAGTTTCCCACCCTGGGGGTGATACCTTCTAACTATCGGACAAGTTTCATAAGAATCAGCCAAGCCGTTAAGGAAGAACACAGAAAAGTAATAGATGAGTAAATAGAAAACTAAATGGCAGCCAATTCAAGATGGCATCGACCCATGTAGTACATACAATGGGGGAAATAAGTATTGGACACGTCAACAATTTTATTATCAAACATATTTCCAATGTAGCTATTCACATGAGATTTTGACCAGACATTGGTATTAACTCAATAAAACTACACAGCTAAAGAAATTGTAACGTTCCAATTCTTAAAAAAGGTTATGTGCAATAAAGTGAAATGACACAGGAAAAAAGTATTGAACACGCTAAATTAAATATGGTAGAAAAGCTATATTTTTTATATTTGGTTGCATATCCTTTGCATGCCATGACTTTATGATGTCTGTGACCCAACAACATCAAAAGGCTCTTTATATCTTATTTGCTGGTACTCTTACAAGCGATACTATAACAGCTCTGCATTTGAATGGATCTCTATGGGAATTGGGGGGTGAGACAAGATTTAGCTGTAAATTACACTGGAACAGTATAGAACACATGGTTGGCTAAGTGGCTCTAAGTCATCAAGGGTCTGATGTATTAAACAAGCCTTTTAACCATCACTCTGCTGCCAGAAATACAGTAGATATGGATGGATAACTTGAAGGGTTTCTTCTCCTGACTTATTTTTCCATAGAGTTCAATAGGAAAATCTCCCACCTAAAATTCCCATGAGCTAGTTTGCCCTAGAATCAACAAACTTGGCAGGCTTGTTGCGATTGCCAAACTCTTGGATCCTGTATATTATGATGCAGATTGAACACCTGGTGGCGCTGTAGTGCACGTGACAAAACATTGACATGCCCACTGCCGACGGCCTGTGTCACAAAATTTGGTGTACATGTCCCACTGCTCATGAGGAACAAGTTTGCCTCAAGGACCCATATAGTCCGGCATATTGGATTTTCCGCTAATTTTTATTTTTTGTAAAACACTTAAAATGCTACACAAGATTTGACCAATTTGCAGAAACTTTGACTTTGCTCCTTAGACCATGCTTCATAAAAGCTATATGTAGAATGTTGATATGTTAAAAGATGGCTGAATGACGAGCCAATGGTCTATTAACAGTCACATCAAGACTTCGGCCCTACAGTTTTAACCCAATCAAGCCACGTGGTGGTGCTATAGAGATCCAAATATAAAATATAGCTGCAAGCAGCGATTCCCAGGGACTGAGCAGTATAAACAGCATTTGTCAAACAGACACCCCAAAATGGAGGACAATTCAAGATAGGGTTGACCCAAAAAGTAATGGGTTGTCTATGTTTATAATCAGGGCTTTTGTCATTGTTGCAAGTCTTAAATCTCTGCAAGGGAACAGTGAATGTTTGGATCTATCTAGCCACCATGTGGTTTGATTGTGCTAAGAAGTTGAAATTGGAGTACTGATCTAACTCTCAGTAAAATAAAAATCAGAACCGAACAATCGGGTACCAGCAGCTGTGTTGCTCGGTCCCCTAAATATTAACCTGATTTGATTAGTTAAGCAGGTGCGCAAGTAAATGAATACATATTACACAGTATGCCTACAGAGTACATTCCACCAACATGAATAAAACAATTTCACACTCCAGTCCCCTGCTGCCATCTTTCATTTAAATCAATGCATAACCTGAATTTATCTTGACTTCTGCTGCTCTTGGTCACACTGTCACTTGTTTTTACTGCCAGGCAAATGCAGTGGGTTATCATAAACACTTGCTGGGGCTTTCTGCCCTAAAAAGCTGACATACTTCAAGGTGCATGCTAATTCTACACTAGAAATAGTTTTTAAAAAGAGTATGACTTCTAGACAAAAGATTAAGCAAAACAGTTCTGATGGCTATTACCAGGGAACCATTCTGCAGGGAACAAACGTGATGGGTTCCTTGGTGCCATTTGTTGTTGGGTGTGAAGATGTAGTGCCAGGGGTTGCCTCCGATCTGTATCCCATTATTGAAACACGACACCTCGAACAACACAGGAATGTCATCTGCAGGAACCATGATATCACAGTCACACTTTCAAAAAAACGGTATGAGACAACATCTGTGAATTCTTAATTACTGTAACTTTGTTGGTCAAAACTGTATTCTCCATACCACTGATGGAGATGTTAACCGGAATGCCAAATGGAGGTTCCCCTACGGTTCCCCAAACTCCTCTCCATTCACACTGCTGTCCAAGCACCAGCTTCTTTGTAGTGTGCTGAGGAAACATTCAGAACTCCTCAGTGACATGCATGTGATCTGATTTCATTTCACAAACAAAACAATGCATCCATTAATGTCCATACAGAAAAAACATATGGATTACTTCACAATATTACTTACAAAACATATGGATTATTTAATAATATCTCCCAGGGGCTATTAGGTGGCCCATCCCTTCTGGTGTATAGATGGACCGCATGGTTGGGTATTGAATCCAGACCACACGTGCCAGCTGTGGTTGGTATTACTGCAGGGCGACGCACAATTGGCCCTAATATTGCCAAACAATGTGAGGAATTAATTTGGCTGGGAAGACAGGGTCTCAACGTGCACCAGTGAGCCCGAGAAGTCACCTGCACTAACCTCAAAAACCCTGGCTGACTTAAGTCCACTCTATCAGGCATGAGGGAGCCAACAGCTCTACCACTAAAAACTCACAATCATAGTCGTGACCCCATTAATTGGAATTCCTTTATCAGTCAATGGGCTATACCTTGAAGATCTTAGCACCTGGTCTTAAATGCATGGCACAAGTGCATTTAGGGCGTGTCCCAGTCCACTTTTGCTAGTTAGACAGCGTGTTATTTGAGCGCTAAGTGCGGCGCAAGGTGCAAGTGGGCTGAACTTAGTCTCTTCATTAATTATAGGTGTATCTTGGGCGTAACATGCAAACAAACAATCAAAATTTCATATCTCATTCCCTTAAAAAGCCTGCTTTTCCACCTTGGCGGATTGGTTATATGATGGCGAAACAGACATGGTCGCGCATGTGTAGCGTGAGCAAAGAATAGACTATATGGATCAATAGTATGATCAATATTATTCGGACTAACCATTATGACGCGTTTTGACATACACAATAATAATCTTTAACCAGTGTTGGGTAGTAGCTAGCTACAAGTAGCGACACTACTAGTTTAACTCCTTTGTGCAGACGCATAGTGAAGGTCCCTTTTTGCTCAACTGAGACATTCATTGCTCCTGCAGCCAGACCATTTGTGGAAATCACAAACTCTGTGTTTTAACTTTATTGGTAGACGATTCGTGACGATTTCTGCCCAATGAGTAGTTTCTAAGTGTTCTCACTATTTTTCCGTAGCAAGTCCATTTAACAACCACCACGATTAATATGTTTATTCATCGTATAAAATTTGAATTCCGTCATAGCAACAAGATAAACCCAACAATAGCCTGATCGTATGCCAGAAAAGCTGTGAAAAGCCCTGCTAACTCAAATGCAAAATAAACATGTGAATGTATTTTCTCATTCTACCATGTATTCTACTAGCAATATATGCTACTAAATATTAAATGAATGTACAATCCTACCATTGGTTTTACACATCGAGATGTTCCTTTCAAAATTCACTGGTCATTTATTGTCTGGTACAATCGGTTTGACAAATATACAACACTTTATGCCGCTGTTACACTATCTGAAACGTTGACTCGTAATACCCCTCCATGCCCCGCAAGCCCGTCTCATTCATTACAGTTCATTCAGATTTAATTGTCGGCCCTTTTATCCAATGGAGTACATTCTAACCATAGCAGCGGTATATGCGATGTCTTATTTTGTGCTTTGAGAAATTAATTGCAGGCCAGCGTAACGAGTTTTCATTTTAATGGTCTGGTATTACGCAAGCTCTATAGAAAATGCATTAGGGAGGGGAGTATTCCCTTTACCGATATGTAAAACATTTTGCGTCTAAAATCCCGTTTGTCTCGCTGGCTAAATATGTATGTTCGTTTGTCCACTCAAGCACTTCCTTTCCAATATGATTGATAGGCCTATTGTTATTTTCACATTTTGAGTGCATTTCACATACTGTAGTGCAATGGTTAATTTTATTTTTGATGTAGGCTACCGATTTTCATTGAAGATAGAACATTTGGCAGCCTTTTGCAGTTGGTGGAATGCTATTTTATTTTCATGTTATTGTACATAATATAGGCTATGGCGTATATCCTTGTCACATATGAGCAAATGCTCATTCCAATTTTCTGTGCGCTGATATGTGGTAGATTAATGTAAAAATTTTCCTTGGAGTCATTATGAATAGGAACATTTAAAAAATTACAGAAAAATGCAATCCCGGGGCAAAAGTACACATACTGTAGAGTACAGGGAAAAGTGAGTTTTATTGAGGTACAGGAGTGAATGATTAAGCTACATACAGTGCCCTCCACTTTTATTGGCATCTCTGGTAAAGATGAGAAAAAAATTGTTAGAAAATTAGCAAAAGTAAAGATTTTACTTGGAGTCAATATGATTAGGAATAGGAATATTTTTTTTTTAAAACTACAGAACAATACAATCCTGGGGCAAAAGTATATGCATACTGTAGAGTACAGGAAAAAGTGATGTTTTATTGAGGTACAAGAGTGAATGATTAGGCTGCATATTTAGGTGTATGTAACACTGTGATATCAATATGTTTATCTTAATCCATCAGAAGAAGCAAACTAATTTTATTCATTATATGACATGTTTTGCATAGGGACCCATAGATATCTACCCCCCTATACTGATGAAAATATAATCATAAATATAGTCATTCCCACTTGAACATGAATTGTTGATTTGGAGTTAAATACACTGCTCAAAAAATATTAAGGGAACACTTAATCAACACAGTATAACACCAAGTCAATTAAACTTCTGGGATATCGATCTATCCAGATAGGAAGTGTAAACTATTGTGAATCAATTTCACCTGCTTTGGTGCAAATGAAAGTGACAACAGATGGACAGGAGAGGCAACAGCAAGACAACCCCCAAAAAGTAAATGGTTTTGCAGGTGGTGACCACAGGCCATTTCTCTCTCCTTATCCTTCCTGACTGAAGGATAAGGAGCATTTTGCTAGTGCCCTTGTCACTACTGGTAGCATGAGGCGGTACCTGCAGCCCATTCAGGTTGCACAGGTAGTTCAGTTCCTCCAGGATGGCACATCCATACGTGCCGTCGCAAGAAGGTTTGCTGTGTTTCCCAGCATAGTCTCAAGAGCGTGGAGGAGATACCGGGAGACGGGCCATTACACGAGGAGAGTTGGACAGGGCCGTAGAAGGGCAACAACCCAGCGGCAGGACCGGTATCTGCTCCTTTGTGCGAGGAGGAACAGGAGGAGCACTGCCAGAGCCCTACAAAATGACCTCAGGTGGGCTACTCGTGTGCATGTTTCTGATCAAACTGTCAGAAACAGACTCCATGAGGGTGGCATGAGGGTCCGACGTCCTGTAGTGAGACCTGTACTCACAGCCCGGAACCGTGCAGCTAGATTGGCATTTGCCAGAGAACACCAGAATTGGCAGGTTCGCCATTGGCGCCCCGTTCTTTTCACAGATGAGAGCAGGTTCACACTGAGCACATGTGACAGACGTGAAAGAGTCTGGAGAAGCCGTGGGGAATGCTATGCTGCCTGCAACATCATCCAGCATGACCGGTTTGGTTTAATTGACTTGGTGTTATACTGTGATGATTAAGTGTTCCCTTCATTTTTTTGAGCAGTGTATATATATATATATATTTTTTTTTTTAGAGCAGTGCATAATTTAGCCATTTGGATAGATTTGGAGACACTAATGGCCAACAGGGTACACTGCCTATATTTTGCATCATAGACCTTTAGTAGTTCTGCATATCATCCTCAGACTTTGCACACTTGTTGTCATGGAGTTTATGATCCAGGAATATGTAGTTATGTAGTTCTCAGTCATTTGTTGCAAACTAAAAAAAAATTAGTTTTTTTTGCATTTGTCAAGTTTCTTTGCATTTGTGACACTTTATTGTGACTTAAATTATAAAGATAAACAAATCTAAGTTTGTATTGTAAATGGCACACCTGTCTTGTTTCATTTAAGCCATTTAATAAGTTCATGTGATGCTCACACAGAGTTATAAAGCCTTAAAAAGAGCACCCCCTAAATAGATGAGAATTTACCAAATTTGCCATCTGCGCGAAGGGGTTAACTACATTTTCCAGTAGTTTGACAGTACCTTAGCTATTTTCAAAATAATGTAGCTTTTCGAGTAACTACTTCCTTTTTCCACCAAGTAACGGCATAGCGTGACCAAACGCTACATCGCTGCTTTCTATTTCATGTCAACATTATTTACATTTAAATCAAACAAATCGCAATACACAAATATGCTACTTGTGTCCACGAGGGACAATGGCAGCACGTAGTTCCAGACTGATTGGTGTAGAACTTGCGTGCTGCGTGCACCCGCGTGTAAATGTAACTTCTCTTTGCCTTATTAGTCTGATGATGCAGTGATGCTGCGTTCACGATACATGGGAATTACGGTTTGAATTAATTGCTTGCTCATAACAACAACTTTGTGAGTTAACCTCGGATTAATCACTTTAAAGATATGATCACCAGAGATTTGGAGAGGGTCTCTGAGATCACTGAAAAGGAAACACTTGATTTTGTTAGCTATCGCCATTTTCGCTCATTTTGCTGAACATTTTATTTGACTGTAGGTAACGTTAGCCTACGGACTTTTGACACGTCCTCCGGTAATCCGTTAAATCCGTTAAATCGGTTATTTTTTCAGATTTACGTTAGCCTACTTGTTGAACATATGCTTCTTTCTGTACAATAGGAGAACAAGTAGCCTAGCTATTTAAGATTTAAAAGCTGACGTGAATGGTATTTCCAAGTTGGAAGAGCTCACCGTTACCATCTCTACCATATGTCATCAACGCAGAATTAGGACGTGCCTGTCTAGCATGGGTTGGTGCAGAACCTTTGCAAAGATTCCATGACCGGGCTCGAGTTACCTGTAAAACCCAGAACCCTCCAAAACCTGGAACATGGACTGAAGTGTATTAAAAAAAGAGCTCTTTTACTCAGTGAATTATCCATCTAACACAGTAATCCTGCTTTGTGTTACAGGCCCCAAGTGTAATAATAATAAACTTTATTTGCATAGCACACTTTCAATACAGGTAGTAACAAGGTGCTTCACGATAAAATAACAGTAAAGTAATAAGATGACAAATAAGATGTCACTTCTCACTTTGTAATTGTAATTCACTTTGCATTTAATTTTGATAATGCATTCACAAAAACATTGCTAAATCAAATTGTATTCCCATGTGGAATGACATTTTTGTGTATTGGCTACCCTATTGTTTATTAATTGATAAAGATTCAAACGTACGATGACGTAACCAGCCACAGCTGTTAAAGGCTTGCATGTTTATTGCCATGTTTATAGCACAATAAAGAAGGCCTAGCCGAATCGTCTGTGCTATGCTTGCTCCCCCGTGGGATAATAAACTGAGATTGCAGCCAACTATGTGTGGATCACTTCCTATGCAACACAAAGTAGATATAATATCATCTACGCACTTATAGCCAATAGGCTATTTAAGTAATCAAAGCAGGTGAGTGCAGTAATACTTTGACTCATTTATTTATATATATATATTATTGTTAAATTTCCATTGTGCCAAGTGCCTACAAGAAAAAATTTCATCACAGTTGATTTTAATTATCAAATTTGATAGTAGTTTGTAGTGTAGCCTGCTACTTTCATCAAAAGGGTAGCTTTGCTGTAGCTTAGCTACTTTAAATCATGAGTAGCTTGTAGCTTGGCAAGCTACCATTTCAAAGTAGCTTCCTCAACTAGTGCTGGGCGATATACAACATCGATAATTATCTAATGCAATAACGGCCATTTCCACCATGTGGGGCGCCTCTCTTTTCGTCTTTTTTCCTTTAATAAGTATACCCGATATACGGCAGTAAACATCCAAACTTCAGAGGCCGCGTGAAATGCTTCCGGGAAAAAACATCACCGCTCACATCTATTGAGTGTTGATAAGACAGCCAACCAGCAGAAAGGTTGTGCAGCTTCCACGTGATCATGTGATGTGTTTTTGAAGTTACTGTAGATCCTAGGTTCCGGAGGTGTGTTTAGCTACATTCATTTTTTATTATACTAACCTAACCATAAGCATAACTGGTCTGGGGTTTTTAATGGAAACGTATGAAAACTATAGGGTAGCAAACCAGATGCTCTTCGTTCTTGCACCCTGGGCAGATACGATTGTGTAGCATTATAGCCTACCTGCAGTTATTTAAAAACACCAGTAAAGTCATATAGCTACAGTTTTGCTTACATCAAGTGATACCAAGGCTGTCGCCAGGCAACCCTGAGAAGTAGCACTGCCGTAAACGCTTTCAGCAAGAGTAACTACACAATGTATCTTTTCCATTGATAAGGCAAGTGGTCCAAAACTAATTAATAATGCCGTTTTTTGGCTATATTAGCACGTTTCGATTACAATGTATGTATATATGCAAACAAATAAACATACAACAAAGTGTTTATTTAAGCGCACATCTGTCTCAAAGCCACAAAAAAAACAGGACAGAAAGAGACGCCCTTGTTAATAATGTCCTAATTAAGCGATCACATATAGGCTACGCCAGAATTGAACCTGCGGCGCCTAGCTAGTCTGTTTGTGTGTGTGTGTGTGTGTGTGTGTGTGTGTGTGTGCGCGCGTGCGTGCGTGCGTGCGTGCGTGCGTGCATGTATGTGTATGATTGTAGAGAATAGGTAGCACAAGCTTATTCACTCCTCGTATTGCATGAAAACTTTTTTGGTGTTAAATTCTACTATAGCCAAATTCAGGAAAGCTACATATAAATGATGTAGACCTCAGTAAAGTGCATGGTAATTGATTCCGGTACGTTATTAGGCTTTATAGGCTAATGTGAACATAGGGTACGATTCTCAGAAATGCCTCAAAAAATCAACATGATGTCCTGCATATTCCGGTAAACGACTTTGCGTGCAGATGTTGTATAGCCTACGTGCACATGTGCGCGGATGCCTCCTCTGATTTCTTCACAATTCACAAATATAATTATATACTACATAATATATATATTTTTTTATTTATTTGGCCCCCGCACTTTTGAAATGATTCCAGCGTGCCTACCTGCTCCTGCATGAAGTTAAAATGCACAATGGCATTAATTAATTAATTGTGTAATGTGCTGCAAATTTGTTTTCGTTTCTAATTAGACTCTTAGTTCTCTTTAAAATCGTTTTGCTCAGTTATGGAATAACAGGTGAAATCAGTGTGGTTTTAATAAGCTGAGAGTATGGAAAGTCACTGTAATTAAAAAAAATATCAAGAACGAAGAATACGGTTAAAATTCAGTTAAAATGGTGACATTTATATTAATCTCCGTTTTTTAACTGCAGGCTATCGAAAAAACCTCATGCACAGCGAATCCCAGGGACTGTAGCCTAGGCTATTTGAAAAACAATAAATGCCATATTCAGGCATATTCAACTTTTTTTTCAGTCAAAACCATTCTATTTACTTACAGGTTGTAGGCCTCGATGAAGAGAGCTATATTGTAACATCTGAAGCGCATTTTCAGAAATCTAATTATTGCAGCGCGCAAGTTTTTCATTGAATGACAATTCACGCATTAGGTGTAAATGACAATTCACACATTAGGCTTGATATAGGTGTTATCAGCAAAGTTTTTAATGAATAGCCATTGTCCCGTAACAGAAGCTTGTCCCCCCGGAAGATTACAGGAACTATTGGCAAATAAAATATAGGCTAAGTCATAGCTTGATCCAGGATAATTGCAAATAAAAAAAGGTTAATGTGTAACCTTATGTGCCTGGATCGCCTGGATGGTGATGGAGTGGGCTGAAAGCAATTTAATGCGGCATTCCCCTTCGCTGAGGGACAGGTATGTGGTTTTTGACCAATGGACCCTTTTATTATTATGCATGTTTTGATATAGCCTACACTATAATGCTATTTCACATTGTAATTGATATATTTTTATTCATGCTTGTGCGTGCCCCTGTGTGTAACAGACAAGAGGGTGTGTGCGCGTTCTGCACACGCCTATGTAGACACACTTATATGCACCGTTAAAATAACATGTAAACAACTGCGACATGACTTTAGACAAGGTTTGTGGTGGTTTTAGCGCAAGTGATTTCTGCTGGCTCAAGATACCAATACGCCAAAAATTATCCTGGCCACAACTCATCTGAAGACCAACACGCCCAGTTCACTTGTAATGGGTGCAAGATCACTTGGCATTTCAACGACGTGAGCACTGGGCGCTATGATGACCCCTGTGCCGGGTGTAAGATAGCAAAGACACTTGCATTTGGGTTAGCACCGGGTGTAAGATTGGGCCCATTGTGTCTTTTAGGTCATTGTACACATGACTAACTTCAAAAATTATACAATTAGTATAGTATTATAAGTCCAACAAAAAGAGATATTTCAAGACTCAGTGTGTAAGCACCCTTGATTTATGCAGATTCCTTACCTTTTGTACAATGTTTTCAAAACTGTACAGCTTCACCACCTTAGAACTGTGAGAAACTGCCAGGACCCCTTGAGACAGAATCACATCTAGGACCGTGCTCCCAAACATCTACAAATAAACACAGCAAAGCATTATCAACAACGGTTTACACTAGCACCTAAAGAGATCTATATCATCATTTCAGGCAATGGAAGTGCACCTACCTTTCTGTTGATCTCCAGAACACACACAAGCTCCAGTGGTACAACCTTGAACACTGCCAGGTACAGAAGAGTGCTCTGGTCAACACCTGTCTTTAAGAGTGAACAATACAAATATGCAGCCATTATTTCTTCTACTTACCATTTGCGTTTGTCTCCTACACAAAGTTTAAACTTTTTTTTACGATGCTTTGGATTTAAAAAAAGACTTAAACTATAAAATCAAACAATTATTGCTGCCATTGCCAGGGTAAAAAAATAAATAATAATAAAAAATATATATATTTGAAGTTATTTCACCAAAAGTGAAACTGGAGAAATAATTTTATTGCCATTTCCTTTTTAAAATAATTTTTTTATACTTAATTTTTTTACGTTCCAACAAATAAACTAATAAAAATGAGGTCATTCAATTATCGACCAATGTCACATGAAATAGGTCCATCATTTTTAACAGGTAACCATCACTGCCACTTAGGTCAGATGTTATATTTCCCAGATAAAAGGAGAGACAGGTGAAGTCAATGCTAAATCCCAATACTTTGGTGATGGCGGATTGCACATCAGTCTGGAGGGGTATACTATGAAGCGAGATTAAGGGGATAGCGAGCTAAATTAAGCTTCAACCCTGGGTTTTCTGTATCACGAAGCCGACTCACTTTTAATCGGGGTATATTGCCCAGGGCAGGTTATGTTCAGCATAACAGATTGAAACATATAAAAGCACCGCCCTTTGACCAATGAATTCCTTGACTTTGGAAAAAGGCGTCGCCATTCCAAAGGATTCCGTAGATGATATTGCTTCAGCAATATTTTAAACATGCTGTATCAAGTTTAAAGTTTAGGAGCTCTAGAATGTAGTAGTAGCTACAGTTGTCACATTAGAAATAAACTGTATGACAATGTACTGAGAGTATAGATTTATTTGTTACGAGTGGTAAAGTAAATAAGGTATTAACTAGCCTAACTAATTTAACCTACATGTACATGATGAGAATTTTTATTTTTTATTTTTTAGCAAAAGCTCCTTCCTGGCTTTGTTGGAGGTTACGGTGTTGCTTTTTGCTCATATGATTGTTTCATGTTCTTATCTGTCCATTATATCTGTCCGTATCAGTCTTTTTTCCCCACAGGAGAGAAATACGTTGCTCTAGTACAGCCCGTGCTGCACCGCTATAGGCTCGCTGTCGCAGACACCGCCCCTTTTATGGGAACGCACACGTACCTTCATTAATAAAGCCCATGCTCACTTAGCAAGTTGATAACCACGTTCGTAGTACCGGTTAAGCCAGATTGCGGTGTTTAGGCTTTATGAAGCCAGCTAACACAAAGAAACCCTGGCTATGTTAAGCTTCCTTCATAGTATACCCCCCAGAAAGGCTCCATGACAGGACAAATATGGGCATGGTCTGCGGTCAAACGTCCACAGTCTCCAACAATGATTTTGGTTGCCTGCATACTTTGCTTTTTGTTTGGGAGTGATGAAAAATCATACACAGTTCTTCCAACAGAAGTCTCTCCAAGTCTGTGAGTTGGTGGAGCTAATCCATGTGCGAATAATATTTGTCCATTCCTCTTGACTTATTTGAATGTCCAACTCCTCCCATTTTTGTTTTATATATTCTGTTGAATGATTTTTCATTGTCAGAATGCTTTGGTACAATTCGCCAATTATTCTACTACTCTTTTGATTATATGCATGAACAAACAACTGTGTGACCTTAGATGGCCCCTCTGGGTGAGACCCCCTCTTCACTCCCAAAGTAGTGGCGGACTTGTAAATACCGGTAAAGGTTTTGTCTCTCTAAGTCATATCTTTCACATATAGCCTGAAAAGATTCCAACTCACAATCTTTTACAATCACGCAATAGGCCGTCACACCATTCCTTGTCCATTGTCTGTAACCATAACCTTGAGTGGCTGGAATAAAATCTGGGTCATATGCAGGCCACTTTAACAATTTGATTTCGGTCTGTAATTGGAATATTTTCACAACATTCGACCAGATGTTTAGTGAGAAATATTGATTTTGAATACTATGTTTGTTTTTGATGGTAGTTGGGCATCCCAACAGTGATTGTAAAGGTTCATCCAGCAATGACAGCTCAATATCCCCCCCCCCCCCCCTCTGTCTTCAGCAATGGTAATGTGGTATATCTTATTCTCTGCCTTTTGCCACACCAAACAAACCTGAATATTCACCCATCCCATTCTCTAAACTGCACATCTGGGATTTCTACTGGTAATGATTGTAACAGATATAACAGTCTCAGTAAAATATTAATTTTGATGGTTATAATTCTGTTGCCAAAGTCTAGAGGGAGGGGGCTCCACCTGCCACGGTCATCATATTTTTTCCGGTTGATATCCATGTAATTAACATGATAAAGTTGAGATGTGTCCTTTGACAATGTTACCCTCTGAACATTAAGAGTATACCCTGACATTGTTCCATACATTGTTAAGAGATCCATCAATAGAGGTATGCTGGTTGCTGGGTTTTTCAGAGTGACTAAAACGTCATCAGCATACAGACATATCTTGTGTTCAACGCCCCTTATTTTAAGATCCCTCAAGGTTGGTCTCCCATCTAATCGCTTGGGCCAATGGCTCAATACATCGATTAAAAAGCCCGGGACTGCTTGGGCAACCCTGTCTGCAACCTTATTGTAGGTGTATTGTTTTTGATAAACATCCATTCACCTTTATTCTTGCTGTTGGAGATGTATAAAGTGTCCTAATGCACTGTATGAACGTTGTACTATAGCCAAATATTTTCATAACCTGGTATAGATATTCCCACCCCACTGAGTCAAATGCTTTTTCCGCATCTAAGCTGATTAAGATAGTACTGGTATTTTCTTGATTTATATGATGTTATATGATCCAATGTTGTCCTGTGTCTGTTTATTTAGTATAAATCCTGTCTGGTCCTCGTCTATCAACAGTGGTATCACAGCTTCTATCCTAGTCAGAATAGATGTGTATAATTCATAGTGTTGATTTAATACACAAATTGGTCTGTATCCCCCATATTCACATCTATCCTTTCCCTCCTTTGGGATCACAAATACCGTGGCCTCCCTCCAAGATAGGGGGAGAACTCCTTTTAAAATGTAGTTAAAACTATCCCAAAGAAGGGGTGTTAATTGTTCTCTCATCGACTTGTACCATCCGGCAGGAAAGCCATCAGTACCCGGAGATTTGCCCACTTTCAGGTTTGAAAATTTCTCAGTCGATATTGGCGAAGTGACGTATCGTTATGTAATTTACCAATAGATGGGAGATCTATAGATTATCTAGGAACCGGTCAATTATTTGTGGGTCTGTAATTTCTGGTTGAGTATACAGGGCTTTATAGGAGGTTTCAAATGAATTCAGAATACCATCCTGTTTGCTTATTATCTTTTTGGATGTAGGATATCTTATCTTATAAACAGTATTTTAAGCTTGCTGCTTGCGAAGTCTCCATGCTAGGAGTTTTGTTGCCTTTGAACCCATTTCATAGTTTCTGTTTCATAAACCTAATATTCTTTTCTACCTCTTCACTATGGGTCTCGTCTATTTCTTGTTTGATCGACCTCATCTGCTGTAGTAGAAGTGGGTCTTTCTGCACGCCATGTAATTTCGGTCAGGACAACTCATGTATTAAATTACACGTTTAATGAATGAATATGCTGCATAATTATTTTAGTTTGGCGGTGAATGGATCTGCTTTAGTACTGCTCCGGAGCACGGGCATCTCCCCCCACTAAACAGGAGATGACAAGAAACCCCCAACAGCCACCCAACAGCAGATCATCCAGTACCCAACCTTGCCTGCTGAGATCAGGAAGACCATATCGATATCCCTCCGACAAGGAGATGGAACACAGCTGCGATCTTGGATCAGACATTGGCCATACTAACATAATGTGACAGTAGACTATGTGTACAGCAGAGCACCTGCTGTTTCCTGAAGATCAGGAAGACCATATCGATATCCTTTCAGCACAGAGACAAAACATGACTGTGCTCTCGGATCAGACATTGTCCATACTACGCTATGTGTAGCCTGGCCACCCTGGCCGTGTGGCTTATACTATCTATCTTTTTTTTACTAGTTTAGCTATTTTAAATCTTATTTTATCCTTTTATTTTATTTGTCTTATTTTTATTTGTCTTATTGTTTTTCATGTTTATACTGTTTTAACTATTTTATCTGTCAGTTTTTATCAATCTTATTTTATTGTTTTATTTTATTTGTCTTATTGTCCGTATCGATTTTTACTATTTCTATTTGTCAGTTTTTATTAATATTCTATTTGTTATTTCTATTGTTTTTATTTTTTGTTTTATATGCATCTTGTAAAACACTTTGAGCTGCATTTTTTGTATGAAGGGTGCTATACAAATAAAGTTTATTATTATTATTATTATTATCTAGTGAGAAAAGCTATGTGTAACAACAGGGGACCTGTTGCTTCCTGAAGATCAGGAAGTCCTGAATCGATATCCCCCCATTAACCACTGCACGAGAAACCTGATGACAGCGGGATCGAAAAAGGACATACTCATTTATAAGTCAGTACCCAGCAATCACCATATTTTATTTATTAATATTAGTAGCACAGACATGACAGAATTTTGCGCAAAAACTGCTGGCCGAGCCATTGCCGGCATCGTTCATGAACAGAGGCTTATGAGGGCGACACTCATATTGTATATTGGTAGCAACCCCCCCCCCCCAAAAAAAGTCTTACCCGGATATGTGACTAGTGGAGCATCCACTATACAACTCGGCCAATACCCCACTCGCTCCAAGAGACGATGTGACGAAATGTAATGCTATTGCATTCCTGGATTGACCTAGTCATTTTAATTTTCACGTGAACCTTGCGATTTGAAGCCAGGCCGCACTGTGGCTGTATGGAATACCATCAGAAGCGAGCCATTGGTGTCAACTTGCCATAAGGATTTGATTACCATTACAATGCTTACCCATTAGAAATGGTTTGCCTTAAGACAAGAGCAATAAGCCCAACATTCCACCAGATACGTATAGCCTATAAGCAGAATAAGCTTTGCCATAAGAAATTAACCCGGCAACCCAGCGATGTGCAATATCCAGCAATCCATCAGATATGCAATATGAAGCAGCCAGGTGAAACTTAATAGCAGCAGCTTTACGATGCATGACAGCTGCTGAGCCTTTGAGCACGATAAAGTTTGTTTTGTTAAAGCTATGAGACGTTGGCAGAAATCCAATGCCCAGAGTCCTCCCAAGTTTTACAGAAATCCCAAGCACATTTCGATTGGTTCCCCTCATCAAGTATTGTCTTATGTTTTTAATTTCCACATGTAGAGCTTCACATTTCATTTGCCAGGTTCCCACCCACTTCTGAATTATTTTAAGAACTGTTAATATTTTTATCTCAGAAAAGTAAAGTTTAGCTGAGAGCGGATTATAGTAGGTTACGGTTAGCCAATTAATAATGGAGGCGGACTCTTATGACAGTTAGGTTTTGCTCCAGAGAGGGCGAAAAACCAAATAAAAATCTCTCGTCAGCAAGATGGGAATTAGCCAACCGGCTGTTAGCCGAGTGCTTAACGGAGAAAAAAGTAGAAAATTCCCTCTCTGTCCCTTAGCAGCAACAAAGCTTTTTTACCTTACGAGCGAATCAGTCTAACCGGTTTAATATGGATTTTAAAACTAACTAATATCGATTACAAACTGAAACACAATGTTATCCTCCTCTGTACTTTCCAAACGCTAACACTCTTCCACCAACTCTACCTACAAAAAAGAAATGCGTGCCGACAGCAGCATGCCCAGAGCAGCATCTGTAGTCGCACCTATGCAGAGGGAGTGATTTGAGGAAAACCAGACCCATGGTAGCAGTGACTTGCTTTGAAATAGCCTGAAAGACTTCTACAGGAGCAAACAGCGCTGGCAGCAGGCTGGAAGTGAGCGTCAAAATGAAGCGGTTTTTACCCCTTGCTTTTAGAGT
The DNA here is from genome assembly GCA_022702515.1 of Ilyophis sp. 1 JC-2022. Taxonomy (NCBI): domain Eukaryota; kingdom Metazoa; phylum Chordata; class Actinopteri; order Anguilliformes; family Synaphobranchidae; genus Ilyophis; species Ilyophis sp. 1 JC-2022. The sequence goes on along the minus strand of CM040397.1, from coordinate 67,496,636 downwards.
GTAAGCTACGCACCAACGTTGCCCTGCCAGCACCAGACTGCACATACACCAATGCAGCCTCCAAATGCATACAACACGCACACAAATGCCGCTTTTTAGCTTCAGAGCACATACTAGTATTTATTTTAGTTAGCTGCAGAGAGCATATAAGCTAAAGGTCTTACACATTGCCATACTCATTTACAAGAATAATATCACATGCAATGTATGCAAGCTCATTTTGTTGTTCAGAAAATCTTGCACATCAAATTCAAAATTTATTTTGCAAAAAAAAAAACAGCATTTTGTTTTTGTTTTTTTATTCCGACTCCAGCCATTATGTAACGCTGAAATACGAAATGTGAAAACGATTCCTGCAGAGTAATGCAGCGTCCACAAGTCGCACACGATCATTTTTCAGTTTTTTATAGTTTATGAAAGTACAGATTCTGAGCTTTCAAATAATGTCTCATACACTGCAATGTGCACATATTTGAAGAAGATATGCTTCTTTGAATGTTGGTACCTTAAAACACTTTTCTGAAAAAACAAAAATTCTCAAAAATTTGCAGATTCACACCTGAGGCTTGCAAATTTAATGGGTGTGAAAAGTAGCTGGCTAATCCCACCCCCAACCACTCACCCACTAAAGTATCAGACTCTGGATTTCAGAGGCTTGTGTTACTAAATAGACTGGTAGAGATACGAAAATCACGATGAACATGCTTGCAGATAAATTGTTTGGAAATACGGCTAGCTAGAAGGCTAACTGTTAGCTTAGTCAGCAAGGGCTCGGTTTGTGTTAAACAAAGACAGATAGATAAGAACTTCACAACGAAAATGCTAGCAAATTATACATTGTTGGGACGTGCGGCTAGCTAGATAACTAACTGTTAGCTAACTTGGTTTCTGCTAAACAAAGGATGTGTCCCAATCGGTCGGAATCAACGCCCTTCTATAGGCTACTATTGAGCCTAGCTAGCTGTGATAAAGTTGTTCAGTAAGCGAAATGTTATCTAAATGTAGTGTACTTTAAATCCGCAAATTATATAGGCCTACCTATTATGCTTAGGTCTTCGCTGATAATAGTGAGGATATTTTTTGCATGTCACTAAACTTATTATTATACCTTAATTTATCTCACGCGGAGCTGTAATGGCGACATGTAGTCCAGCTGTCTATCATGTTCGTGTTTGTTTATTTGAATGTATTTTGTTGTGTCAGGCTTTTTTTCATGCGCGGTGTGTCCTGTTGTGGGACAGGGAAGCGGCTGGAGATTTTTCAGGGCACTCCTGCTGCTCGTTTTGATAATATTGACAAATTTTCTAATCTGAATAATTTGGTTTGTGTCAAATACGTGTGCCATCAATGTCTGTGTCAGAGACCGACGGAATGCAGCACATTCAGGTGCAGCAATGGGCTTTAATGGAGGACATCGTCCCCCTCCTCAAACCATTTGAACAGCTGAAAAGAGAGATAAGCGGAGAGAATTCCTGCATCTCAACAGTCCTGCTGGCTGTAGCGATAATGAAAGGCTACATGGAGTCTGGCACAGGAGACCATGGGATCAAACAGATGAAAGCAATGATGCTGTCATCACTGTAAGAGCGGTTTGTGGACCTCGAGAAATAAGCCTTGGATCCCAGATATAACTACTCTGGATCCCAGATATAAGGCCAAATTCTGGGCAACTAATGAACAGCAGTGTCAGGCAAAGTTGCACATTCAGGTATGGCATTATTCAAAGCAATACACTGAGCAATCTCAAAATTAATTGTTAGTTCGATTAAGTTAAAGTTTCAACTTTATTTTACTATTATTTGAAAGTAAAATAATTAGATAAATCAAATAAACAAATGACAATTGTTCAATTTAATTGAATGAATTATTGTCTCTGACCCCTCAGGAGGCTGTGGCTCCTGTCTGTGAATCTCACAACCCCTACACGGAACAACAGGCAGAACCACAGGCAGGGCTTGACATAAACTTGTGTCTTCAACACCGCTCGGGCCAGTGCAAATGTTATATAATTTGTTTTTAATTATATATATATATATATATATATAGGGAATTATGGGACGTGGAGTGCCAGCGCTGGCATGTTCACAAAAAAAATACTAAAACATAAAATATACTCAAAGCTGGTCCAGAAAAACAACATTTTGCGAACGGGCGTTATATTGAACAATCCGGGAAATTGACAGACAGACATAATCAGTAGAAATGGTTTTAAAGTAAGCTTTAGTTAATGTCTATGCTCTAAATAAATGGGGAATTTACTTCCAAAACCAGCGTGACATAGTCACTTGAGTACTCTATTGAGGTGACGCAAAAGACTCGAACAACACACTGGACGGCAGAAAAGTTCAAGTTGTTCAACATCTGAATCCTGTAGAGAAGTCTCTCTACGTGGAAAGAGCTAGTTTAATTGATGTCACTGTCCACCCATACATTTTTCAAGCCAGCGCAAAATTTGTAAGGCTGCTGACATCCCTGTTTATCATGACCTGTATGACTTACCTAGTGAACAGGCTGTCATTTTATACAGGAAAAGCATTTAGGGCGTATACAATTCACATAACTAATCTGACCAGCTTTCTGACACTGGTTAAGTTATTAGATATACTGCTTGTAGAAGCAATTGGTCTAATAACCTACTAGGTTTGCATTTGTTTATGTCTAAAAGTGTGCTTTTGAGACCCGTTTCGCCATGCAATGGGAGTGAATGGAGAAAGAAACGTAATTCTCCATTGGTCAGGTGCTGACCAAGATGAGCGTGAATGTTAGGACTCATATCAGGGCCAGGTAGCTATACAATATTATGTTCAGCATGCCTTTAATCAAGAGGGAAACTACAAGCAGCTCAGACACAACGTACAGTAGGCTAGGCTACAGTAATACAGTAACACTGATAGACAGAAATGAGTACCGTTAGAGATGACTCATGTTTTATTATCAAACACATTTATCATTATCATTCTCATTCTGGGGGTGCTGCTCTGTTTTTGAAAGCTCCGCGAAACAATGGATATGATGCAGATTTTACAAAAACTGGTATGCAGTAACAGCATAGCTATTTTCCTTTCTTTCTTTTTTTTTTGTTTACAAAAAGGCTATTTCTCGATTGTAAACAAGTTATGGATTTTTCACGGTAAGAAGAAATTTTATGATATAACGTTATCTAACGTTAACGTAAGGAACTTAGCATTAGACAACTTTGTTGATTGGCTGCATAGCCTACTACTACCCTAACATCATGAAGCCTCCTGTCATTACATGACAGGTTTAGTTATTTTTATTTAAAGAATAACGTTAGTATGCATGTTCTTTTTTACCAACAGAGTTTTACTAATGTATCATATTTTGTCCCGCATGTCAAAACTTTGTTTACATCCTAGTTTATCAGGTCTATCAACCTCATTATACTGAACATCATTAGTTGGAATGGGCGTGGTTTGAATACACCTGTAAAGCGCACCAAAAGCTTATAATATTTACATCAGAAAAAAGTGCATATTGCCCTAGTTCAGGAAACATCTTAAGCCCTCAGACGTACATCGGTTTCAAAACAAGCATTTTAAGGTATTAGCTAGTTCATGTGCCCCTAATAAAACAAAAGGGGTATTGATCCTAGCTGACAGGAAGCTGTCCACAATTATTAAAATTGATAAAACTGGGTCTGATGATGTGGGATGATTTGTTCATCTTAACTGTGTCATATACAACAAAAAATGTTGTACTAACCAATGTTTGGAGAGAGAGAAACCTAGCAGTAAAAAAAAAAAAAAAAAAAGTTACTCATTTGTCATCAAGACACAGCACCTTTTCTCGTAGAGACTACATTTTAATCTCTAACCACTTAGACCAATACGTGATAACGACTGAAATATTTCCAATAATTATTTCTGATCATTCCCCGGTGTTTTATAGTTTCATTTTTGACCCAGTCCATAACCCTCGGGCACCAAGATGGCGCTTTAATACAGCCTTACTAAATAATACATAATTTATTACACAATTGCATACTAAACTTGAGTTTCTACAGTTTAACAACGCTACTGATATCAGTCCACAAATATTGCGGGAAACTACAAAATGTTTCCTTAGGGGTAACATCACTTCCTATGCATCATACATCAATTCTAGTCGTAATAACAGAATAATTGAGCTTGAGAATAACATTGATGCTATTGAAAAGGAACTAAAACTCAATTCTAGTGAAAAAGATCATGACCACACAGTACATAAGCTTTCTAACGATACCAAAATTACCTCTCTAATCCAAATATCAAGCGAGTTATGTCCCATTATATTTGGAATGCAATCAAACCATGTTTTTGAGAAAAAACCCCTTCAAGGTTCAGCTGCAAAAGTTGCGTTAACGTTACTGGAGAGAAGCTTGGATGGGTCTCATAACCGAAAAAAACTAGGTGTTAGCTTATTAGGGGTGGGACAATGCACCGATGCATCGCGGATGCATCGATCTGAATGTGTAAATACAACTGCATCGATCTGTAAGATTAGAATTGATAAGCATCGATTAATATCGCATTTTAAATGAATGTGCACATGTATTCATGATGGCGACTACCATCAACCCCCACGTAAGCGTGAGTTGAAAGCAGGGACAGGCGGGAATCAAGCAACAATGAGACGGACAGATCTGAGCGAAATGGCTAGCTGCGTGCTCGCTGAGTGCGACAAAGGAGACAGAAACTTACGAACGTTCCGAACAGAAAATCAGTGGTATGGAAGCATTTTGGGTTTAGAAAGAAGGAGGGTGTACTTGACAAAACCGCTGCAATATGCAAGATCTGCCAAGTAGAAATCAGATACACAGGCAACACCACAAGCATGATAAACCATTTGAGCCGACGACACACCATTGACGTGAAGGACAGCAAGCGGGTTAGCAAGCTAAACTCGGGAGTCATTGACACTTCCCCGGAGTTTCCTGGAGAAATGGCCAAACAGTTCTATTTTTTTGTATAATTGTTTTTATTAGTTTTTATACACATACCGTGTCCAGACAGTTAATTGTAAAGTGCTTTCTGATATTTAAATTTAAACCATTTTCTATTCAAAATCAAGTAGACGTTAGAGACAAAAAACAAAAATAGTAAGACTATTAACAGATGTCCAGAAGACAGTCATTGACACCCTCCACAAAGAGGGTAAGCCACAAAAGGTCATTGCTAAAGAAGCTGGTTGTTCACAGAGTGCTGTATCCAAGCATATTCATAGAAAGTTGAGTGGAAGAAAAAAGTGTGGTAGGAAAAGGTGCACAAGCAACAGGGATAACCGCAGCCTTGAGAGGATTGTCAAGCAAAATCCATTCAAGAATTTGGGGGAGTGGACTGAGGCTGGAGTCAGTGCATCAAGAGCCACCACGCACAGACGAATCCAGGACATAGGCTACAAATGTCGCATTCCTCGTGTCAAGCCACTCCTGAACCAGAGACAATGTCAGAAGCGTCTTACCTGGGCTAAGGAGAAAAATAACTGAACTGTTGCTCAGTGGTCCAAAGTCCTCTTTTCAGATGAAAGTAAATTTTGCATTTAATTTGGAAATCAAGGTCCCAGAGTCTGGAGGAAGAGTGGAGAGGCCCAGAATCCATGTTGCTTGAAGTCCAGTGTGACGTTTCCACAGTGAGTGATGATTTAGGGTGCCATGTCATCTGCTGGTGTTGGTCCACTGTGTTTTCTGAAGTCCACAGTCAACGCAGCCATCTACCAGGAAATTTTAGAGCACTTCATGCTTCCTTCTGCTGACAAGCTTTATGGAGATGCTGATTTCATTTTCCAGCAGGACTTGGCACCTGCCCACACTGCCAAAAGTACCAAAAGCTGGTTCAATGACCATGGTATTACTGTGCTTGATTGGCCAGCAAACTCGCCTGACCTGAACCCCATCGAGAATCTATGGGTATTGTCAAGAGGAAGATGAGACACCAGACCCAACAATGCAGACGACCTGAAGGCCGCTATCAAAGCAACCTTGGCTTCCATTACAGTGCAGTAATGAAAAAAACTTCCAGCAGTGCCACAGGCTGATCGCCTCCATGCCATGCCGCATTGATGCAGTAATTCATGCAAAAGGAGCCCCAACCAAGTATTGAGTGCATAGAAATTAACATACTTTTCAGAAGGCTGACATTTCTGTTTAAAATATCCTTTTTTACCACCAGATGTTGCACCTTTGCAGAGTTGGCAGCAACAATGCCACATGGGAGGCTATGAGAGTGAGGGAGACGTACACCTCCTACTTCTCCAGTGAAGGTGCAGTTCACTGGCAAGATCACCTTGCATGACCTGCATAGCAGGCAACTCAAAGGCTCTTTTAAGAGCCACCCACATTCTCTAATAAAAAGCGAGAATTATTGTGCCCCAGTAATAAGCATATCTTCACATTTCATATGGCAATAAATAAGGTCACAGTTTGCACAAGCATTACATCCTCATTTACACTCCTTGTAATTAAAAAATAAGAGATTGAGCTTTTGAATAAGACATGATACAGTATGTTGGAATAATACTTAAATTATAAATATCACTTATTTTTCTTGTGAACAGACCACATGGTACTGTTAATACAGTAGCAAAGTATGGTTCATTTCAATGGCATAAAGCTTGAAAAGCATGCATAGCTTACATTTTGTGTATATAGTTTATATGAAGCCTTTTGATGGACAGAACATGTGTATGTTTATCTTTATTTTAAATTAACATTGTCTGGGGTGGATATAATTGTGTGTAAATAATTATTTCTCTGCATGATCCATTTATACTTTTTGTTTTGTTAGTGAGCAATATATAGATTTACCCCAGACCATTGTTTTTTTTGTAGAATAGGATATCCTGCCTTTTATCCATAAAAACATCGTTCACATTAAGCCCACTTAACTGTTTCAATGATTTATTCTCTTTTGACCTTTGAACCCTTTCCATAAAGGCACACATGTAAGGAACTGAAATGATCAGGGGTAAAAAAAAATAATAATAATAATAAAAAAATTTAAAAAAAGTCCCACATATTTTAACTTTTAAATACTATTTGTGATAATTATTTAATAACAGTGAAATAAAATGCACCATACAACAATTAACGAAACAATGAACCCCCCCCATATAACATTTAATCTGCCTGGCTATATTCAGCTTCAACCATCAGCTCGTGAATTTTTTATTTTAATTTTGCCTTCCGGGCTCCAGGGAGCAGGGTAAATGCTCTTGAGGAACATCATGTCCTCATCATCAATCCCTGCCTCCTTATCAGGCTCCTCAATCGCCTCTAGGAGGCGATGCTCAAATGGGGAGAGAGTACTGCCAGCTCCCCTCTTCCTCGATTTACCGGAGCTTGAGCCCGGCATGTTCTCCTCACGTACATCCTCAACTCCACTCTCATCTATTTCCTGTGTCTCCCTGTCCTGTGACCTTTCCCCGCCATGCTCTTGGTCTCCCTCTCCCTCTGCGTCTGCCTCGTCCTCTGCCTCCATGTTTCCTCCTGTGTCCTTATTCAAAAGGTAGGGCCCCAGAAAGGCCATGGCCTTCATAAAGCGCCATGGCTTTTTAGCAGCCCCACCAGCAGCTCCACTCCTCTTCTGCTGGCTTTCCCTATTCTTCTCCCTTTTATATGTCGTGCGGAGGCTTTTCCACCTTTTCTGACACTCTCCCACTGTAACCACAGTATTGGAAATTTATTGTATTATTGACACGTACTTATGGGTGAGAGAAACAGGAATAAATAGAAGAAATCTCTAGGATGGATGGGAAAAGGATGACAGATGGTTATAGACGGGAACAACTATATGGTTGGAGGAGAGAGCCACCTGGAAAGTGAAAGGAAAGAGGCTTTGATAGAGAAGTGAATGAGGATTGCAACCAGAGTATGCCAGCCATGACAGGTCCAAATAAATTATTCTATTCAATGGCTGATAAAATAACCATGGGGCTGATGAGTTTTTCTACCTACCAGCCATATGTCCAGTTTAAACAACAGGCTGGTAGATCCAATATGATATTGGAACCCTAGTGCTTTAACTGCCTACACATAACACACACAACTAAACAGCATTCCTGACAATACAGTAGGCTCTAGAAGTGTCATGATGTTACATTAGCCTACCTGTGAACAGTAAATCATACCTTTTCGCCGTTTTGGCTTCCAATAGCCTAGCCTACTTGATATGCTAACATTTGCTAAACATAGCATTTATCCAGTGTTGTGTGAACGTTTCACACAATAAAATAACAAAGACCTTACCATCGATACCAAGGGCACTCGCAATTGCCCTCCAAGCGTCAATTTTTAGGCGCTTATCCCGGTATTCCTTTTGGAATACATTGAGCAGGATGGGGTAGGCTTGGACCATTAATATTAGCAGCTCCTCCATTGCTGCAATTTGAGTGAAATCGGGCGGAACAATTATTCATGAAATGGTTTCGTATCGGTTGAAGAAATATGAAGCACGGAACTCTGTGCTGTTACGGCCGATGTTGGCGAAAAAGTTAAATTGGGGGCAACATTTATCGGCCGATTTTGGTCGCTCAGTTGCCTAGTCGCTCAGCTTCATAGAGAATAAATGGACTTCCGGCGACTGAAGTAGCTCGATGTGAGAATGCAGCGTTATTAACATAATTAAAGAATCTGAAAAATTAGAATATACTGCTGCACTATTTTCTCTGGACACTTAAAAAGCTTTTGATAGAGTCGATTGGGACTGCTTATTGTCAGTATTTTAAAAATTTGGTATTTATTATGGCTTAATAAAAAAGATTAAGGTTCTTTATTCATCCGCTCTAGCCATCGTTCAAACAAATTCTACTCTCCAAATCTTTCCACCTTTACCGGGGGTCGAGACAGGGTTGCCCACTTTCACCTGCTCTGTTTGCCCTATCTATAGCCTTGGCCATGGCTCAAATAATTAGGCAAGATTCCCAAATATCCCCCATTACAATTAAACACTGTACACATAAAATCAGCCATTTCGCTGATGACATACTGCTGTACTTCTCCAAAACACAGGAATCCTTTAGTCAAATAATAAAAGTATTCAGGAAATTTGGAACATTTTCAGGATATAAAATAAACTGGGAAAAATCTGTTTTAGTTCCTTTAAACACAATGACGCACGGTACCTCCATCCCAATTTACAATTCTTGTCAAATGGCAAAAGAAAACCTTCACTAACCTAGGCATCCAGGTATCAACTGACATGGATGTCATAAGAAAAGAAAACTACAATACTATTAAAAGGGCCATTAGCCCATTAGCTTTGATTTAAAAAGATGGACAGCTCTTAACCTCTCACTACAGGCTCGGGTGTCAATCACGAAAATGAATATATTAGGACAGCTGAATTTTTTATTCTCTCACTTCCCCCCCCCAATAGATTTTTTGAAGAACTAAACTCCTTGATGATAGTTTTTATGGAATAATAAGAGACCCCACATCAGACTTTCAACATTACAGCATCCTAAAGAACAAGAAGGTCTTTCTGTTCCCAACTTCAAACAGTATTACTGGTCATTTCAATTACGTTCTGTAAAGATATGGTTAGACAGCAATTCTTCTCTCCCCTGGCGACAAATTGAATAAGCACTGGTTGACCCATATAGGCTAGAAGACTTACCTTTTTCAGGCATTCGACACAAATTTGCCCATTCCAAGTTTGGCCCGATTATTTCAAATACCCTGAATATCTGGTATTCTGTCAAAAGGTATATTAAATATAATGGTAAATTCTGCCATCTATCACCCATCTGGAACAATTACCATATTCTCACTGATTCTAAACCCTTTGACTATCCTCCATGGCCAGAAAAAGGTGTTAGAAAACTGAAACACGTTAATGAAGACGAGGGCTTATGTACTTTTCAGAAGCAGAAGATGAAATACAATCTCCCAGGTTTTTAATTTTTTCTAAATTTACGTTTGAGGTCCTCTTTAAAAGCAATATGGTGTACCATGGGACCATCCACTACCCCAACACCCAGTTGTTAAGTGGCTTGATCCTCAAATACCATCGACTGGAATAGTCTCCAATACATACAAAAAGCTCACATTAATAAAATGCAACAAACTGGGTGTTACAACTGTTTGGGAGAAAGAGACGGGGAATTATGATGTTGCGGTAGATTTGGATTCTGTGAGTTTTCATCATCCAAAAATCCAGCACATCAGCTTATACACTTAAAACTTATTCACAAAGCTTATGCGACTCCTTATAGAAGATGTCAAATGAAGCTGATAATCTCCTAATTGTACAACATGTAATATGGATAAGGGAACATATATGCATATGTTTTGAGAGTGCCCGTACATTGCTTCATTTTGGCCCAGTATTTTGTATTATCTTGTAGAATTACATACTGATATCCCATTTCTCCCCAACATATTTCTCCTCAATGATCTCTCCTCTCTTCCTCTAAATATTTTCAAATTTAAGGTATTTCTGGCTGCTTTAACAGCCGCTAAAAAAACTATTCTGTTGTCACGGGTATCCCCAGATACATTAAAGGGTTTTGTTTTAATAGAAACGCTCAGTAGCTTGTATTAACAAGTCACGCCCTTCTACCATTCAATCTTGGGACAAAATATTATGTGATCTAAATACACTAGATAGGATAAATGTACCGGATGTCTAAGATGTTTCTCAATGGTACGATAAGTCGTATGTAACGGAAACATCTATCATTAATATTTGGCTAGAATCCGGAATGCAGTTTTTTCTATTAACGTTACCAATAACAGGATAGCTGTGTGCGCTGCCACTGATAGCAGTCGTAAAATTTATAAGCATCAATATCTCGCTAATTAGAATCTGGAATCCCGTTTTGTATTTCTACCATTATACCAGTTAGGTTAACTGTAGTTGATAGACAGCCTCTGCTAGTAAGACATTGTTTGATAACGTAGGCTTCTACACTACGCATACTTCAGGAGTTCCTATGGATATTGGAGGATATTGCAGCCTCCTTCATGTGGCCAAATTCAAGTCATTTTGTGCGTAGCCGTGTGTTTGTCGGGAAACTAAATGGGGTTTTAGATATGGATGGATCACTTTAAGGGTAGTTTCTCCTGACTCATTTTCCTATTGAACTATGGAAAAATAAGTCAGGAGGAACAACCCTTCAAGTAATCTATCCATATCTACTGCATATCTGGCAGCAGTGGCGGTTTGAGGCTTGTTTGATACCGCAGACCATTGATGACTTACACCAATTTAGCCAACCATGGGCTCCATACTATTCCCATGTAATTTACATCTTAATCTAGTCCCACTGCCCCATAGAGATCCATTCAAATGCAGAGAGGTTATAGTATCACTTGTAAGAGTACCTGAAAATCAGATATCGAGAGTCTTTTTTATATCATTTTATACCCTGTCATGATAGCATCACATATTTACCTGTGGAATGTTCCAAACAGGTGTTTTTTTTAATAACCCAGTCTTTTAGTTTTTCTTGCCCCTCCCAACTTTTTTGGAATGTGTTGCATCAAATTCGGAATTAGCATATATTTACAAAAGGTAAAACATTAAACATATTTTCATTGTACAATTTTTCAATTGAATATGTAAAAAAGAATTTACAAATCACTGCTTTCTGCATTTTATATACTGTCCCAACTTTTTTGGAATTGGGGTTTGTACATTACTGTACATTAAGGATATCTATTAAATACTTTTCTTGTTTTCCAGAGTGAAAGCATTCTCCTTATTGAGAAGAGAAGGTCGTAGTGAGATGCCTACTCCCTTACTTAAGTGAAGATGAGGGAGAACTCAGAGTAGAAAGTAAGTCAATTAATGACTACTTGTCATGTAAATTTGTGCTCACATAAGACCCTGTGTATTCTTGCATTCTTGTATTGTAAAATCCACAGGGTTCCTGCGGAAGTCAAGTCTTAAAGTATTACATTAATTGATCTCAATAAAAGGCCTTAAAGTATTAAAATGTCTTAAATCTCATATTGAAGGTCTTAAGTATGTGGGGCTACCAGGATTACCGGCTCATCAAAAGATGTTCTGATCCAATTTGACCAAATTTTTGAAAATCTTTTACTTTTCACATCTGTTTTAGAAATTAGTCTTAAATTTTATTCCATGTGGCATTAAAAAGGTCATAGTCTTAAACTCAGTTAGCTGGAACCTGTAGATACCCTGATCTCGTATTGTAATGTAGTTTTCACCAGTTCTTTGATTTTCATTGTGAACCTTTTCCAACTTGGAGAAATGTTAGTGAGTGGATTTATGAATGATTTATGAATGGCCTGGCCAGATGTCCTCGGCTCTGGCCTCTCGAGTGCATGCATTATTTTTTTCACGTTGGAAAATGTTCACAATCTTGGAATCAAAGAAAAATACATTGAGTTAGTGGAAGAGCATCTGTTCATATACGCCTGTCCCCGTAATATGAAACGCTATTGATTAATAATTGGCTTGAAAACTGAGTAATCGAATCCAAGGTTTATTGAACTTGCTTCAGATTTCTTCCCATTTTTTTCTCCCAATTTTGGTAGCCAATTGAACCCCTATTCCAATTCAATTCCCCCATGTAGTAACTGCTAGAGAATCAGAGAAACCGTGATTCCAACTCAGGGCAGTTCTATGCGCTGCAATTCTCTCCAAGCCGCTCCCCCAACTCGGAAGCAGCCGCCAATTGCTGCTCCCACAGGGCACCCGGCCATGCTTGGCTCTGGCAGGACTGGGGTGCAAACCCCAATCCTCGGAGTACAACTGCACCCACTAAAGTCAGCGCTTTTTACCGCTGTACTACCGCGGCGGCCAACCAAGCTCCTTTTTGAGTGGATTCAACCCATATATGATTTTAAGATTACTCAATATGAATAGTCAAAGGTAAAAGCAACAAAGTTGCAACATTTTTGAGTAAATGAAGGTAAAAATGTAGTGTAGTTGGAAAAAGTTTTGCAGGATTTCTTTCACACACTGCTTGCAAAGTGAGGGGACATGGCACAGTGGACAGGGGTCAGGAAATAGGGGCCATATGCGGTCACGGCCAAAGTCATAGCTTTTATTTGCAGAGCCCTTTTCTTCCATGGCAGACTAATGTAAACTCATACACCATAAACCTCTACATAAAATAAATAACAGAATAAAGAAAATATACATTGTACTAAACAAATCATATAATACAAAATATATACATAAGCCTGAAATCATTATGCCGTGTTAACAACTCGTCCGTTGTTTTTACGTACCATAAATCCTCAACGCAATCCCCGCCCCCAGAGCAACGCAGCGCCATAACAGATCTGACGGAAACAACTAGAGATAATACCGTCTGATGTCCTCGCCAAATAAGTTAGCTGGAGTTCGGGAAAAGTCGACGATAGGCTTCTCCCTGCATCTCAGCAGTGGGTGAACCCAGTTGCCCATCTTGCAGAGCAGGTTTCTTCTAGTAGCAGAACTTTGTGAGTCTTGGCTCTCATGTTAAATGAACAAAATAGCCTAGGCTACTTCACAAAACAAGCTACGGTATTATGTCATTATCGCGGGGAATTACCCTCGATTTAGGCTAAAGATTCATTTGGTGTGTAATTTTTATAAAACAAACCTTTCAGAATGAAAACGGCTGTCATTTTGTCTGTAAACATAATTGTATAACTTTTCTGGAAAATAAGTTGTTATTAAAAAAAACAAGCGGTGAATATTTTTTTCTACTTCCGCCTATAGAGTACTCAAGTGACTACATCACACTGGTTTCGGAAGTAAATTCCCAATTCATTTAGAGCGTAGACATTAACTAAAACTTACTTTTAAACCATTTCTAGTGATTATGTCTTACCATAAATTTCCTGGATTGTTCAATATAAAGCCAGTTCGCAAAATATGTTGTTTTTCTGGACCAGCTTCAAGTATATTTTACGTTGCAGTATGTTTTTGTGAACATATCAGCACTGCCACTGTTTAAAAACTCAACGTCCCATAATTCCCTCCGGACGAGCGTAGCGTTGTCTCCAAACGTTGTCATATAACGTTAGCCAGCAGTAGCACACAACTCAGTTTTTAAACACTTTTTTCTAACGTTAGCTAGCTAGCTTGAAGGACTAAAAGCCAAAATTGCTTTATGTGGTTAACCGTAGCATAGTTTCTGACCTTGTCGGGCGGGCTTCTCAACTTAGTAAGCTAACGGTAGCGTGTCTTCAGTGGCAGCACAGCCAAAAATGTCCAGACGAGATGAAGATATCCGATTGGTCGAGAACCACCCGTGCGTTGCAGTATTGGATATGTAGTCCATTAAAGTGGACTACAAGATGAACTACAACCATTAATCCATTACTTTAAAAAATTAAAATTGGAACATGCGATATATGGTCTATATCCTTATACAACACAGGCTAATCCAGGAATGTTTCGGCTCATTCTATAAATCATATTTCAAGAAATAGTCAATAGTCTCCGAAGCCCGTTCCATCTGTCATAGGGAATTTACTTCTGAAACCGCCCACGTCTGATGTACTCACTTGAGTACTCTATTCCGATGGTCCGTTTAGCAATGCAGTTTGAAAAAAATCCAAAAGATCCGTCATCCGTTGGCCAACGAAACCGTCGGCCACAAGAGGGCGCACATCCGTAACTGTCCGTTAATCATCCTCCATTGGAATGAAAAACTTCCGGTGTCCGTCAATCCGATTATGCGTTGAGTTGTGAACACGGCTTATTAGTCTTATTATTGCATAAAATTGGTGAGCAAGCTGTAATTTGTGGCTGGGACAGTAAGGACGTTGTTGGCTGAGGATCTAACTGAACCACTTCATCCTACCCACATAATTCCTCACTCCCTTGGCAGACACTATGGCCAATTACACAGGGCCCAATGGGGCAGCTGGCAACAGTCAGCACCGGCAGAGTGCAGATGTGAAACCCTACCGTGGGGCTACACACTGGCCCAGTATGTTAACAGAATTACCCACCCATCAGTCCGAAAGCTTAATTTAATACTCGAAGTATCCTAAGCTTGTCCCCCAAGGTGCTAGTCAAATTTCACTACTGATTTCTGATTACCCCTTACCTGTCTTGCCAGGGGTGCCCGTTTAGTCTGGACAGACTTGATGTAGAATGTTTCCTGCGAGACATCCCACGCAAGATACCTGTTAAAACATGTTTTAAACAAAGAATCTTTGGCTGAAACTTTTTCAGTTCTAAGCCATTGGCTTGCTTTGCTATGCTTGAACAGTCAAGATTTGTTGTTGATGAATGAAGGTTAAAATGGCAAAAAAAAAAACTTTCAACCCTCACTCTGGCTCATAATAAATAAGAGAATACAGAGATTATATAATTCACTATGTGCTGTAATACCCTGATATCTGACATATAATGCCAAGCTCACACTACAGGACTTTTGCCCCGAATTTGATGTCCAAGATCTAATTGCCGACATATTTTGCATTCCTATGATAATCTTTAAATTATCTACAAAAAATCTTGGTTCCGTCGGCTGGAACGGTCCTTTGATGTGAGGTGGTCAACGACGAGATTATTTCTGTCCCGAACCAGTCGGGACCGCATCGGGGGAGCCCAAGAGAATTTCAAACAATTTAGATTTTGTCGGGAGTCCTGGCTGGAGGGCAGTGACGCATAGTTCTACTAGAATGTCAACAGCCAATGAACGAGCGCAAAACAAAAAACACAAAATCAATGGTGGGGAAGAAGGCAGCTAATATGACGCTGTGAAGCAGAGAGTCAGAGGAGAGGCTGTCGGAGCTATGGCAGCAAGCAGATTGCTTGTATGATGTGTCCTCGGCGAAGAACAAGAAGTGGAGTGACATTGCTCTCGCCATTCAGATGCCGGTTGAGCAACCCGAGCTTCAACTCGACAAAGTTAATTAAAAGTTAACTTCTGTGTGACCCGAGTAATTCTCCGTCCTCACTCTCTAGTGTGTGCTGTATTACGCAGCAATTTTTTTTAAGACTGTCATTTGACAGTCGTTAGATGTGAGCTGTTCTCCTTGGATTGGATTATGTAAAGATTTAAAAGACCTGTAGTTTGAGCTTGGCATAAAAGTTGTGAATAATTAAACTGAAGTTCATAGATTCAAATGCCATTGAGTTGACCTCTAAGAATCAGGAAGGTCAGATTTACAGTTCTGAAAACAAATTCAGGATGACATGCTAACCCCGCGGTATGTTCCATTTGGACTCTGGCATCAATACTTTAGCCTGTGACTCAAGCTCCATGGTTACGGTAGTGGACAGGTGTTGAACAACTCCCACTGATTTTGGATAGCGACATAGAAGACTTATCCTGGCACAGCGAAAATACTGTGGTCCCAGCTTGTTGGCATTGGACAAAGTTCCATCAAGAGCCATCAAGCAGTATACTTGCATGCAATATAATATCTCACAGTGAACTGGCAAAATGGCAGTTCAATAACTAGTCATCTATTGCTACGTCCTGACTGCAAAAGCAAACACAAACAAAATAATGTAGATAAATTACCTGAATTTATGATGTGGAGAGAGATAGACTTTCTGTAATTGCTCTCCCGTCTTTATTGAGAAGCGATATAACCAGTTATTGGCAGCCAGTGCAAGCAGACAAGGGTTTTGGTCAGAGGGTTTAGGTAGCGATTCACTCTATAAAGACAAACAAAATAAAATAAAGATGCAGAAAAATACAAGTACTTTCATGCTATGAGCCATTTTTTACTTCCTATAAAAATCCTGGGTCCTTGGTATGGTTTTTAGTATGTCACAGTACTGGCACCTAGCTTTGATTACAACAAAAAAACCTGGCAACTCCAGGACCCAATTCAGTATCTGAATTTACTCCTATAGGTTTCTTCGACACCTGAGGAATTCTCTCAATGTGGAAAGGTAAGAACATTTGGCAGCAGCTTTCCCCTGTTGGCATGTACTGAACCCAACTTCCTGTAACCCAACCGGACTAGGTTCACTTTATTATCATACTTGCAGTCTCAATGGTGGGAGGGAATAGAAATAGAATAACTTTTATTTTCCTGTTAGGGAACTTCAGTTGTAGTTTCCAGCAGTAAAAAAAAATAAAATAAAAAAAAACATAGACAGTGGGGCAGACCCACAAACACAAATAAACATGTTAAATAAAGACATTCAATTGAATCAGGTGTTTCACATTATAGTGAAGGTATGTGTGATTATGATTAAAATTACTATTATTATTAGTATCGAAAGTGTATTATGTAGAAACCGCACAGCTAAACCAATGAGGGAATAACTGGGGTTGAAGGTGCAACGTGTTTTCTCCCAGCTGCTGTGACGTAAATAAAAGATGTTATTTATTTATTCTCCATTCAGATGAACAGAGCACAATTTATAACAATTATTATCATTTTAATCTCGTATTTCATCTGACTCCATTTAAAATAATAATTTAGAATTTGGGTTAAACCTGCGTGGAACTCGGAGTGGTTACGCTCGACTCGTCCTTAATTACTAGTCCTCAATTATCAATATATGCTTGCCGGAATCAGCATTATTGCCGAAGCTCAGTTCGGTGGCGAACGCAGAGGTTGGGGGTCTAGCCAACACAATACATGATATTCATTTATCATAGATAGTTGCGAGCCCAGGTCTGAGTGCATTTAAAGGGCTCCTTAAGGCTAATTTGACAAGAACCGGCGTAGAACGCCCATGGGTTCTCTTCACATCAAATTGCCAGAACCATACACCACCCAACCCTGTATGTGGGCCGTCACTTGACTGCCTATACCCAACTTGAGAACGCCACGTCTGTACCAGGCCGCTGATCAGTCGGTCCTGGGTCAGAATTGTCCCCCTGAATATTCAGTTATAATTTAGGCTAAAAAAGGGTATAAGATGAATTAGAGTCATGGAAACCACGCAAGTTAAAAATAAACATAATTTAATAACAGGCAGGCAGGTCATTAACTTAAATTAAAACATTCAATTATACAAAACAGATTTACGAAAAGAAACACAAAGTAAATATCTTACCCAGCCTGTTCAACTACACACAGACACAGAATATGCACGGTGTGGGAAGTCGGTTACAATCTTCCCAGATAGGCTTGTCTCTCTCCTTTTTATGCCAAATCATGTGTTTGAACCAGGCGACAGTGTCATAAATTAACCTGGAGTGGGTGGTCAATCTGGAATTTAGACCCCCATTGTTAGGGGATGTTTGAATAGGATAAGGGGAAGAGGAGGTAATTACCAGAGAGGACATTTCACTGTTACAGTTTTTCCCTGAGTTACTGAAACTATGCTTTATTACACTTTATTTGGTATGAAATGTATTTCAGTCAATTCCTTGATTTTACCTGAATCCATACATACCAAACAGGTTAAGGTGATATAATAGTATGGTGCAGTTGTCATGAAAATACCCTCCTGATGAACCATTTCACATGCAATTCCTGTTACTACCATATAAGACAGAATGTAACAATATAAGGATCACATGCACAATGTTTGTAGTTTTTTACATGGTTATTAACACTTTTCACAGAAGTTTTAGAGTCCTGGTACAGAAAATAATTAAAGAGGGTAATGACAGGGGTGCCCAAATGGGGGCACTGTGTTAGTGTCCAATGGCTTTCCCATAGGATGTGCCCAGGTGTTGGGTGATTGGAGAGCACAGATGTCCTGTGTGGACATTCCTTTCCCATTGTCTGGCTGGGGTGTGAATGCCGTAAATCCTCTCTTCTGATACATTTACAAACAGTTCCATTTGTCCTTATCTCCATCTTGATAAGATGGGGACATTCTTGGGAACAAACAGCCGGACCCCAAAGGAAGTCAGAGTAACTGATTATTTTATTACCATGCCCTCTGGTCCTTCTAAGTGCATGATGTTCTCCAGTTCCCAAATGTCAGCGTTTCCTGAGTCCAACTTTGACTTCCCCCCTACAATTATATGAAATTGAGCATCAAAAGCAATAACAGTTCCTCATTTGCCGATACTGTCTTGAGATGTCCAATATCATTACACAGTTTAACAGCTGTAGGGACAAAGCTGTTTCGGGGTCTTTTTGCTTTAAGGGGCAAGGACCGTAATCTTCGACCTGATGGAAGTCTCAAAGAGAAAGTTCAGGGGATGTGATGGAAGGGCCATAATACTCTTTCCTTTTTTAATTGTATGCTCCTCATACAGATGTTTCAGCGGTTTTTGTTGGTTCCGTATGTTTTTAGTAGTCTGTACTGTCACCCTCTCCAGCTTCAGTTGCCTGATTTCACTTAATGAGCCAAACTAAGCTGTGAGGCTAAAGGTTAGCACTGACTCAAGAAAGCAGGTGTAAAATGCTTGTAGTACTAACTGGCTCACATCCAAATTCCTGAGTTTCCAGAAGAAATACAGCCTTGACTGACACTTTGCATGCACTCGATGACAGTTTGCCTCAAAGGTCAGTTTATTATCAATGATGGTAAGTATCTGTACTCCTCCACTCTTTCAACCGTTTTGGCTCCTATGGTAAGGGGCCTCAGCGGGGACGGCTCAAGGAGCTGTGTCCATCGTCATTTGCATAAATTAACGTACATTGTACAAATTTAGTATAACTCGGATCATACTGTCAAACCAGACGTTGCACATAAAATACAAATCAAGATTCAGCAAATGCATGGCCTATTTCTCATTTCAAATATTTTCAGAAACATATTTTAGTGGAGTATTTAGGTGGAATAAGAGTTTACGAACAGGATGCAACGTTGTTCCGGTATAAAAACGTGGAGCCGAAACGAAAGTAACGTAGTGGGTCTAACCAATCAGGTGCCGGTTGTTTGCGTTGTGGGCGACAACAATTATCCATATGACATAGAGGTACCTCCAAAGAGGTATTTTCACAATTTCAGAATTGTTGAAATAACGGAATGCATGAATAAGTTTCATTATAAAGTAGGCATACAAACATGTCGACAGCGTGTTCTAGGGGTTAGTTAACCTTGAACAAGTATCTAATGACTGGGTGTTTTAAATGTTGAATATAGACGAGCAAAGTCCCTGGACTTATGATTTTGTAGATCACGTCACTAGAGCCCACAACAATCGCCGAATACAGCTGTTGTAAGGAATTGGAACGTCATTGGTTAATTCCAGGGTTTTTCCTGCATTTAATTTAAATGTCTAGGCGGGCCGCCTAAGTGTTTTGCCGCCTAGGAGAAATCGTGCAAAATACACCTGTAAAAAATTATTTTAAAGGCCTGTGCATTTATTTAGCTGGAGTCTGACTCTCGACAAGTGAAAATTCCACCTTATAACATTTGTAAGATTCTAAATCTATGTGACCCACTCAAACGCTGACAAATCAACTACGCTGCCAGCCGAATCAACCAACTTATCATAAATACAATGAAAGGTTAAAATGTAAGTGTAAGCAGTGACTCTTCGCCACTGATAGGCATAGTTTTCAATTATAGAATAGCAGCTGGGAGTGAGTGATCAAGGCCTATTCCAACCAAGGAGACTACATTAGCAATACAATAGACTGGTTCCTGGTTAGACCACGGGAAGTTGCACCTTCAGACCCCCCTACCCATGAGCAGACTGATTGATCTAGGGGAGCCAGACAGTGGCTTCCTTAGATCAATCACATCATTTTTGAATATACATTTCGGTTTCCTGCCTGTAGAAAACAAAGCCCGAAAACGGTATTTAAGGTGATACAATTCACAGAACAGGACTCAGATTGACTCCGCTGAATCCAGAGTGCATTGCTGTATCTCTGACAACTGCTGTTACGAAGAATAAACTCTGTCATTTTCAACGAACATCGAAGACGTACTTCCTATTTCTTACACATTAATGTTAATGGTAACGGTTTAAACGTGATTCTGAAGATTGACGTTTCAGCCTATTCATGTTCGATGACAAGTGTGCTGCAAAGTTTAGGTAGCAAATTACAGTGCCCAATTTACATAGCAACTGTATGCTCAGATCACTGCGCTTCATCAACAACGATGACGATTCATATAGCCTAGGCTATATAATTTTAAAGATTTAATTCCATCTTTTCTGGACTTCTGCCATGAGGGCATGACAGAAGTTTTCGGTGCCGCCGACCATAATCAAACAGTTGGTGTGAACAAGTAGCCTAATGTTAAAGGCAGCTACAACATATGGCTAGGGATGAGTAGGGATGTAGGTAGTTTTCATTCAAAAAAAGTAATATTTTATTTCTTGTGAAATGTATTTTGGGGATGAATAAATACATACAATTCATATTTCTTATGTCATATATTATAAATAAATATTTAAATAAAAGTTTGCACACGACTGTGTAGACCACAGGTGCTGGAGATACGCAAAAGCTAAGTGTGAAAAACTCTGTGGGTGCGTCCCAATGTTCTTCACTCCCCACCTCCCTTCCTCCACTCCTCGCCTACCCGGAAGTATGCAAAACTGTCTGAACGTTTTGATTACAAGTATTTGCTGGCACAGTATACAATGTACCTGACATTGCGGTTTGCCTCGAGACATTCATTAATATGTAACCATTAATACGTAATTAAGATGTAATCAGCAACATAAAATTAAAACACAAAGATCCGTTTCCGGAGCACGGACAAGAGGAGGTGGTAGTGGAGGGTGCATTTTTTGAGTATTGGGATGCACCCACAGGGTTGCGGAGTTTATTGTTTAAAAAATAAATACAAATCACTGAACAGAACCATTATGCACTTCAGCTCGTGGTTCCGTCAAACTATTAGTGAGAAACACCTAGAGATTACTTCTTGATGGGGATGCATTAGCCTTCCCTAGCTAGCCACTAAGCCAGCAAAAATGTCCGTATCGAAAAAAGCTACAAAAAGCTCAGCCTGGGACCAATTTAAAACAATCGGGGACAATGAAGTGCAGTGCAATATTTGTGATATTAAATTGTCTTACCACGGATCGACCTCGACAATGATGATCTCAAAAACATCCACAACACAACCATCATTGAAGAAGCAGAGTCCGGCCCGGTGCAGGCTACGTCTTCTTTCTTGCAAACTCGCAAATATGACAAACCTCGAGCTGAAAAAATATCGCTGGCATGCCAAGGACACTAGATAACAGCAGTGTAATCCTTGCAAAGAGTAGGTGCGTAAAGTACTGAAAACAGGAAAAACAGCCGTTATTTCATTATTTGCGGCTATCCTATTTCATGTGCTTTGGCGTGTTTTGATTATAGCGCAACTCCTTATGCTACAAACTCCCGCAGATTTACTAAAATCACCGAAGCTATCACATATCACATTGCAAAAGACATGGCTCCGTTGGAAACAGTGAATCAAACAGGCTTCAAGAAAATGCTCAACACGGTGGACAAAAGGTACATAATTCCATCACGAACCCATTTTTCTCAAGCTGCATTGCCAGCTTTGTATAAAACGTGTAGAGGAAAAATCGAAGGCGAGCTTAAAAGGGCAGAATATTATTCAGCTACATCAGACCTATGGTCAAGTAGGACAATGGAGCCATATATAAGCTTAACAATTCATTACATCAACGGGAACTTCAAACTGCGCAAAACAAATGCTTACAAACAGCTTACTTCCCTCAAGATCATACTGGGGAATCCATCGCCACAGGGTTGAAAGAAGCTCTGGCGGCCTGGGGACTACGTGAAGAGCAACAAGTTTGCATAACGATGGATAGTGGAGCAAACGTAGTTAAGGTCACTGCTCTGAATGGATGGAACAGACTACAGTTTTTTGGTCACAGGCTTCACCTTGCCATTGGTAAGTGTTGTGTTTTCTCTCTATATATACTTAAAGGGCCAGTTCACCATTTTTACACTTAAATTTGGTGTTCCAAGCTTGAGGAGTACATGTTCACATAAAAAAAAATGTAAAAAGTTTTTTTAAAGGTTTCGTGATTTGAGAACGAGCTCTCTGAAGTCCCTGGATTTTACACCCTGTGACGTAGTTGGGTGTAAATCTATTGCAATGAAGAACTACAGCAGTACCTTGTTTACGCCCCCAGAGGGAGTGCCGAAGCAACGCGTCACTAGCTTCGTAACATTGAAGCCTCAGCTCAGATCGACATGGCAGCTGCTTACCTCGAAGAAGAAATTCTTGATATTTTTAATGCAATCCTTGTCGAAGGAGACATTCAAGGATATCTATATGAGCCAGAATATACCGCTGTGGAAATGCAGCGCAGGGAAGAGGAGGCTATGCAAGCTCTCGCTGCCAGCAACGAAGCTATTCCAGCAGGCGAGGAAGCTAACGTTAGAGTGACCGGTGACCGAATCCCGGAGCATAGGTGAGGTTACTGGTGGGGCTAGCTAATTGTTAGCGTTTGTTTGTAATGATATAATCTCGGAAATCAGTATATAACGTTAACATACTTCATTGCATTTTACTGTGAATATATTTGAAGAGTTAGGTCTCCGACCCGGAGTCAGAGATTAGTCATTATAAAATTCCATCATGTAACGTGTCCGTCAGTATTTGTCAAAGTTTGATCCGCGTTATACAAAATAATTTGAGGCACAGAGGGAACTGAACCTGCCAGAGCTTAAGCTCATTAAGACCGAATGTCCCACGCGATGGGGATCCAGGCAAATGATGATTGCGAGGGTGCTGGAGCAGGAGAGGGCAATAGCTCAGGTCCTCTCAGTGGATAAGAAGACAAGACACTTGGTTCCAACGTGGCAAGACACAGAAGTCCTGGAATCAATAAGCAAAGCACTGAGTCCACTGATGGTTTTTACAGATGCACTTTCAGCAGAAGACTATGCGAGTGCCTCGTACCTGAAGCCTGTTCTCCATCTCCTAAACACATCAGACTTGGCTATGGAAGAAGAGGACACATGAATGAGAAGTATGAAGACCCGGATACCATCGAGTTGCTTGACATGGCTTCTTTCGTAGATCCGAGATTCAAGGTCAAATACATCAAAGATGAGGACATCCCAAAGATCAAAGCAAGACTGACATCAGAATTGGAATCGATGGCTCTGCAGGTGATTATGGCGTATAGAGCAGATATACGCAATATTGCCTACAATGTAGAATGTATTTCTTTTTATAACCCAGATGTGATTTTTTAAATTTTATTAATGTTTATGTAAATAACATGTAATTGTCTATGAGAATTGCCATATGTGGATTTTATGTTTGTGCACTGCAAAGCAAATTTTAAGACTTTAAAGATTTTCTCTACTCCACTATTTTAGGAGAAGAAGCCTTCCGTGCGTACAGAAATGCCATCCCAAAAAGATGCAGCTGCTGCCACCCCAAGAAAAAAAAGCAAGAAGTTATTGGGCAGCTTCTTCAAGGACATCAGTGATCGCACAGCACCACCTGATCCTTCTTTGCCTCGAGAGCAAGCCATAGCTGTTGAGCTGAACAGCTACTTGCTTTGCCCCGAGATTGACAGCGAGGAAGATACAATCACTTGGTGGAAGTTACACCAGCTAAACTTCCCAAGGCTGTGTAAACTGGCGAAAAAATACCTGTGCATACCAGCTACAAGCTCACCATCTGAGCGAGTATTTAGCACAGGGGGCAATATTGTCAAGTGTCTCCGCTCATCTCTGAAGCCAGAGAATGTAGACAGGCTGGATTTTTTGGCAAAAAAAAAGATATATTAGTCTATTTTATTTTAAGTCTCTTTGGTTTAACCCTTTCGCGCGTACCATCACAAATATGTGATCATTCCAGACATGGCCCAAACGCGTACCATCACAAATATGTGATTAGAACGTTTCACTGGAACGCTCCGTTGAGAATGAGGTCACAATGGTTTACTGCCAGCTAAACAGACACGTCACAGAGGTGTGTATATTATGGAAAATAAACCATCAACTTGCGATTTCAGAAGCTGAAATGAACGATAAATGACACATTGCTGTGCATCGAATATCTTCGTTACATCAACACTGAGCAAGCTAAGCAGTTTGGTGGTTTTTAACCTCACAAGCTAACAATTTCATCCTAATGTAAACGTGCAAACATGATTCCAGTGCGGTACCTAGTCGTTTATTGTTGTACTGAAATGCAAATGTTACCCCTGTCAACGTTAGTTGTTATCCGAATAGTCATCTAGTTTAATTTGCACTCATATCCTACGCAACAGCAGACCGATCGCGCCGCCACGTGCTGGAGGCCATCAGTGAGGAACAGCACGAACAGTGGACACCACCTCCCATGTGCACCTTGCACTGGGACAGCAAGTTGACGCCAATGCTCAACAATGTGCGCCAGTTGGAGGAGCGTCTGACAGTGGTGGTCGGAGATGCGGAGCGGCTCAAACTGCTCGGTGTGCCAGCATATATGAAGGGGACTGACGAGGCATGCGGAACGATCATCGCCCGGCTGACATGCAAGCTGCTGCAGGACTGGTGCTGCACCGATCAGGTTGTCAACATGGCATTTGACACCACCGCGTCAAACACTGGCCATCTCACGGCAGCCTGCATTGCCATCCAGCTCTCACTGGGTCGACCACTGCTCTGGTCCGGGTGCCGGCACCACATCGGCGAGGTGCTCCTCAGCCACATCTTCACAGACCTCAAGGTGGAGACGTCATGCTCGCCAGAGGTTACATTATTTACACGTCTGCGGGACAACTGGAACCTGTTGCCACACAAGGACAGCGGCCCATTGTCCCGCTACGTTCCTGGCGATGCCGAACCACCGTTCCTGGGCAAGTTGCGTGCTGAACTCATTGTGTGCGCTGCAGGAGTGCTCGACTACAAGCGAGGCGACTATCGCGAGTTCGTGCAGCTATGTCTTGTGTATCTGAGTGCAGACAGTGCAGAGCACACTCCATCACAAATCATTTTTATGTGTGTCCGAACAAAATGCAACCCCAGACAGATTGATATGTTGAGATTTAATTTTTGCATTGCAATTTGATGCACCCTAATTTGCAGTGTACGCATATGGGTTACGACGTAGCTAGCTGTATTATACCGACGATCTGGCTTACATTTACGCTTACATCGTCTATTTACGAATGACGCAACAATAAACCTGTGGGCTAACCCTAGGACTAAACACACTGTTCCACAAAAACATTGTACCAAATAAACATCTTTACAACATTTACATTTATTTGTTTATGCAGACGTTCACACTTTCACAGAAGTAATGTAAGCAGCAAATACCCCCTAGCCTATAACGTTGATTTAGCTACAGTTTGCTAACGTCAGTGCTAACCAAGCTGTCAAAATGAGCTAACTACGGGCTGACAGAAAATATAATATACACAATCTTATAGCGATTACACTTTACAATGTTTTACATCACGGGTAAACTCATCCGTGATCAAAATAATTGACGAAATACTCGAAAAACGCATTTTCAAAAATAATCCGGCAGTAGGCTAATATTGGTATGCGGTGCTGCCATCTTGTTCTTCCGCATTCAACCGAAGGCCAGTGCTGTGACGTAACAGTCAAATTCTAGAACAGCTGTAGCGCACAGAAAAAAATACCAAGCTTTTGGGCCTTTGTATATATTTTGGAACTTACGTGTGAAAGGGTTAAAAAAAAAAAAGTACTGTGAAGTAATGCTATGAAAAGTAAAATAGAGATTTTTGTTCTTATAGCTGTTTCGGCTCCAACTTTCCAGCTCTAGTATTATATTACATTTCCATAGATTTTGTGCCTATAAGAAACATTGATGAGCAAATTTTAATTTGCTGGTTACATTTATACCTATCAAGGCAGGAGAGAATTTTTATTTCGTTAATTACAATGTTGAACTGTTCAATAAATTATTTGTTTCGTTAGATTTTGGTATTCATTGCAGCAGATATATTAATTCAATCTTTAGATTAATTTCCACATAGCATCTTTCACAGACACCAACAATGTCATATGGAAATAGAAAACAACATTATATTGCAGGTCATATCGCAATCGCAATATTTAGTAAAAAATATCGCAATATAATTTTTTGCCAATATCGTTCAGCCCTACTTATTAGCTAGCTAACGTTAGCTAGATACTACTTTCTGGCCTGCCTTCTGTTCTGTGCCGGACACAGTGGAACATCGACATGGACAAAACATGGATTTAACATGAAACATCTGGATTGTAGGCTACTGTCACACAGCATGCAAAATCCAATGAACACGCAAGTGCACTGGTAAAGCTTAATCCTTGGGGACAAATTCGTATAATTTAGAGCAGTGGTTCTTAACCTTATTGGAGGTACTGAACCCTGCAAGCTTCATCAGTGCATTCACCGAACCCTTCCGACAAAAACGGCTCGACATTGCTAGTGTGAACCGTATACTGTGTGTGTCTTGACCCCTGCCGAACCCCTGAGACTGACTCAACGAACCCCTGGGGTTCGATCGAACCCAGGTTAAGAACCACTGACTTAGAGCATGTTATTGACGAGGGCGAAAGGCATTCAGGCGTAAAAAAAAATTATGAAACCGTAAGACGAAATAGGGCTGTGCTTAAACTGAATTGACGTTACTTGGCCAGCAAGAGTTAACGTTTTTTTTTAAACTTTTTTTGTTTGGCAAATTGACGAAACACCAGTTGTCACTCCTAGCTTGCATTTGCATTGTGATACGTTGATTGAAGTGGGCACATTCAGGAGACGTTCATTGGATTATTCGACGTTTCAAGTGTGGGCGTGATGCACAATCTGCATTCGTGAGTGCAGAGATGGCAAAGTTCGATGATGAGCAAACTGGTAGCTCAGAGGTGTAACGGGGCTGTAGTCATGCCACCTGCATTAAACGGACTGCAGGCTAAAATGAAGTTTCCCCCAATGCACTGGTTTGAGTTTGTACATTGCTACGACCATCATTTAACGTTATAGGATAATTCCATTTCTTTCCGACTTGGACCCAGTTTTACGAACCATTTCCATTCTGATTGGTAATGTAATAATAATTTGTCACATTTTTCTTTTTCGAACCCCGGGAACTAGGGATGTTCCTAATGACTAATTTCCCTGACGGTTAAACGGAAATTTAAACTTAGACTAGTCGACTAGTCTAAAAGTAAGAAAACACTCAGAAAACAGTCAAAATTGAGCACAATTTAATCTATATGGTTAAACATTGTCCGAAAAAATATCGCGTATATTATAAGAGCCATTTGAAACCGTTAATCACATACTTCAATAACCAAATCGTATTTTAAATGCCGCTGAAATGTGTGGCACTTTGCGCCTTGCATTATGAACATTGCACATAATCCTACAAAACATGACAACAACTCACTAAATAAAAGTTAACAAATAACAATTATTGAAAACAATATTTCAACGTAACAAAACATTTTTAGGAAACGTGCCTGATTATTACAACGGCATTTTCATTGGGTGAACGCGATCGCATAGCAAATACAGTATAAAATAATAATCGGTCATCAGAAAAACTACCAATAATAGGCTCACAAAAAAATAACAATTAGGCCAACTGATCGACGTGACATTAGATTAGTTTTATTGGGCTATTCAACAACGCGATAGGCCTACTTACTCTTTCCATCTCGCTGGTTTAACTTGCAGGGTGAACAGGCTAATGCGTTTTTTTTTCTCCTTCGTTTAAAAAAAAAAATAATTTTAATCCGGCGTTGTTAACATTATTAACGGATGCTTGTTTTTTTATAAAGCGACATTTGACCAGGAAAACATGACATTTCAGTGCAAATTATGTCAATATGTCATTTAAATGTGTACATTAATAAAATAATAAGTTTAACCGACTAGTATTTCTGGTGCCGACTAGCGAGGGTAGCAACGTTTAATCGACTAGTCGACTAAACGCGCACATCCCTACCGGGAACCGCTCCATTCTGTTTTACAATGGAGTCCGTTCGAGCATATTTAGATAACGTTACAGGTTCAATTTACCTCAAACAAGTCCAGTTTATATAAACCTCTAATTTGGAAGTGAAAACGAGTGTTTTTTATTAAACCAAAGTTAAAATTAAAATACACTGCTCAAAGAAATTAAGGGAACACTTAATCAACACAATATAACACCAAGTCAATTAAACTTCTGGGATATCAATCTGTCCAGTTAGGAAGCGTAAACGATTGTGAATCAATTTCACCTGCTTTGGACAGGAGAGGCAACAGCAAGACAACCCCCAAAAAGTAAATGGTTTTGCAGGTGGTGGCCACAGACCATTTCTCTCTCCTTATCCTTCCTGACTGATTTTCCTCTAGTTTTGCATTTTGCTAGTGCCCTTGTCACTACTGGTAGCATGAGGCGGTACCTGCAGCCCATTCAGGTTGCACAGGTAGTCCAGCTCCTCCAGGATGGCACTTCCATACGTGCCATCGGAAGAAGGTTTGCTGTGTCTCCCAGCAGTCTCAAGAACGTGGAGGAGATACCGGGAGACGGGCCATTACACGAGAAGAGCTGGACAGGGCCGTAGAAGGGCAACAAACCAGCGGCAGAACCGGTATCTGCTCCTTTGTGCGAGGAGGAACAGGAGGAGCACTGCCAGAGCCCTACAAAATGACCTCCAGCGGGCTACTCGTGTGCATGTTTCTGACCAAAGAAACTGACTCCATGAGGGTGGCATGAGGGCCCGACGTCCTGTAGTGGGACCTGTGCTCACAGCCCAGCACCGTGCAGCTCGATTGGCATTTGCCAGAGAACACCAGAATTGGCAGGTTCGCCATTGGCGCCCCGTTCTCTTCACAGATGAGAGCAGGTTCACACGGAGCACATGTGACAGACGTGAGAGTCTGGAGACGCTATGGCGAATGTTATGCTGCCTGCAACATCATCCAGCATGACCGGTTTGGTTTAATTGACTTGGTGTTATACTGTGATGATTAAGTTTTCCCTTAATTTTTTTGAGCAGTGTATATTCAGTTGGACTTGCAGAATTGACCTAGCACTATCGTACTTACCTATTCTGCGCGCACTAAATGTAGTGTGTGGTTCACTTTATAAGCTAACATCCAAATCAAAAAAATGTTGCAATGCTGATTATTCATCACACTATTACAAGGATATTGAGTCTCTTCACTTTGATGACCACCCAGATTTATTTGAACCGGAATACATGGAATACTCTGCATCTCGCCTTTCTGTCTCAGCCTCCGTTCTCCTTCCATCCTCTTCAATTTGATTTAGCTCTTTGTCTGTGTATTCCAGGTCAAATAAATAGGGGTGGGTAACAGCATGTTATTTGTAATGATTGTTCTACCATTTATTCTACAGCCAATTGCTGAAAGTAAGCCATTTAAAGTGCATACAATAAATATTTTCCCATTATGGAAATTGCTTACCTGTGTAGTCTTTCCTTTTATATCAGACACTATCCATTTAAAAGATATGTCAGGTATGTTAAAAAAAAGAACAGCAGCTTGGCTCATGTGTGGTGCAGGAAAAACCAAGTCCCCATACTTCTGGTAGTACAAAAGTAGGGAAATTATTTCCACACACACACAATTCACCACTACTCGTGCTTTTATTGGCTGATGTTTGGTCAAAGGCCTTTATCAAAACATTTACAGTAAATGCCTGACTACTATTGTTTGTAGAACAATAATTTATATAGGTTTGCAATAACACTTCCAAAATCTCTGCCTGTACCTGTTACCAAGCAGTAATAGGAGATACATTTCAAGTAAGTTATAAATAGTTACTGTTGTATTAAAGCTCTAACAAATAAATGCATACACAGCATTAAGCATTTTTTGCAGTAATAAAATTTTATTTTACTTTTAAGGACCTGGCTTGTATTAAATTTCATTTGTTGCCGAACTAATGGTAGAATTAAGTTGTATCCTACCCCCAAAAGTCAAACTTTCTTTCAGGGGAGCATACCCCCGGACCCCCCTAGTTAAACCTTGTCCAGCTGCCACTGGTGTATGCTATTTATTTATTTTATTTTATTTTATTTAAATGTTTTTTTTGCTGCTGCGTGGCAACCAAATTTCCCTCCTGGGATCAATAAAGTATATATCTATCTATATATCTGTCTATCTAAACATAGGTGCTAATTTCAGAAGGTGGTGAGATTTTCGGGAACTAATTGGTTTAAAGACAGACTGGACAGGTAGGTCAAACGTTTCAACATGAATGGACTTTCTGCTTGCCAGACAACTGTAATTGCCTATAATGAATAGTAGCTAGGTTGGCAATTGGTATTATTGATAACGTTACTTTATTCGGTGGCTAGTTCTTGGAAGAAGGGCATGCTTGCTAAAGTTATACAGTCATGTGAAAAAGTAAGTACACCCTCAAACGGTAGTCAGTTTTTTTGACACATCTGGACACAAGTTCTTTATTTTAATTTCAACCATACTGATTGATTAAGGTAAACTAATTCAGCAAATTATGCTTAAAAAAGTAGACTTTGGAATCACTTAAGCAATTGAAATTAACATAAATGCATTTATTATCAAATATATTGATTACAATTGAGGTCTGGTGCACAAAACAGGTGTAAATTATTGTCCAATTATTAGATAATAATTTGGAAGTTTGGAAGACATTTCAATTGCTTAAGTGATACCAGTCTACTTTTTTTTCTTTTTTGCATCATTTGTTGAATTAGTTTACCTTAATCAATCAATATGGTTGAAATTAAAATAAAATTAACTTTCCAGATGTCAAAAAATACTGACTACCGTTTGAGAGTGCATTTACTTTTTCACCTTAACTCGAACTGGCTATGCAGCTATAAGTTACCAAAGCGTAGCCATCAGCTGTAGCCAGATAATGCCTGGTTCAGACTAACCCTACACAAACTCAGTGTTATGCAACAGAAAATATTTTGTTGTTTTACCTGGAATTTTAGATTACATTTTTACTGTAATCGTAGCAATACCAGTCTGTAAACCTGCAATTGTATCGAGCAGACTTTCACGTTCACAACGAGGTCTGGGGTGGGGTGTGTCTCTTTCTCTCTGGGCAGGGCCCAGGGATGTTGTAACAACAAATGTGGGAAAAAACTGCATACTTGAGCTTTAAGGGAGTCAATATTTTGCAAGACACTCAGGAAAAATTTAAATCTGTCAGTTTACTTACAAGTGGACATTGACACAATAATGCATCTTCCAACTTCTCCGCCTTGGTGCATTTCGGTAATTCATAGAGGTATTGTGGCTTAGAAGGAATACTAGAAGTAGAAAAAAGTAGTCTATTTGTGGTGTGGAAGAGAAAATCATGGGTATTTATATGCAGATAACATGCAATATTAAAACTACAATAAAGTTTACAATTAAAGAGAAATACGTATGCCTGAACTAATAGAGAACAATAACGTGAGAAATGTTAAAGTGCATGCAAAAATATATGATCAAAGCACATTACCTACTGTAGCAACACCGGTAGTTTTCAAAGTAAATTCTTCCACTCTCATATGCGATTGGTGACTTTGAATGCCTTGTCCAGACCTTCGTGAAATTTGTGGTGTCCTAGAAGGAAAGACAGTGAACTCCGTTTTAATGACATTGATCAGCAAATGCTACCTGACGGAAGGAAGTAAACGAGTACAGCTGGCTAGCCACAAATACCTGAAGAATAATTTGTCGAAGCATTTTCATATTTTTCCTGAGCAATGTTCCAGCATCATTGGATGAAATGCCATATCGTCTTGAGATAATGTCCATACTGACATTTTTTCTTGTTGATCGTCGTGACTTCGCAGGAGGGCGAACGAGGTCAACTGACTTTTGTGGTGGGCGTTCGAAGCACACTGCTGAACTCGATTCCATTTAGAACAGAAAGCCTAACTTCCCTAATTGTTGAGGCTCAATAGTTAACTAGTTGATATCGACATGCATCTAACCGAAAAATATAAATAACTTTCTAACTAGATGGCTTGCACAGCTAAGTGGCCTGCAGCCATACGACTTAATGTGACATTTCGCTAGCTAACGTTAACTGAAGCAAATGCCAATATCAATCTGGGTGTCATATGCGCTATTCAGCTAGTCAGCCAACTTTGCTGTTCTATTAACAGCGCATATATTTTACACAGCCATCCGATAAAGCAATTTCGCATCTCTTGCAAGATTACGACAAACGACTACATGCAGTTAAAATAAAACTTAGTACCGTTAATTAGTTAATAAACATTTTTAGCTAGCAATGTCGTTGTCAGTCGGTATGGCCAAACATTCTCCTTGCAATCAATCTCCCCGTTCAACCTTAAACCGATCGGCCTGTTCCCATTTAGACCTTTAAATGGGTTAAGTCGTCCTTAACCGGAGAAGTTCGTCTTCATCAGACGTTTTGTATGTAACCAAAGATTTTAGATTGTATAAAAAAAAAAATACGGAACTGTTCTTCTTCTTCTTCTTCTATTTTATGGCGGTTGGTAAAAAAACTTTAGTGGTGCATTTACCGCCACCCACTGGTCTGGAGTGTGGACTGGGAATCAGTAATACCCTTGCTTAATAAATTAAATAAAATTCTAAAATACAAATAATAAAATTTAAGTTCATATTAATAATTAAAACTCATATTCTATTTATTAAGCCTGTTGAATGTAAATACTCCAACATAAATGTAATACATGTACCCCTGTTGATTGTTTCAAAATTCTGTATATATTAAGTTGTGTCCTCACTTCATGTAGCTTGGTTTTTAGTCTCTCTCTCTCTGACATATTTTATGCAGCTGTATACTACATGATTTACTGTTTCTTGTTCCCCACAAAATTCACATCTGCCATCTCCATGTTTGTTTATCAGGAAAAGTGTACTATTTAGACCTGTGTGCCCTAACCTTAACCTTGTGATAACCCTGTCTTCCTTCCTATTTCCCCGTTCAGATTGTGTATTTCCAACCAATGGTTTTATTCTAAATAAATGCCGACCTTTACTTTCCCTGGTCCATTCCTCTTGCCATCTCTTTTTAATTTCATTTTTAATGACCCCTTCTACCTCTGCTTTACTGATTTTAACATCTATCTGTATATGGTCTGCCTTTAATGCATTTTTTGCATTTCTAATTTTTTGAGTAAGGTTTTTGAGGCTGACCCATATGCCACACATCCATAATCGAGCACTGATCTTATTAGCCCCATATATATTGTTTTCAAAGATGTCCTATCTGCTCCCCAGTCCTTACCAACCAAACATCTCATTCACTACTTTTTTACACTTTGTTATGACCTTATCAATATGAGTACTCCATGTGAGCCTCGTATCGAACCACATACCTAAAAATCGAACCACATTCACCCTCTCCAATTCTCTTCCGTACAATTTCACTTTAATTTCTTCCTGAATATTTTTGCGTGTGAAAAAGGCAATGTTTGTTTTTTCCACAGAGAACTTAAATCCCCACTCCAAGGACCATTGCTCCACTATTTTAATAGCCTCTTGTAGTTTTTTCACTATATGATTTACATTCCTTCCTCTCTTCCATAAAGCCCCATCATCTGCAAATAATGATCTCCCTATCCCTTGTTCCACCTTCGAGTACACATCATCAATCATTATTGAAAATAAAAGGGGACTAATAACACTTCCCTGTGGGGTTCCATTATCCACCAGAAAGCAAGATGAATACTTTCTTCCCACTCTCACTTGAATTGACCGACCTACAAGAAAGTCCTTAATCCAGTTAAACATCCTTCCTACGATTCCTAATCTATTAATTTTAATTAGCAACCCATCCTTCCACATTAAATCATAAGCTTTCTCTACGTCGAAAAACATCGCTACTACCACCTCCTTATTTATTTGTGCTTTTCTAATTTCTGATTCTAGACATAAAACTGGATCCATTCAAAACTTTCCTAAACCCACTTTGACTATTTGACCTGATATTTCTTATTTCTAGATAGTATGTTAGTCTCTCGGTAATCATACGTTCCATTATTATGAGGGATCTCTGTTAGAAACAGAGATGGGAATGTTGGAGATCCAAATGCAAGTAGTTGGGCAATCTTAAAGTGTTCTTAAGAACACCACTCGAAACGGACAATAATCCGTAGTGGAGAAACAACTAAAAATGAAAGAACACAAACCTCGCAATATAAACGAGGAGCTCGATAATCGAGCAAAACAAAGGAATAAGCAATAACGCTTATCTAACTCCTGTTTGTGGAGTGAACAATAAACAGCGAACTGAAAAGACCCCAAAAACTTTGGATGAGACACTCGTAGGTAGAGTAGAGAAACAAAATAAAACGAAACCTCTGCTCTGAAATAAGAGCGTATAAACTAGAACTGCTTTCTTTCTAAGGTTGTACTGCTAACAAGTCCCGCGTTGCTAATCAAAGCGGTCGATAGCAATACAACTTCCTATACCCTTTTTTACCGGCTCGAATGTCATGTGAAATAACATGGAAGCAACGAGAGAGGCCGGAAGCGGGGTATAAATAGTGAGCGGAAATAACTGCCAGGTGAACTCACTAATGACAAGGTGAAAGCAAAACCCGTGACGGAACACAGGAAAATCCGATAGATTACCGGTAAACGATAAAAACGAATAAAGCGACGTGGAGATAAGGGAAGAAAGGTCAGATCCATGACAATTATTTTACATAAATGAGATGTAAGAGCTATTGGTCTGTAATTTGTAGGTTTTGTGGGATCCTTTCCTGGTTTCCTGATTGGGACTACCACTGCCTGTTTCCAACTTTCCGGCAATCTACCCTCCTGCCATACTTTATTAAAAAGTTCTAATACAATTCCAAAGCTGTATCTGTTAGATGCTCTAACATTATATAACACATTTGATCTTTTCCGGGAGATGTTAATCCAGATTTGCCAATTGCCCTTTTCATCTCTTCTAATGAGAAAATTACATTTATGCTTGTGTCATTGTTTCCATTTCTCCAATCCAACATTTCTAAATGATCTTCCTTTGTTTTTTCCCTTCTTTGCCTTGCCTCTTCTGACATGTTATCAGAACTATGTACTTTAACGAAAGCTTTAACTAACATGTCTGCCTTTTCTTCATTTACTACTGCTAATATTCCATCACTTTCTAACACAGGATACCCCCATTCTTTCCTCACTCCACTCATCTTTTTTATCGTTCCCCACACCTCTTCTATTGGTGTGCTTCTCCCAAGTGTATTGCAATAATTTCTCCAATATTTCCTTTTTTCTTCTTTAATGGTTTTCCGGACCATTGCTTGGCACCTTTTAGAATTTATTAGTTTCTGGAAGTTGTGAGTCCTTTTTAATTCCCTAAAAGCCCTATTTCGATTCTTCACAGCCACAGAACACTCCTGTGTCCACCAGGGCACCAGTTTTCTTCTTCCCTTACCAGACTTCTTTTTAATGCCCTGATTCGCAGCTCCTATTATAGCTGCTGTAATTTTTTCATCAAAAGTGTCTACATTCAATTCTTTGTCTATCACCACAAATCTTTCTTCACATATTCCTTGAAATGTTCCCCACTCAGCCTTTCCAAAAACCCACCTTTATCATCTGGTACCACATTGTTCTCTATACCGACTTGACATACAATTGAATAGTGATCACTTCCAACTGTTGAGTGATTCCACACCTCCCATGCACATAATCCTGCCAGTGACTGTGATGCTAAAGTTAGGTCTAATACAGATTCTTTCCCCGTACTATGATTTATTCTTGTGCTGCTTCCATCATTTAAACACACAAAGCCTTTAGCTTCCATTAATTCCTCAATGTGGTAGGGGGGCGTGGTTTTAGGTGCAGCTAGAAAGAGAGAGAGTGAACGCGGGCGGCTTAGGGAGCCGGCACAGCGGTGAACAGTCAGGCAATTGGGGACGATTGATTATATGATGGTTGTTGTCAATTAACCAATTGCCTTGATTGTTCAACAGTGAGCCTGAGATCCGTGAAAAGGGGGCCTCGGGCAGCAGACGGGAGAATAGAGAGCACAGGAGTGCGTGTCGAAGGGTTTTGTCTGTACGAGAATCTTTAATAAAGAAAGTTCTCAATCAGCTGGACTGGTGTGTTTAATTCCACGAGCAGGAATAGCTCACTTCGCAACAGTGGTGGCCCGAACAAAAGGCGAAGGGAATTAAAAGAAAATGAAATAATAAAAAATAATTTAAAAAACCCTGAGAATGGAGACGGATCCAACGGAGCAGGAAATAACGATGACGACATTGGGCAGGGTGCTAGCGACAGGCAGCTGCTCATGCGGAGCAGATACAAGCCCTGCGTGAGCAGTCAGGCCTCCAAGCACAGGCACTGCTCCAGCTGACGGCCGGTGGGGATGCCACGGGAAGGCAGAGCGTCTCCTCCCCGAAGTTCAACAT
This sequence comes from Ilyophis sp. 1 JC-2022, assembly GCA_022702515.1. Lineage (NCBI taxonomy): Eukaryota > Metazoa > Chordata > Actinopteri > Anguilliformes > Synaphobranchidae > Ilyophis > Ilyophis sp. 1 JC-2022. The sequence goes on along the minus strand of CM040397.1, from coordinate 67,459,555 downwards.
CCCGAAAATGACAGCGGAGGATGACACTCAGGCCTTCCTCGAAGCATTCGAGCTGGTGGCGGAAACCTCCCGGTGGCCAATAGAGGAGTGGGCTGTGCGGCTCCTGCCCCTTCTGTCAGGGGAGGCGCAACGAGCGGCGCATAGCCTGCCAACAGCTGCGAGGGCGGAGTTCCGGAATATCAAGAAGGCAGTCCTCGACCGGACGGGTTGTACCCCGGAGGAACAACGACGACGGTTCCGGGAGTGCAACCTGACGGAAGAGGACCGGCCGTTCGCCTACGCCCAGCGGCTGGCGGACACGGCGAGGCGCTGGCTCCGGCTGGAAATAAGATCCGCTACTGGAGTCGTGGAGCAGGTGGTCCTTGAAAGGTTCATCACGGGGTTGCCGGCGGAGACTGCGAGGTGGGTTCAGTGCCATAGACCCACCAACCTGGATACCGCCATCACCCTGGCGGAGGACCACCTGGCACAAAATCCTTTCACCCAACAGCAGAAGCCGGAGCCGGCGCCCAGGAAGAAATTTGCCCCTCATTCCGCCCCCCTTTCTGTTTCCCGGCCCCAGAACCCCTCCTTCTCTGATGTAACCCCCCGTAACGCTCTACCCTCTTTTCCCCCCTCAGGCTCAGTGGCGGTGCAGTCCGGCGCACGCGGAGTGCCTCAAACACCTGGACCGGAGTGTTGGCGGTGTGGACGGCTGGGCCACCTGCGCCGCGATTGTCCGCTCATGGAGGTGGGGCAGGTGGTCCGGGTGGTCGGACCGCCCACCTCCGCTCACGATCCAGACGGGGCATACTGCATTCCGGTAAGGGTGCAAGGGAGAGAACACCGGGCGCTGTTGGATTCAGGGGCTATGCAGACCATGATTCACCAGAGCCTGGTTCGACCCGAGGCATTGAGATTAGCACGTTGGGTGGTAATTTGGTGTGTGCATGGGGATCGACACAAATACCCGATAGTGCCCGTGGAAATTCAAATAAAAGGAAAAAAGCATATTCTGGAGGCTGCGGTTAGCTCCCGCCTCTCGCACCCTTTAATTTTGGGTACAGATTGGGTGGGGTTTAAACAAATAGCAGAAAAACTGATGAGGGTACGATCATGACTGGTAGGGACGTGTGAGGTGTGTGCAGTGGTGCGGGGTCGTCCGACACTGACGGGGGGGGGGGAGGCGGCTCCAGGAGAGCCTCCAGTGGGGTTTTAGGCGCAGCTAGCAAGAGAGAGAGTAAACGCGGGCAGTTTAGGGAGCCGGCACAGCGGTGAACAGTCAGGCAATTGGGGATGATTGATTATATGATGGTTGTTGTCAATTAACCAATTGCCTTGATTGTTCAACAGTGAGCCTGAGATCCGTGAAAAGGGGCCTCGGGCAGCAGACGGGAGAATAGAGAGCACAGGAGTGCGTGTCGAAGGGTTTTGTCTGTACGAGAATCTTTAATAAAGAAAGTTCTCAATCAGCTGGACTGGTGTGTTTAATTCCACGAGCAGGAATAGCTCACTTCGCAACACTCAACTATTAACCCATTGTGATCTGTCTTTTCCCCTCCCCACACAGTATTATGAGCATTAAAATCCCCACACCAAATAACCCTTCTTTTGTCAAGTCCTTCAATTATCTCCAAAGTGTCTAGTACCAGTTTTTGACAAGGATTATAAAAATTTACAATAATTAAACTGCTGTTCTTTAGCCAAACCTCAACAACCACATATTCCAGATCCTTCCCTATTGCTACCGCTCTATATGGAATTCCCTCTCTCACAAATGTAGCACACCCTCCCCCACTACCACTTTCCCTATCCCTCCGTACACAAACATATCCTTGTATAATAAAATCCAGTGAAGGCCTAAGCCATGTCTCCTCAATGCATAATACATCTGGCTTATTCTGTAGTTCATTAACATATCCTTTAAATTCTTGTCCATTTGTCCAAATAATTACTCAAATTCCTGTGAACATACTTCTTTATTCAACTGCTCTTGTCTTTTCAACTCTTCTTGAACAGCTTTACCAGATATCCCTTGAATATCCAGGTACCTTGCTGCACTCTTCACTATTATTTCAATTTTTTCCCGATCTCCCTTTTGCTTGAAATGTACAGTTAATCACGTCTGCCATAAAGTACACAAATTTCTCCTTCTTTACTAAAAGTATATTTTCATCAACCCTTCTACTCTCCAACACACTTCGTTTGGCTGTCGGACCTTTCTGTATGGTTTCCCTTTCTTCCCTTCTCTCAATTATCTTCTCTTTCTGAACCAACTTAACTGCTTCTGCATATGAAATGTCTTTTTGTACCCTAATTTTCTGTACTTCCATTGCCTTCTTTCTAACAACACAGCCTCCATATACCACACTATGTGCTCCGTCACAGTTTGCACATTTCTGTTCTGCCCCTTCCTCACACTTCCCATAATCATGTTCTCCTCCACACCTACCGCACCTCGGTCTTCCTCTACATGCAGCTGCAATATGCCCATAATTTTGACATTTATAGCATCTAAGAGGAGGTGGTACATATGCTCTTACATAGTAGCTCATGTATCCTGCTGTTACTCTCTCTGGCAAAACTTTATCTTGAAATTCCAGCAATACTGACAAACTATCCATCTTTTCACCTCCTCTTCTTGCTTGTAAACGCTTAATGTTTGTCACCGTACCTCCTTTTAGATTTACCTTCAGCTCCTCCAAGTTTTCTTCAATTGGAATGCCATATATCACACCCCTCAAAAGTGGGCCTCCACCTGTATTCCTCACTTTCTCCACCATTTTATTACACACTTCTTTTAACTTAAAAGCTTTGCCTCTCTGCTCCTTATTTTTACACTTGACTAATAATCCTCCATCAGCCATCACCTTTGCCATCACGATGCCACCTATCTTCTCTTTTAGACCTCGGGTCAAAGCAAATGGGCTTACTTTCCTAATATCATGCCCTTCCTTGAATTTTATAATTATTTTGAATCCCTGATCCTCATCAACCTTCCTCCTAACTACCCTGGAATATTCCCCTCTATCACCAGAGCTATCACTGTTGCTATTATTACTCCTAGTTCTTTTCCTTTCCACTTTATTCCAATTATTTGTGTCCATACCCTCCTCTGAATCCCCCTCCTCCCTCCCCTCCCTAACCCCTGCCATCCCCAGTCCAGTCACAGACCAGTTTATGCACAATCCGCCAAATTATTATTATTTTCCTTATTATAATTGTTATTTTGTTTCAAACTTTTTGTGCAGAACTCCCGCCGAAAATCCGGGAACCTCTCCGAAAAAAACCCCGTGGTAACGCTTCTCGTGCGAGACGCGCGCGCAGCCAACTTCCCTACACCGCTTTCCTCCTTCGCATTCCACGCAGCCAGCCCATACGGAACTGTTTTTTTTGTCCGCATAAGGTGATGTGATCATTCTTCTTCTTATTCTTTAGTGTTAATTGGCGGTTGTAATACCAGCTTACATGTGCATTACCGCCACCGACTGGACTGGAGTGTGGAACAAGAAATTATGCAGTAAAAATATATAATTATATATATATATATATTAAAATAAATAAACAAACAATAAGTAAATAAATAAATACCCTCTAGATTATTTTAGCTAAATCAGTTTTATTTAGAAACTTAATAATGTCACAGTATATTTTGCCTGCTGCTTTCCCAGGTTGTTATGTTTTGCCTTCCTTAGTGACTGAAAAAGGTGATTGATATTGTATTTCCTACAATGAATTAGTACATGTTCGACTTTGCTTAATGAAACTTATAGGTCTAAATGATTAATTCTGGGTGTTTGTTTGGCCAGAATATCCACCTGTTAATTTCCCTCCACACCAACATGAGCAGGAACCCAAAGAAAGCGTGTAGATACACCCTTAATTTCCATCTTGTACATTATAAGGAATATTTCATTGATGATATCTGTTCTAAATGATGATCTGCCAGATTGTATGCTCATTAGTGCAGAGAAACTGTCAGATGCAATAACGGTGTTACTTATTTCCTTCTCCTCTATCCACTGCAGGGCCAATAATATTGCCAATAGTTCTGTGGTATATACTGATAAATGGTCTGATACTCTTTTCTTAATGTATGTCTCACTCACCAGGTCTGAACACTGAGTCTGAAAAATGGTGATCAAAATAGTTCTGGACTATGCGTCATGTTGGAAGTTGCCCTGACTTGTCAATTCCTGCTGAATGTTAAGGTCTACATTTGGCAAGGGGAATAACCAGAGAGGCATGGACGAAATTGAAACTGTGAGGCTGTACTGTAATTGACGTAATCCTATGCGGACCCCTTGCATCACCAATCCACCCAAAACGTATGTAATTTGTCTCATTATGTTCTAAGCAGTCTGCTAAAACACTTTTGGCATGATGTGTGTTACATTCCCCAAAACTGGAATGGACCCAAACGCAGAACTCGGTGACAGACTCAAGCAAAACTCAGTACGGAGGGATTTATTTAGAGTAGACAGGACAAACGAGCAAGGTAGGGGAACAGGGTGACAGTCAGGATACAGGGTTGGCGATATACTAGGGCAGGAGTGGTAACGGGGCAGGAACAAGCAGGAGCTGGGTGACGAACAGGTAGGCTGAGTGACAGACAGGATGTGGGGTAGGCGAAGGTAGAATGCTGGAGCGGGTAGCAGGCTGGATGGGCGAACTGGAAACAAAGACTGACAAATTACTAACAAACAGACAAGGGCCGAAAAACAAGTCAACACACACAAATTTGACGGAACGAACTGGCGACGAGACAAACAAAGAGGGCGATATAAATAGGATGATGCACAGGTGAAGAGAGAGGTAAGTAATGAATGAGGCATGAGGAATGTATGCGAGAGTGAATTGGGTAATGAGTGCGGAATGCAAGCGGGGAAAGCGAGTGATTGGCTGTGCGATAAATAGTGGCGCCCCCAGAAATGTTTCATTGGGGTGGCCAGATGGGGCCACTGAAAATCTTGGGGTGGCACACCAAAACCAAAAGCCATAACTGAATTTCAGGAATTCAATTTAGTTGTTGTAGTATATAGGTTAGTGGAAAACTATGTTAATATGAGAGTTAAGGAATCGCATACTGATATACTTTGGTTTCTAATTTTAGTTAATGTTACTAATTATCTGATGTGCACAGACTAATACCGGTACCATTAACATTTTGAGTTCCACAGCAATCCTGTTTTAATGTGTTATGTATAGGCATATACATAGGCGATTCATTGTTCTTCAAATAGGCTAGTAGTTTTAATTTGAAGGAGTAGCTACATTGATTGTAAGGAACAAAACATTTACAAAGAACAAGCCTACTAGAGTTTAAAAACACCACACAGAGGCCTCAAATTCTTTTCAATACAGCTGTATTTGGCTGTTGCTGTGTCTTTTTGTAAACGAAAATATTATATATGTCCATAGATGAAAAACAAAACAAAAAAGCATAATCGTGGACAACAATATACATTGTATTATAGCCTACGCATAACCCTGCTTTATTAGGCTACATTCTTCTCAGCCCGTTTTGTCCACAGTTATCATAGGCTAGGCTATGTGTAGCCTACGTTTTTTTTTTTTTTTTTTTTTTTTTAAGGGTTTCCGCGTTGTTATGGTTTTGAAAGCTTCGCGCTATGATGGCTATGATGCAGCTTTGGCAAAAACTGGTATGCAGTAACAGCATAACCTTTTTTTTTTTTCCTTTTTTTTTTTTTTTCAAAGAGGGCATTTCCCGATATAATTGCTGACTTGTGGCGAGTGGTGATAGATTTACTTTAACATCTGTCCGAGAATGTAAACAAGTCGTCCATTTTCACTGTAAGAAAAATATTTATGACAATGTCACCTCAATTTCGCTAGCTTACCCTATTTGAACAGTTACAACCTGCATGAGAAGAGTAGCCTACCGATTGAAAGCTGATTGCTTTTTATTTGTCTCACCGTTTGTTTGGAATCTACACATACAACAATGAAAAATTATCGTTCTTTGGATGCTCACAACTTTTTTGTTAGTGGATGATAATATTTTGCACTCTGATTTATCCACATTCCACTACAAACCATTTGCATATGGTCAAAATGTTTTAGCGTTTCTTACAGCAATATTAGTTAGCCATACATTGACAATTGGATAACTTATTTGACTTAAGCTACCTGTGAAACAATGCCTGCTGCACACATAAGCACGTGGAGTTTCAGGGTCTCACATTTTCCCCTTTCTTTCCGCCGAAGCCTCACGTCTTATTGCTCGGATCCACTTTTCTCATCTTATGGGCTCCGTTTTGCGGTTCGGAATCTTATAAAACCACAACTCTGGGTTTTTTGTCTTGTTTGTAGTGCATCCCACCAAACAATAACTTCTAGGCATTTTTATGCTGTTGGCTAACGGATCGAAATGACAAGAAGGCACCAGCACATCAAGTGAATAGAGGGTGAGAGTGGGATGTGTTTTCCCTCCCGGGATGGGCGGGGCTTATTTGCGCTCAGTCTTCTGGCAGTGCACTGCGCTTAAGCGGCTGGCTGGCTATACATTTGTTATTTTCTTTCACATTAGTTCGCATGAACTATTATGAAAAATATAATTATTGATTTAAATGAATAGTACCTAATGTAGTGGGGTGGGCCAACGATTTTATCAGGGTGGCCGTGGCCCCCCCTGGCCACCCCTTGGCGGCGCTGTCAGGCCAAAATGTGTCCGTGAGCCAAAATTGATCCGGGCCAGAGATCGGAATGCTTGGAATGTCGTTGCTATGCCAACAGACACGCGAGCATTGTGACGCGTAGCATTGTGACGTGTTCGCAACTTGCTTTGACCTCAGAATCACCGGGTGACAAACTCGCGTTTGCTTTTATCCTACAAAACAAGGCATTTTCATTGGGTGAACGCGATCGCATAGCAAATACAGTAAAAAAATAATAATCGGTCATCAGAAAAGCTACCAATAATAGGCCCAAAAAATAACAATTAGGCCGACTGATCGACGTGACAGTAGATTAGTTTTATTGGGCTATTCAACAACGCGATAGGCCTACTTACTCTTTCCACCTCGCTGGTTTAACTTGCAGGACGAACAGGCTATAAATGCGTTTAATTTTTTTCCTTCGTTTTTTTTTTTTTAAAAATCCGGCGTTGTTAACATTAGTAACGGATGCTCATTTTTTTATAAAGCAACATTTGACCAGGAAAACATGACATTTCAGTGCAAATTATGTCAATATGTAATTTAAATGTGTACATTAATAAGATTATACGTTTAACCGACTAGTGAGGGTAGCAACGTTTACTCCATCGATTCTGAGGTGAAATTAATCACCAACACAATCTAAAATCGAAAACAATTAACAATATAAAGCTTAGTAGCCTATACAAAGGGAAACTATAAAGGTTATCTGAGTGATAGTGATGGTTATTTGAGTGATGTAGTGATTTATCTCCGTCCAACGATCTCCGGCGATTCTGAGCTAAAAGCAAGTGCAAACTTGTCACCCGGCGATTCTGAGGTCAAAGCAAGTGCGAACACGCGTCACAATGCTCGCGTGTCTGTTGGCATAGCAACGACATTCCAAGCATTCCGATCTCTGGCCCGGATCAATTTTGGCTCCCGGATCAATTTTGGCCTCAGCGCCACTGGCAGGGAGTACCAAAAAACCGAAGTTTAGTGATGGGAAACGGTACAAAAAACGAAATCCAAAGAATGGTCAAAAAACAGGCAGAGGTCAGAACCGGGAAAAACAAAACACAGAACAGTGAAACCACAAATAATCATAAACATAAATACATGAATGAAAATTAAAATAAAAATACAAAACAGACAGAACTCAGAACATAACACTATGTAGGTAGTTAGTCAAAGTGGAGATCCCTTCGCTTTTCTTACCAACTCGTAGCCTATGGCTAAACATCCCTCATTTCACAATGCTATCGTAGACTAATGTGTCTTGCTGGAGATATTTATGCCATCATATTAAGTTATTGTATTTATGCCATAACATTTACTTAGGCTATATAACTATACTAAGTTACTATAATGTAGGCCTATTACTCACATTCTCAGATCTTGCAGCAAAAACCTATAGATTTTTAAATTTAGGTTCTATTTTTTAATTGGCTTGTTATAAACGTTATTTTATACTTTATTTCCAAATTTCTCAGTTTTGGGCATTCACCGCCGAAACCCTCAAATGTTCTATGAAGAGGGTAAATGGGGGGGGGGGGTATAGCCTTGTCCTTTTCCTTATACACTGCCTGTAGACCTAAAGACTTTTTGTTGTGAACTGTTATAGCCAGCGTTATTACTTCTCATGATTCAGGTAGGCCTAATAGCCCTATAGCATTTGTTTAGATGTCCGAAGTTCCAAAGCAGCCATCATTTTGTACAGAAAATATGTTGCTTTCATTAATAAAACGTCTTTAAAAAACAGTTTGTTGTTATTGATAGGCTATTCAAGAATCTCAGCCAATAGTATGCTAGTGGACAATGCCATGGTGCTGAAAGATAGTTTTATATGGCATATGGATGCCGATAGCCTGCAAACCAATAAGTAGGGTCGCACATTTGATACACTCAGAACACATTTCAATAACTATAACACCAACCTGCTGCTTGATGGCGAAACGGACATGCTCGTGTGTGTTTAGTGCGATCAAGGAATAGGCCTAGGCTAAATGGATCAATAGTCAATATTATTCGGATTAACCATTAGCCTATGAGTCCCCGGTAATTCTCGACAGGGGCTGTTATTTTACATTTTGTTAAAATGACCTGCAACAGCTGAGAATAAGCTATCGATGGCTTCAGTCAGGCTTCATTTCCCCTTGTTTTATAATGTCCTGCTTATGGAAATGTGACCAGCCTGTTTTACTCGTAGCGTAATGCTTTAAAACAATCCACTTTAAGACTGTAAAACATGTGACTTACAGCAGGGGAAACAGAGAACATGCAGCGCACATGCAGAGAATGGCATTAAAATGTATTGTGAATTAATCGTGTAATGTGCTGCAAATTTGTTTTCGTTAGTTCTCTTCTCATTTTGTTCAGATGAAAGGTTTCTTCTTCTTCTTCTTCTTTTATTTTATGGCGGTTGGTAAACAACTTTAGTGGTGCATTTACCGCCACCGACTGGTCTGGAGTGTGGACTGGGAATCAGTAATATCCTTGCTTAATAATAAAATAAAATTTTAAAATACTAATAATAAAATTTAAGTTTATATTAATATTAAAACTCATATTCTAGTTATTAAACCTGTATTCCCCTTCTGTTCATCTCTTTTTTTGTTATGTAGCTCAACATTTACCATTGGTTGTGGCAATAACCAAGGAGGTATAGCTGGAAGAACTACTGTTGAGCTGTATTTTTTATTTAAAATCTCGCTTGCCTTCTCCTTCGCATTCCACCCAAAACTTTTGGTGTTCCCTTTTTCGTGCTCCCAACATGGTTCAATAACATTTTTTGTTGGGTGATCTTTTTTGTGACCTTGCAGATTCGCCCAATATGTCATCATTAACTGTTGCCTTCTCAGAGTTAATGACATTTCCCCCATCTCCACTTGCAAGGCTGACACTGAAGTACTTTTAAATGCTCCACAACATATCCTAAGTGCTTGTGCTTGAATCACTTCAAATTTTTTGAGTAATGTTTTTGAGGCTGACCCATATGCCACACATCCATAATCGAGCACTGATCTTATTTGCCCCATATATATTGTTTTCAAAGATGTCCTATCTGCTCCCCAGTCCTTACCAACCAAACATCTCATTACATTCACTACTTTTTTACACTTTGTTATGACCTTATCAATATGAGTACTCCATGTGAGCCTCGTATCGAACCACATCCCTAAAAATCGAACCACATTCACCCTCTCCAATTCTCTTCCGTACAATTTCACTTTAATTTCTTCCCGAATCTTTTTACGTGTGAAAAAGGCAATGTTTGTTTTTTCCACTGAGAACTTAAATCCCCACTCCAAGGACCATTGCTCCACTATTTTAATAGCCTCTTGTAGTTTTTTCACTATATGATTTACATTCCTTCCTCTCTTCCATAAAGCCCCATCATCTGCAAATAATGATCTCCCTATCCCTTGTTCCACCTTCGAGTACACATCATCAATCATTATTGAAAATAAAAGGGGACTAATAACACTTCCCTGTGGGGTTCCATTATCCACCAGAAAGCAAGATGAATACTTTCTTCCCACTCTCACTTGAATTGACTGACCTAGAAGAAAGTCCTTAATCCAGTTAAACATCCTTCCTACAATTCCTAATCTATTAATTTTAATTAGCAACCCATCCTTCCACATTAAATCATAAGCTTTCTCTACGTTGAAAAACACAGCTACTACCACCTCCTTATTTATTTGTGCTTTTCTAATTTCTGATTCTAGACATAAAACTGGATCCATGGTACCTCTCCCTTTCCTAAACCCACTTTGACAATTTGACCTGAGATTTCTTATTTCTAGATAGTATGTTAGTCTCTCGGTAATCATACGTTCCATTATTTTACATAAATGAGATGTAAGAGCTATTGGTCTGTAATTTGTAGGTTTTGTGGGATCCTTTCCTGGTTTCCTGATTGGGACTATCACTGCCTGTTTCCAACTTCCCGGCAATCTACCCTCCTGCCATACTTTATTAAAAAGTTCTAACACAACTTCCAAAGCTTTATCTGTTAGATGCTCTAACATTATATAACACACTTGATCTTTTCCGGGAGATGTTAATCCAGATTTGCCAATTGCCATTTTCATCTCTTCTAATGAGAAAATTACATTTATGCTTGTGTCATTGTTTCCATTTCTCCAATCCAACATTTCTAAATTATCTTCCTTTGTTTTTTCCCTTCTTTGCCTTGCCTCTTCTGACATGTTATCAGAACTATGTACTTTAACTAAAGCTTTAACTAACATGTCTGCCTTTTCTTCATTTTCTACTGCTAATATTCCATCACTTTCTAACACAGGATACCCCCATTCTTTCCTCATCTTTTTTATCATTCCCCACACCTCTTCTATTGGTGTTCTTCTCCCAAGTGTATTGCAATAATTTCTCCAATATTTCCTTTTTTCTTCTTTAATGGTTTTCCGGACCATTGCTTGGCACCTTTTATAATTTATTTGTTTCTGGAAGTTGTGAGTCCTTTTTAATTCCCTAAAAGCCTTATTTAGATTTTTCACAGCCACAGAACACTCCTGTGTCCACCAGGGCACCAATTTTCTTCTTCCCTTACCAGACTTCTTTTTAATGCCGCTTGGGCGGACCCCGTAATCAGAGCAGATTCTTCCGTGATGTCCACTATGGAGGGGTTGGTAGAAGACATGGCGTCGGTTTTCGACCATGACGTCTCCGGTCAGGAGGCGGCTATGCGACTTACTTATCTTCGTCAGGGCTCCGACACGGTGGCGTCATTTTCTATTGCCTTTCGAGCACTCGCAGGAGAAACTGGGTGGCCTGACGGACCGCTTAGCGCTCTTTTTCTTAAAGCACTTTCTGATCCCATTCGAGATGCCCTTTCTACACTCGAACCACCCGCTTCGTTCAGTGCGTTAGTGTCTACGGCTATCAGAATTGACAATCGGATTAGAGAGAGAGAGAGAGAGAGAGAGAGAGAGAGTCGCTGGGCCACGCAGTGGTCGGTCTTCTATTTGTGTGCCTCGTTCGATAGTTGTTCCGGTTTCCTCATTTTCTTAGGAGCCCATGCAGGTAGATGGGACGGCAGTACGGGATTCCAGGCCCACCAGGTCGAGAGAGGCGTGGTGTCGTTATTGTAAATGCGCTGGGCATTACAGAGATCAATGTCCTAAGCTAGCGGGAAAAGAGTTAAGAGAATCGAGGTCCTTAGTGAGACATAATCAAACTTCTCCTCGAACTCTATTATCTGTGCAGCTGAGTTGGAATAAGCATTCCACCAGCTGTATCGCTTTTATTGATTCCGGATCAGTTGAGTCCCTTATGGACATTAAGTGGGCTAGGGAGCAGGGTATTCCCTCAGTTTCTCTTTCCGTTCCACGGTTAGTAACTGCTCTTGACGGTCGCCCTTTGGGTATGGGCTCTATCTGGCAGGTTACAAGCTCCTTAAAACTGTCTGTTTCGTTACAGGATCATACGGACCGAATTACATTTTTTTAGTGGATTTTCCCACATACCCACTTGTTCTGGGACACTCATGGTTGGTTCAGCACAAGCCCAATATTAACTGGGGAGAGGAGGGTTCGGTTATTCTCCGCTGGGGAGTCCAGTGCAGACACCACTGTTCTATAAATAAACCACTTAGATCTGGCGGCTCGCTCCGCTCTCTTCCCGATCTCAGCTCTGACAGCGAGCAGGAGGAGGAGAGTGTTCTCCGTGGTGCTCACAGGGCAGTAGCGTCATCTCACGACACCAGGGGGAGTTTTTGTTGGGACTTGTTCGCTGACGGTTTTAGTGTGTGGGAGGAGGAGAGCTCTCCTTCTGAGATCGATTGGGACAGTCCACGCGATTCGGAGTCAGATTTGGAGAGTGTCCAGGTGGGCGGAGCTATTCAGTTTTCGATGCCAGCTAATGTTCCCCAGCAGTACACTGATCTTGCAGAGGTTTTTAGTAAGCAGCGCGCCACTTCTCTTCCTCCTCATAGGCCGTATGATTGCGCCATCGACCTATACCCTGGCTCGATTCCCCCCAGGGGAGCGCTGTATTCCTTATCGGCTCCTGAGAGTGCCGCTATGAAAACTTACTTAGAGGAATCTCTAGCCAACGGATTCATCAGACCCTCCACATTGCCGGCGGGGTTTTTTCTTCGTTAAGAAGAAAGACGGTAGTCTTAGGCCATGTATTGACTACGGGGGACTTAATGCGTTAACTATCAAGAATCGTTATCCTCTCCCTCTTATGAATTCGGCATTTGAATGTCTCCAGGGGGCGTCTATTTTCACAAAACTTGATTTACGCAGCGCTTACAACCTTGTTCTCATTCGTGAGGGAGACCAATGGAAAACTGCGTTTAACACCTACTCGGGACACTATGAGTACCAGGTGATACCGTTCGGGCTCACTAGGCGTTAGTGAACAATGTGCTAAGGGAAATGCTTGAGAAATCGGTTTTTGTTTATATTGATGACATTTTAATCTTTTCTCCCGATCTTTCCACTCACATTTGCCATGTCAGGCAGGTTCTTAACGCTCTGCTCAAGGCTCAGCTTTTTGTAAAGGCAGAGTTTCTCTTTTCTTCAGAGTGTCAGTTTCTTTTCTGGGATTCATTGCGACAGATGGCAAGGTTCAAATGGAAAAGTCTCAGCCGTTAAGAATTGGCCCACGCCATCGTCTCTTAAACAGGTTCAACGTTTTTTAGGCTTCGCTAATTTTAACAAGAGGTTTATCCGTAATTTCAGCGCGGTAGTCGCTCCTATTACTGCGCTCACAAAAAAGACCTCTTCCTCCCGGTTCCTATGGAACTCGAGGGCCGAAGCGGAGTTTTCTGAGCTCAAGAAACGTTTCACGTCCGAACCAATTCTTGTCACGCCTAACCCTTCCCTTCCTTTTGTAGTAGAGGTAGATGCGTCTGAGTTAGGAGTGGGAGCCATTCTCTCTCAGCTATCCCCTATTGACCACAAAATGCATCCCTGTGCTTATTTCTCTCGCGCATTAACACCTGCTGAGAGAAATTATGATGTGGGGGGCCGGGAGCTCTTGGCAGTTAAAATGGCTCTTGAGGAGTGGCGTCACTGGCTTGAGGGGGCGGAGCATCCATTCACGGTGTGGACGGATCATAAAAACTTGGAGTATGTGCAGCTAGCCAAGAGGCTTAATTCTCACCAAGCCCGGTGGGCGTTATTCTTCTTACGCTTCAACTTCCTGCTCATGTATCGCCCCGGCTCCAAGAACGTGAAGCCAGATGTCCTTTCTCGTGTCTTTGATCATTCGGACAGGGCTCCTGTCCCCGAATTTATCATCCCCGCCGACTAAATTGTGGCGCCGGTTATTTGGGCCATTGAAGCTGCAGTATAGAGGGCGCTGCGCTCTGATCCAGGGCCTGGGGGGGGTCCAGCTCACTGTTTGTTCGTTCCACTGAGGCTCAGGTCCCGTGTATTACGATGGGGTCACACTTCTCAATTAGTGGCTCAGCCGGGCGTTTACTGCACGAAGGAGTTTCTTTCTCGGCGGTTTTGGTGGCCCAGTTTGGAAAGGGATGTTCGGAGTTTTGTTGCGGCTTGTCCGGTGTGTCCCCGCAGTAAGGGTTTCCCACCCTCGGGGCTTTTGCGCCCTCTTCCCATTCCCAGCCGTCCTTGAAGTCACATCGCCCTCGACTTCGTCACCGGTTTGCAATGTCACTGGGCAGATCGGTGATCTTAGTCGTGGTGGATCGCTTCTCCAAGGCTGCTCATTTTATTGCCTTGTCGAAATTACCTTCAGCTTCTGAAACTGCGCAACTTATGATAGACCACATTTTTCGGCTACACGGGTTGCCGTTGGATGTGGTTTCGGATCGCGGGCCTCAGTTCACGGCCAAGTTCTGGCACGCATTCTGTTCTCTGCTTGGTGCCTCGGTCAGTTTGTCGTCTGGCTTCCATCCTGAGACGAATGGACAGACCGAGCGCACTAACCAGACGCTGGAGAACACTCTGCGTTGCCTGGCTGCCTCGAATCCTACTTCCTGGAGTGCACACCTGGCCTGGGCTGAGTATGCCCATAATACTTCGCGCAACGCGTCCACAGGGCTCTCGCCCTTCGAGGCTCAACTGGGGTATCAGCCCCCACTATTGCCTGAGCTGGAGAGGTTCCCTCCGTGGCATCCTTTATTCGGAGGTGTCGCTCTGTTTGGAAGCGGGTGCGTACTGCACTTCAGCGTGCTGCTGTTAGACACAAGGTGGCAGCTGACAGACGACGCTGTCCAGCCCCCTCATTCAGGGTAGGGCAACGTGTGTGGCTCGCTACGCGTGATCTGCCGTTAAGGGTGGAATCTCGCAAACTCGCGCCCCGGTTTATTGGCCCGTTTAAAATGATACGGCGCATTAATCCTGTTACGGTGAGATTACAGCTCCCCCATGCTATGCGTATCCATCCCACTTTTCATGTCTCCCAGCTTAAGCCAGTCCTTATTAGTCCGCTAGCCTCCGCGGAGAAGCCACCGCCGCCTCCTCGGATGATGCAGGGAGGTCCAGTGTACACTGTCCGGCGTATTTTAGCCGAGAGACGGGTTGGGAGAGGTTTCCAATTTTTAGTAGATTGGGAGGGTTATGGTCCAGAGGAGCGTTGTTGGGTTCCCTCCAGAAACATCCTGGACCCTCAACTTATCAGGGATTTCCGGGGTCGCAGGCTTGAGGGATTGTCTGGGGTCGTCCCTTAGTGGGGGGGTCCTGTCATGGTTTCTCAGCCTGCTCTTCTCTTATTGACCACTTCCCTGGGGAGCGCTCGTGTTGCGTCTCTTCTCTTTGTTTTCCTTGTCCGTTTCGTGTATTTGGGTTTTCAGCTCAGTGTGTTCACCTGTACCGTGTTTCCTGTCATTATTTAAACCTCGCGTCACCATCTTTTTGACTAGGAAAGCCGGTAATTTACAGTGTAGTCCGGACATTTCGCTTCGACCGTATCGTCTCAACTTGTTGCGGTTCCACGGGACTTGTTGCGTGTGTTTTAGAGTTTGCTAGAAACTTAGAATAGGTTATTCGTTTCTATCCTGTCTCTTTTTTCCCCTCTGTCTCCTGTCTTTGACAGATTGTCTTTGACGTCTCTGTTACCTCTTGTTTATGTTTTTCGGCTCCCTCGTTGTGAGCTATAGGGTTTTTCTTTGTCGTTTGTATTAATATCTAGTTAAGAGTTTTTCGCCCTATTCGGGTCGCTTTGAGTTGGTAGCTGTATCTCTCGTTGTGAGGAGAGTTATTATTTTATGGTACTATCATCATTCCCTGTTTGCGGGTTTTCCCCTCCGCTTTTTGGTGTTCAGTCGAGCACTTTTTGAATCCCTACTGTCGCGTCTGGTCCTTCGTTCCTATGCTACCCCTGACAACGTATCCTTTAAATTCTTGTCCATTTGCTATTAAACTTCTTGCATTCCACTGAAGTATAAAAATAATGACAATAATTTCTGTGAACATACTTCTTTATTCAACTGCTCTTGTCTTTTCAGCTCTTCTTGAACAGCTTTTCCCTTGAATATCCAGGTACCTTGCTGCGCTCTTCAGTATTATTTCAATTTTCTCCGATCTCCCTTTTGCTTGAAATGTACAGTCAATCACATCTGCCATAAAGTCCACAAATTTCTCCTTCTTTACTAAAAGTATATTATCATCACCCCTTCTACTCTCCAACACACTTTGTTTGGCTGTCGGACCTTTCTGTATGGTTTCCCTTTCTTTCCTTCTCTCAGGTATATTCTCTTTCTGAACCAACTTAACTGCTTCTGCATATGAAATGTCTTTTTGTACCCTAATTTTCTGTACTTCCATTGCCTTCTTTCTAACAACACAGCCTCCATATACCACACTATGTGCTCCGTCACAGTTTGCACATTTCTGTTCTGCCCCTTCCTCACACTTCCCATAATCATGTTTGCCTCCACACCTACCGCACCTCGGTCTTCCTCTACATGCAGCTGCAATATGCCCATACTTTTGACATTTATAGCATCTAAGAGGAGGTGGTACATATGCTCTGACATAGTAGCTCATGTATCCTGCTGTTACTCTCTCTCAAAACTTTATCTTGAAATTCCAACAATACTGACAAACTATTCATCTTTTCACCTCCTCTTCTTGCTTGTAAACGCTTAATGTTTGTCACCTTACCTCCTTTTAGATTTACCTTCAGCTCCTCCAAGTTTTCTTCAATTGGAATACCATAAATCACACCCCTCAAAAGTGGGCCTCCACCTGTATTCCTCACGTTCTCCACCATTTTATTGCACACTTCTTTTAACTTAAAAGCTTTGCCTCTCTGTTCCTTATTTTTACACTTGACTAATAATCCTCCATCAGCCATCACCTTTGCCATCACAATGTCACCTGTCTTCTCTTTTAGACCTCGGGTCAAAGCAAATAGGCTTACTTTCCTAATATCATGCCCTTCCTTGAATTTTATAATTATTTTGAATCCCTGATCCTCATCAACCTTCCTCCTAACTACCCTGGAATATTCCCCTCTATCACCAGAGCTATCACTGTTGCTATTATTACTCCTAGTTCTTTTCCTTTCCACTTTATTCCAATTATTTGTGTCCATACCCTCCTCTGAATCCCCCTCCTCCCTCCCCTCCCTAACCCCTGCCATCCCCAGTCCAGTCACAGACCAGTTTATGCACAATCCGCCAAATTATTATTATTTTCCTTATTATAATTGTTATTTTGTTTCAAACTTTTTGTGCTGAACTCCCGCCGAAAATCCGGGAACCTCTCTGAAAAAAAACCTGTGGTAACACTTCTCTGTCTGACGTCTCCCACGACGAGTCACATGTCACGTGATAGGAGACATTGGGCGTGTTCGGCTAGAGCCGATCTACGTCATATCTGCGTCGGACTGCGTCGGAAACTGTCCGAGATGGCCGAAAAATCTGTGCTGCATGAACTAAGGCGGAAATGACAACAGAAGGTTAAGCAGGCGCCTTGCCTTCAAACAAACCAACAACAGAATTGGTTAGAGAGTGAGGAGAGAGTGGTGTTTCCTCATGACAAACGCTGATAATTTCACAATATCACCACCTATCTCGGCGTATAGATTCTGCTCTCAAAAAAAAAATCTAAATGAAATGTACCCCTCCCTAAGTGTTCAAATACAGGTATAATGGTTATTTATTAAATCCTACAATGTAATAGCAGTATTTTCTTTTTTCCCCTTATCTGTTATTTTCTATAATTTCACAATTCATATTTATTGTTTTTTCTTAGTATTGCTATATTTAAAAATATTTTTTTTAGTGGTGGGCATAGATTATTTTTTTTAATCTAGATTAATCTCACTGTAATCTTGGAATTAATCTAGATTAATCTAGATTAAAATGGCTCATTTGAATTCTGCCGAAGGCATTCAGAATATGTGTGCTACCCAAATAATGACTAAAAGTAAGTCTTTGAGAACGGGTTTCTCAAGCCAGGTGGCGCATTAGACCAGGGGCTCATCTCCTGTTTCCAAAATGCATCACAAACTGCTTGGGAAGTTTCTTAAAAATACATTTTCCCTGAAGCAAACCCGGCGGCTTCATAGCTGCATCCATGTTAGCACGTCACGTTTGATGTGGTAATTTCACAGTAGGCATACACACAGGTTCGAAGACTCGTTCTCGCCCCCTACTGTGATGTTCTGGAATTATGTATGTCTGTTTATATTATTGTTTTATTTCATCATTGCATTCCCCTCTGTTCGTGGGTTGTCTGAGTCGCATTCGTGTGTTTGTTTACCCTGTCTTGTGTATGCACTGTTTAGGTGACTTCGGGATTTTCCGAGGGGTTCGTGTTCTGCTACTTCCTGGTTTTCCTTACGCGTAATTGTATAGATTACTAACTCGTGCTAACAATCACTCGGGTGGTTTATTAGTTAAATGCACTTACTAAACCAATTAACATAAACGTTTACTAACGAACTAACGGTCTGTCTTATAGTTAGGTATTAACAAGATTAACCAGTTTGTCCGCGATCTCTGTTATTCGCCCCAGCTGTTTGTATGTAGTTTCACCTCTCGTGATTACTGAGCACACTCCGCTCCTCTTCGAGCCCGTTGTTTGTTATGCATGTTTCCTAGTCCCTTCCATGTCTTTGTTATGTTTCCGTGATTGTTTCATTGCTACCTCATGTGTTAACCTCACGTAGTTTGTTACCCCTCCCTTTCCTATACGTATATAGACCCACATATCTGTTTGTTCCCTGTCAGAACGTACCCTTTATTTCCTGAGCCTGAGATTGTGAAAGCCAGAGACGTATTGATTACCTGAGACACCCTTTCCGTACGACCCGAGATAGCCTAGCGATTTTGTTTGTTTGCCATTTGGTTTCGACTTCTGATTGTTTTTTGACTTTGCCTTTGCCTGCCGTTTTTGTACCTCTGCCTTTGATTTCCGGTTTTTAGACTTTTGTTTCCTGACTACTCTTTTGCTTTCCGTTTTTGTACTGTATATATTCTGATATCCTGGCTTTTTGACCTCACCCTTTGAAATAAAACTACGTTTCTGCTTATCCCTGTCTGCTATTGGGTTTTCTGAGTCCAGACGTAACACCTACAGTGCAATTCGGCTAGGTATACATCCGCGCTAAAATATCAAGGTGAAAGTCATCATAGCTTGCGTAGTATAGACCCAGCTCCCAACCCAACTTTGAGAATAGATTAACGGCGATATTTTTTTTATCGCCCGATAAGAGTCTCACGCTAACGCAGCACGTTAACGCCGATAACGGCCCACCACTAATTTTTTTATATAATACAATCTTTAATTTTTCTTCAATTAATGTGATTTTGTTTCGTAAAGTGAGCTTCTAGTATAAGCCCTGTAGGGTTTCCAACCTCTCTAGCATATTTCTGCAAATTACGTTGTGTACTTGCATTTGTTATTTACGTGCAAATAATAAATAAATGTGTTTTGAGAGTGTGGGATTGAGTAACATAAGGTCGCTACTCTGGTTATTATATATTGTACCATACATGTACTTTCTTGAAGTAATGTTAAGCCTATATGAATACGAAAAGTACAATATTGGTAATACTACACAAACAAATGTGTAGCAAAAAGTTGCCAATTCTCATTCTTGACTGCTTCTGTAATCCATCTGCCTTGATAAATTAGAAAAAAATTAACCCCTAACAGTAGGCCTACATAAAATCTGTTGACTGAATCAAAAAAGTGGAGGTAGAAATTATAACAATAAAAAGGCCTGTTCAAATATAGGTAACTTAATGTTTTATTCAATACCTTATTCAACTATATTTGTAATTATACCATATTCTATAGAAAAGTAGATTCAACTTTCTTATAAAAAAGTGGTTTGTTTTTGCAACAGCTTAAGTGTAAAATCCTAATTGGACTGTTATCCAAAAAAAGTGTCCTCTTCAGAACATTTGGTGTGAGCATATAGAACATTAAGGTAGGACCACCAAATGATAACTCATTCATTTATTTCAAAGTCTTTTGATGGGAAAAAATTGTTACCTAATCGATATTTCTTTTCACCATCCTTGTTATCAGTAAGACACCTTATCAAGATCTGAAGGTATGACCTGCTGTCCATCATTGTGTTGAGAAGTGGAGTTTTCCCCATCTCCAGATGGGACAGTGTATAGCCAGGCCTCTGCATGTCACATTCCAGCAGAGGGGACCACATACAAACAACCCAATGCCATAATAACATGAAGGGTATTAACAATTAAACAACATTAAGCAACACAACCTGGATACAATGTTGTACATCCATCGTGCAAATTGTTGTAAGATGAATTATTGAGATTACAGATCTAACGCTGTTATTATGACTATGAGTTATTAGATGTGGGTGATCTGGTCTCAAGAACAAAACAAATAAATTATACCAGCAATTAAGCAAAGAGAACATTTTCTGAATATTTATTTCATACAACATGGTGACATTCACAAAAGGTAAATAAACTGTAGGACTATTCCCCTCCACCATCATTCAAGCCACAATGACACCGGGTTCTTTCTGTCATTTTGTATGTTTATTGTCAAATCAGAAATATATGAACAATGATTGGTGACAGGTAAAAGGAAGACAACATGTTGATATTGGAATATATCTTATGCAAATACAATTCTATTTATCCATACATTACCATAACTGGCAAGGAAAATGTCATTTTTCTTGACATTGTTCCCTCAAAACACATAACGACTCCCAGTATCCCAATGTCCTTATATGTACTATATTAGTTATTCATTCATACAAACTCAATTTATCTTGTTAAAGACATTGAATGGCATTCAATTCAATATGTTCATTGTCAGGGTCCAATGGGACCACGTGCTGTCATGTAATTTAAATAAATCATGAACACTGACATTATGAGTAGCTGAATCATGTATGCTATGTAATGTTTTAGTGTGAAAAGAAATCTCAACAGACTGGTCAAGTAAAGGATATATACAGTGAACAGTGAATATTTTTTCCTATATTTTGGCTCTGTATTCCAGCACTTTGGATGTGAAATGATACAACGACTGTGAGGCTAAAGTACAGACTGTAAGCTTTCATTTGAAGGCATTTTCAAAAGAAGGCTGGAGTACAGGCCTGCATCTGATGATTTCTACAGCTCGCAGATTTCAGGCAGTCCTTTATTTTTATAATAGTTTTCATTTTAAATACTTTTTTTCCTACCAGTCTAGAGAAACCAAATTTGTACATACAAACTGTGTTTGTTTTTTTATTTATTAATGAGTATGCAAATGTTCATATTACACATTTAATTAGTTTGAATGTATGTAATGCATGTTGGCTTGTACAAATTAATTCTTACACATTGTTTTTTAAACAAATAATATTTACTATTTTGGACATGTAAATATTAATTGTGAATACATTCAATAAATTATTAAAAACATGTTTGAAAGTACTCATTAAAAAAGTAGATTGAGGACAAGGCTATTTGAGTGTGTGTGGAAAGGGTTTGGGTGCTGGATGAGTTTCTTAGTACAGACTCAAATGTTTTTAAACTAGAACATCACCTTTTAGATCAAGGGGTCCTTCGTAGTTAGCCATTAAGCAGCAGTTTGCCCAGATCTGGTTCACTGTGCCTGTCGAGGTGAGAAGAATGGTAGAGTCCCAGATGTGATTCTCTTTCAATCTTCGGATGCCTCTCTCCACCACAATCCTGAGACGGGCTATTGCTTGGGTGCGTTTTGTCTCCTCTTTTGTTAGTTGGACTGCTCTTTTGAAGGCAAGGATGATAAGACTGGCACCCACATTCTCAAGTAGCTTCTCTATGGTAAAGCCTTTGTCTGCCATACAAGCGTCTCCAGCAGGTCCAAAATTCCTGAGCACTTTGTGATCTCCCTGTCAGAGATGGATCCAGTGAAGAGCTGAGAGACAAATGTGATGGCCCCACATGGAGCAACACCAATTAGGCCTTTAAAGGTAGGGTAGTTTTTGTAATTAGAGAACATCTCAGATTGCAGTGTCAGTGCTGTGGGGTTCTCACACCGAATCTCAGTGCAGTACAGGATTACACGAACATCAGGGCAGTATTCTCAAAATTTTGCTGGCATTGTTGCCCTGTCTTGCTCTTTGGTCATCCATGCAGGTAGGGAGCCCAAAATGAGGTAAAGAAAGTTTGCCCAAGTTATGATGACCCGACTGACCGTTGTTATGCTCACACTGAACATATGTGCTAAGACCTTAGACCTGCAGCCACACGGCAACAGTACATGAAAAACACATCAAATAGCTGAAGCCTTCTGTTAGGGCTTGGTCCTGCTGCTGCTTCCACACCCAATCTCTTGAACTTTGACCAATAAACAAGGTTGGATGCTGCCGGCTCAATAAATTCCATAAAAATCCTGAAAACCTTCTCTGAAGAAAAGCGTGTGTAGAATCGGAGGTCCTCATCTGAGAGACAGAATCTATTGATGTCTAAGTGAGTGATTGGCAGAGCTTGAATTTTAGCCTCCAACTCTCTTATTTGACCTGCTGCAGCATCCAATGCACCTGTTATAAGAACAGAATATTTGTTTATTAAATTATATGCCCAAAACACATTCAATTTGAATCATGCATGTGTTCAGGGTGGTAAAAATAGAAGCCATTCGTAAAATCACAAACTAATGCAAAGCACTTAAATGCTGGTTTATATTGCTATACATCAAAGTCAAAGTGTTTTTATTTATCAAGTGCACAGTATAACACAAGGTCATTCTGAACAATGAAATTCTTCGGACATGGCAAGCAACAACTATGTAGTAGGCATAACAAACAAAAACAAAATGTATATATATATTAAATTGTTAAAGAGTCATGGAACACTTAAAACATTTTATATTCTGAATGAAGCAGCCAAAGCGTAAACAGGGTGCCTTGTGTATTCTTTATTAATTCTCCTCGTTTCACATGTGTTACATTTACAATATCAGTTCAAATAAGCTGAAGTTCAATCTGTTTAATATGCTATGTCTGTGTATCAGCCCCTATTCAAATAAACATTAAATAGGCTACATAACATAAATACTGTTTTAAAATGTTAGGCTGAATAAGTACATTTAATGTAGTCCAGCACAGTTATTAATCCTCTACTCGGTTGCACACAACATTAAACATTATATCACTTTACCTGGAAGAGGAGTGTCTGAGAAGTCGTGGTCCGAAGCTGGAATAGGTCCAAAATGTATCTTGTCGCATACATTTGGTCGCTGGAGAACAGATCCCCAATCATTCCACTCAAATCGGGAGAGTATAACTCCATGTTTATCACTGGTTCGGAAAATTTCCGTCAAGCTATCACGGCTTAAAATTTGCGTTCGCAAATATACAAGAGATTACGTCGGTAACGCCGTCATGCGCTGCGTTAGCTGGAAATGAAATTGCTCAGAGAGAAGCAGCGAGCATTGGACAACACAGAATTTTAGCCTTTTTTTCTTTATTTCGCAGAATTTTAAACGTTTACACAATTATCACAATTATGCTTTCAATTACAATTTCAAGAAAACTGAATATACTACAATGTTTTGTAATACATAAGCAACGGGGTTGAAGGAAACTAATATTTGAAATAATTTGACTCCAACAAATCAAAGGCTTTGTACAAATCAACAAATAAATCTAGTGTATGTCGAGTGAATATCATAAGATTTTACAGTGGGGATCTTTAATAATTAAGCATCAAAGTTGGAACCGTTTGCAATGTGAAGGGGGAAACCCGCTATGGGTACCATATTGGAAGCCCAATAACATGATCAAATCAAAACGTTCGTTCAAGAAAACACAATTACGATAAACTAGATGTGCTATAGTCTATGTACAGTGAATATCAGAAAAAGTTGTTATGGGAATTCTTAATAATTAAGCATCAAATTTGGTACAGTTTGCTATTTGAATGGGAAAACCGCTATGGGTACCATATTGGAAACCCAATAACTTGATCAAATCAAAAAGTTTGTTCAAGAAAACACAATTACTATAAACTAGATGTGCTATAGTCTATTTAGAGTGAATATCAGAAAAAGTTGTTCTGGAAATTTTTAATAATTAAGCATCAAAGTTGGTACCGTTTGCTATTTGAAGGGGGAAAACCGATATGGGTACCATATTAGAAGCCCAATAACTTGATCAAATCAAAAAGTTTGCTGACAAAAACACTATTACTATAAACTAGATGTACCATAGTCTATGTACAGTGAATAAGAGAAAAAGTTGTTGTGGGAATTTTTAATAATTAAGCATCAAAGTTGGTACAGTTTGCTATTTGAAGGGGGAAAACCGCTATGGGTACACGTTGAGCAGAAGGGCAAAAGCTCGCTTGATCTGGATTTTCAGTATGAATACAAACCGTGAAAGCGGGCTTTCACAATCCTTCTTACTTTTTGGGTTTTAAGCAGGAGGTGTCAGAAAAGTTACCTCAGGGATAACTGGCTTGTGGCGGCCAAGAGCTCATTGCGACGTCGCTTTTTGATCCTTCGATGTCGGCTCTTCCTATCATTTTGAAGCAGAATTAACCAAGCATTGGATTGTTCACCCACTAATAGGGAACGTGAGCTGGGTTTAGACCATCATGAGACAGGTTTATTTTACCCTACTGATGATGTGTTGTTGCAATAGTAATCCTGCTCAGTACGAGAGGAACCGCCGGTTCAGACATTTGGTGTATGTGCTTGGCTGAGGAGCCAATGGTGTGAAGCTACCATCTGTGGGATTATGACTGAATCCCTCCTAAACGTAATGATACCCTAGCACCGTGGATCTCCGGTTGGCCCAGGATAGCCGGGTGGCCGGAGCGGAGCGCCGCTTGTGTCAGGGAGCGGACAGATGAGATCTATTGAAAGTCAGTTCTCGATCCAAGCTTTTGTCGGACAGGACGGGCCGCCCGGCCCTCCTCCTCCCCTTCTCCACCCGGAGAAGCCCGGTGGTGACCAGTTGCCATAGAACCAGCCCTCCTGTCGCAATCATTTTTCAAAGTCCCACGGAGGTGACCAGTTGCCCAAAGCTCCTGAGCCTTAAGAGTGGGCTTCCCGGGGAAGTGCGGTGTGTCGGTTCTGGGTGGTTCCCTGAGCTGGGGCAGTGCCCCAGACGTGATGAGACCTGCTCTGGACCTGTGGTCCAAAGCGGGGCTCCGCAGCAGCACCGGCAAATGTGTGCAGTTTCAGCACCTCGGACCTGCAGAAAACTGAGGTTTTTGATCTGGTACCAGAGAACCGTATGGTTCCCAGAGCTGGGGCTGGTGTCCCCGGACTCAAGGTAGTGCCCCGGACACGACAAGACCATCCCCTGACCTGTGGTCCAAAGCGGGGCACCGCAGCACCGCCGAATGTACGAGCTTTCTGGCTCCCGGGCCTGGGAGACTCAGTGTATTCTGGGCCGGTACCGGAGAACCGAACTCGTTCCCAGAGATGGTGTTGATGTCACCGGACTCGGGGCAGTGTTTTGCTAACAAGGAGCCCAGCCCCGGACCTGTGGTCCAGAGGGGGGATCCGGAGCATGGGCAAACGTGCGCATTTTGACGGCCGTTTAAGCTTCAGGCCTTGTGGGCCTTCAGAAAAAATAGGCTGGCCCTGGACCTATTGTCCAAAGGGGGGCTCCGCAGCACCGCCAAATGTATGAGCTTTCTTGGCTCCCGGGGCCTTAGTGACTCAGTGGGTTCTGGGCCGATATCAGAGAACGGTACGGTTCCCAGAGCTAGTGCTGGTATCTCCGGACTCAGGGCAGTGCCCTGCTTACAAGGAGACCACCCCCGTACCTGTAGTCCAGAGGG
Source organism: Ilyophis sp. 1 JC-2022 (assembly GCA_022702515.1). Lineage (NCBI taxonomy): Eukaryota > Metazoa > Chordata > Actinopteri > Anguilliformes > Synaphobranchidae > Ilyophis > Ilyophis sp. 1 JC-2022. The sequence goes on along the minus strand of CM040397.1, from coordinate 67,433,713 downwards.
GAAATCCGGAGCAGGGGCAAACATGCGCATTTTGACGGCCGTTTAAGCTTCAGGCCTTGTAGGCCTTCGTAAAAAATAGGTTTTTGGGCCGCTATCAGAGAAATGTACGGTTCACAGAGCTGGGGCTAGTGTCCGTACACTCAGGGTAGTGCCCCGGACACAACGAAACTGTCCGTAGATCTGTGGTCCAAAGGGGAGCTCCGCAGCACCGCCAAATGTATGGGCTTTCTGGCTCCCGGGCCGGGGGACTCAGAGGGTTTTGGGCCAGTAACAGAGAACCACACGATTCCCAGTGCTGGGGCTGGTGTCAATAAACTCGGGGAAGTGCCCTGGTTCCAAGGGGACCAGCCACAGACCTGTGGTCCAAAGCAGGGCCCCGCAGCACCAGCGAATGTGTGCACTTTCATCAGTTTCAGCACCTCGAGCCTGCAGAAAACCCTGCTTTCTGACCCGCTGCCTTGGAATCAGATGGCGGGGCTGGTATCGCCTACTCAGGGCAAGGCCCCAGACACAACGAAACCACCCCCAGACCTGTGGTCCCAAGTGGGGCTCCGCAGCACCGCCAAATGTGTGGGCTAATGTCCACTTAGTCAGGGTCGAGGGCCAAATGCGCCGGCTCCATTTGGTGGGCATCGGGCCAGCGCAGGGTCTGGGAGCAGCGAAAATGTGCCTAGGCTGACCCCTTGAGAGGGCTGACAAAAGACTGGTTTCTGGGCTTTATCTCCGGACCCCACAGTCCGATCTGGCCAACTCTGGTACCCCGGCATGCAGGGTTCGGTTCAGTTTCAAGGAGGTTATGCACGAGCCGGTGGTCCGCTGCGAGCCCCAGAAATAGCTAAGAATCTCCAGCCTGGGTTTTTGAAGAAATTCTGCAAAGAAACAGCTTTCTGGGCTCCAGCTCTGGAACCCGCAGTTCGATTTAGCCAATGGTATCCACACGTTCAGAGGACCCTCCCAGTTCCGATGAGGCTATGGACGAGGCGGTGGTCAGCTCCTGGGCCCGGCAACAGCCATAACCATCTGTGGGTGACCAGTTGCTCAGACTCGCGAGGGACTTAGAAAAAATCAGGCGAAAAACCCTCTGAGGGTGACCAGTTGCTCAGACAAAAAGTGACACGAGGTCCGCAAACCGGGATTTTCATTGCATTGCGAGCAATGGGCCGGGGTTCAGGGTACCCAGACAGGTGCAGGCGGATGCATAGGAGAGAGGTTTTTGAGGACCAGGGAGTCATTCCCCAGGCCACGTAGCCCAGTTTTGAGCTCCAGGAGCAAACTATTCTCGATAAACTATAAACTATAACTGGCTGGAAGTCCCCATCCAAGGGGAGAAATCTCGCAGCATAGCTCGGTTTTGATCTCCATAGCAAACTCCTCTCGCTATCCTGACCGACTGGATGTTTATACCCGCCTTGTCAGGGCCCTAATGCGCCGGATCTCCCGGCTTATGCGTGAGCGGTTCCTGGCACCCGAGTCTGTTCCTGGCTGGGTGAGCAAGAGCCACCGGCCTTCCGGTGTATTATAAGACCCAAAACACATCTGGGGGTCACTCCGGCTTTGGTGACTCTAGATAACCTCGGGCCGATCGCATGCCCTCCGTGGCGTTGACGTCTCATTCGAATATCTGCCCTATCAACTTTTTGACGGTACTTTCTGTGCCTACCATGGTGACCACGGGTAACGGGGAATCAGGATTTGATTCCAGAGAGGGAGCCTGAGAAACGGCTACCACATCCAAGGAAAGCAGCAGGCGCGCAAATTACCCATTCCCGACTCGGGGAGGTAGTGACGAAAAATAACAATACAAGACTCTTTCCAGGCCCAGTAATTTTAATGAGTACACTTTAAATCCTTTAACGAGGATCCATTGGAGGGCAAGTCTGGTGCCAGCAGCCGCGGTAATTCCAGCTCCAATAGCGTATATTAAAGTTGCTGCAGTTAAAAAACTTGTAGTTGGATCTTGGGATCGAGCTGGTCCCAGCCCCTGCCTCTCAGTGCCCCCTCGATACTCTTAACTGAGTGTCCCACCTGGGGTTTGAAGCGTTTACTTTGAAAAAATTAGAGTGTTCAAAGTAGGCCCGGTCGCCTGAAAACCGCAGGTAAAAATACTCCGGTTCTATTTTGTGGGTTTCCCGAACTGGGGCAATGATTAAGAGGGACAGCCGGGGGCATTCGTATTGTGCCACTAGAGGTGAAATTCTTGGACCGGCGCAAGACGGATGAAAGCATTTGCCAAGAATGTTTTCATAAATCAAGAACTAAAGTCGGAGGTTCAAAGACGATCAGATACCGTCGTAGTTCTGACTATAAATGATGCCAACTAGCGATCCGGTGGCTTTATTCCCGGGGGGAGTATAGTTGCAAAGCTGAAACTTTAAAAAATTGACGGAAGGGCACCACCAGGAGTGGAGCCTGCGGCTTAATTTGACTCAACATGGGAAACCACACCTGGCCCAGACACGGAAAGGATTGACAGATTGATAGCTCTTTCTCAATTCTGTGGGTGGTGGTGCATTGCCGTTTTTAGTTGGTGGAGCGATTTGTCTGGTTAATTCCAATAACGAACGAGACTGCGGAATGCTAACTAGTTACGCGGCCCCGATCGGCTGCCGTCAAACTTTTTAGAGGGAAAAGTGGTGTTCAGCCACACGAGATTGAGCAAAAACAGGTCTGTGATACCCTTAGATGTGGCTCGTCGCTCTGCTCTGCTTAATTATTTAAAATTCCCACAACAACTTTTTTTGATATTCACTGTAAATAGACTATAGCACACCTAGTTTATAGTAATAGTGTTTCTTTGAACAAACTTTTTGATTTGAGCAAGTTATTGGGTTTCCAATATGGTACCCATAGCAGTTTTTCCCCTTCAAAAAGCAAACTGTACCAACTTTGATGCTTAATTATTAAAAATTCCCAAAACAACTTTTTCTGATATTCATGGTACATAGACAATAGCACATCTAGTTTATAGTAATAGTATTGTTGTCAGCAAACTTTTTGATTTGATCATGTTATTGGGCTTCCAATATGGTACCCATAGCGGTTTTCCCATTCAAATAGCAAACTGTCCTAAATTTGATGGTTAATTATGAACAATTCCCACAACAACTTTTTTTCTGATTCACTGTACATAGACTATAGTACATCTAGTTTATAGTAATAGTGTTTTTTGTAACAAACTTTTTGATTTGATCAAGTTATTGGGCTTCCAATATGGTACCCATAGCAGTTTTCCCCTTTCAAATAGCAAACTGTACCAACTTTGATGCCCACAACAACTTTTTCTCTGATTCACTGTACATAGACTATAGTACATCTAGTGTGTTAATAGTATATAGTACATCTAGTGTGTTAATAGTATACTGCAGGATTTTCAGCAGCCGGACAGCCGAGGGGTCTGCACGCAGTTTCAAAGACAGCACCACTCTGCCTTCCGTTTATCTCTGATTAACTGACACTTCCCGGCCGTCCATCCCACCCCAATCCATGCAGCACTGAAGTTGCCTGATCCAATGCTGTGTGATGCGTGCCCCCTTGAACTGGAGATGCACATTGCGCTCCCTGATACAAAATGCTGGAAAATTTGAATAGGGAGCCTTCCAGACCCCTTGCCAACAATAGGGACTCCCCCAGCCCCGTTGCCAGTAATTTGGAGCCAGCCACGGAATATCCCACGCTCCCTTAAAGGGCAATATACGCTCAATATCCTGCGCTACACGTCGAAGTCTTTGTTTACGAGGTCTCAGTCGGTAAACTAACTTCCTTCCAGGCACTCTCCCTTCAACACATATTTCTCTCCAATAGAACAGATCTCTGTCAGGTATGTAGTTACCTGTACAGCCTTTCCCCCCATATATACACTTTATTCCTGCTCTATCCACAGTCATATCTGGAGCAGGTGTCAAGAGGCACCTATATTAAGTATGATAATCTGCTGTATAGTGCAGTTTCCTAATTATCCTAAATATGAGTAAATATAGCTCTCTATTGCCCGTTCCAGAGGTGACTCAGGGCCCTGAGATGCACAACCAAAAAACCTCCCACTTTTTGGCTAGGAAGGATAAAAAGATTGCACTTCTCTTACAACTCTGAACTCCCTTCTCTTATTCATAATACTCTGGTTGCTCAAAAGGTGGTTAATATTTTTCTCATATTTCGTCAGCTTGAATGTGGTCATTTCACACTTTGTGGTGTTTCATCAGTCCAAGCCGCTGTTCTTCTGCGGCCAGGTTAAGTACCAGCTGATGATCCTCTGTGGTCTGGGTCGCTTTAGCCACCAGAGGATATGCACCCACAATTCTGGTGAGAAAAGACCTCAAAACAGGTAACAGACAACACAGCATCAACGCCATACAAATAATTGTTACAACAATTATGGCTCCTGCTTTAGCAAACCATCCAACTGGCTAAATCCTCTTGCAGTTCCAGCATCATCAGCGCTGTCCAATTCAGCCCACTCAAGTTCAATCCCCCCTAGCCCCATCACCTGGGAGCTCACTTTCAGGGCCCCTGTCAGTAGCAGAGCTGCTAGCCAGTTGAGGTACATTAGAAATCCCACTAGGCCCAGGCTCGTCATCCCTGTCCTGTAATTCCCTGACCTCACCCTGGTGAACGTTAGGTCCCTCCCCCTCCTGTTCTGAGTGGCGGCCATCGTCGCTGCCCTGAACCTCTTCTCGCTCATTATCCTGCTCTCCTCCTACTGCTCTTGTACAATGATTAATACACCTCTAAGGTCGGACCCCCGGTGGGCCCCCTTATTCTGGGTGCTGTCAACATTTCATGCGGACTAAGGTGAGTAATTCTGTTCTGCTGCATTCTGTATTTCATTAATGCCAGTGGTAATGCATCTATCCAATTAACCCTTTCCAGCCTAAGCGAATATTTTGTGAACATTCTATTCCATTCTATTTCTTAACATGCGTTGCAAAAATGTTTGTGGTGTGATAATATTACATCAGATACCTAAACTTTATTTACCATTGTAAACAGGATAACTGGGGCTTTCAATTGATATAAAAAACAATAGGATTACTTAATGGCAATATCATCAATTATGGAAAGACATTCAACAACTAAATTTATAAAATGTTCTAAAATGTTCTAAATGGCTATTTTCTAATGAGAAACCTACATTTTTACCCATTTCATGTTTAAGATATAGGAAAACCTAGAGTGTATGGTATCTTCACCATTTTGTGAGTGAAATATAATAAAAATCAGAATAGAGCTATCATCTACCATTCAAAAGTTATAATCACTTCAGTTATGGGTGCAGAAAGGGTTAAAAAACGGTATAGAATTTTGGTTTATTGACAATATGATGTGCATATGCAAAAATGTTTATGGATTGATCATATTACATCACAACCCCTAACCTTAATATACCATTTTAAACAGGATAACTGGGGCTTTCCATATATATCCATTAATATACAATAATATGCTTACTTTAACACAATATCATCAATTATTAAAACAATTCACAAAATAAATAATCATACAAAACTTTCTAAATGGCTATTCTCCATGCGAAAACTAGGTTTTTAAACATTTCATGTTCAAGATCGAGGGAGACAAACTGTGCAGCATCTTCACTATTTTGTAAGTGATATAGAGTACAAATCAGAAGAGATGTATCTTCTACTGCTCAAAAGTTATAACCACTTCAGTGATGGGTAAGAAAAGGCAAAAAAAAACTTTAGAATGTTAGGTTCATTGAAAATATGACATGCGTATGAAAAACTGCTTGAGGTGTGATCATATTATGTCACACCCCTAAAGATAATATATCATTTTAAACAGGATAACTGGGGCTTTCAAAATATATCAAAATTATATGCTTGCTTTAACCCTTTATCATCAATTATCAAAAATATTCACTACATTTAAAAAATGTTCCAAATGGCTATTCTTCATGAGCAACCTAGGTTTTTGATCATTTCATGTTCAAGATAGAGGAAAACTTTCACAAACTTTTCACCACCGTATCTTCACCATTTTGTGAGTAATATAGAGTATAAATTAGATTAATCATTTACTGCTCAAAAGTTATAACCACTTATGTGATGGACAGAAAAAGGCAAAGAAAATGCTTTAGAATGTTATGTTCATTGACATTTTACATTACCACTTATCTATACTCCTCATGAGCCACTGTTGAGAATCAATTGATATAATGCAAAATTAAGACACACACTGAAATACAATTTATGCATTCAATGGAACACACTTTATTTAAAAAAATGTCATCTGAAATACAACAAATTGATGAACTGTGAAAAGTGAACAACATTGCAAAACTAAAACAAAAACAACATCAGTTACACGTCAAATTAATGCATTGAATTTATTTACAGTAAAATCATGAATGTTTTTGTAGATACAGCAGATAAGTCAACAAGTCTAATACCTGTGGAGAAAATATAACCAAAAAGATAACCAACAAGTCTAATACCTGTGGAGAGAATATAACCAAAAATGTAACCAACAACAAGTCTAATACCTGTGGAGAGCAAGAAGATAACAATAATTGTAATACCTGTGGAGAGAGAGAGAGAGAGAGAGAGAGAGAGAGAGAGAGAGAGAGAGAGAGAGGGAGGGAGGGAGGGAGGGAAACAATGGACGGCACAGGCACAACCTCTCGTTTTAGCTCAGGATCTAGGCCTCTGCGCGTAACTGGTCACACTCAGCCGAGTGCCAGGCTTTGAAACAATTCCTGCTTTGAACGATGCAAAACCTTTTACCATTGCATTCAGGAGCCATGCAAGCAAATTTTGTCCTATGTTCAATTCTGCTTTTTCTGTAGCAGAGCCAACAGTTCCTGGGTAACTTCTGCAATTCAGCGGTATGGCTAACGTGAAACGACGAGGCCACAGGCTTAAGTGTGTGGCACGGGGAACTCGCGTGGATGTCCAGGCCTGCTAGCTGACGAGACAGGTTCTCTCTGAATGTTATCTGGCTATAGTCAGCTAATCTATGCTTATCCCCTGGTGCTGCCTGACTGCGTTGCCACTCCTGAAACAACAAGAAGCTATTGACGACAGCAATGTCAATGAAGTGGAAAAAAAGAGTCTTCCACCACTTCTGTGTTTTTTGTAAGACACAGTAGCTGCTGATCATTTGGTCTGACCTATCAACGCCCCCCATGTGTTTATTGTAATCACTGATTACAGCAGGCTGGCGGACCACTTGTCTGCTCCAGGTGGCATCTTTTTTCACTAGCCTAGTCACATCAATAGAGTCATTCGCATTGTGGAAATTGGAGAGGCATGAAACTGCACGCGTGTCCTTCCACTGGATGACAAGGATACCATCCTCTACCCTACACCACCTCATGTCCCCACGGTCGGTCTTTCGTTCCCATTTTTTTACATCTTTGAATTCTTCTGGGAATTTCTTACGGTTAATTCTACATGTCCCACAAGCATTAATCCCAATTTGTCGTAATTTAACCATAAGTGCTGGGGATGTGTAAAAGTTGTCCATCCAAAGATTGTAACCCTGATCTTTGTAGGGCTGTATTAAAGCCTCTACAACTTTTGCGGCCAAATCAGTAACCCGACCGTCACGACTACCCGTGTAAACATTGAAGTCCAAGGTGTAGCCTGAATCCGATGTTGCTATCACCCACAACTTGAAACCCCAACGAGTAGGCTTGCCCTTCATAAACTGCCTTAGCCCTGACCGACCTTTAGACTTTACCATACGCTCGTCTATTGCCAGATTCTGATTTGGTTGAAACAGCTCTTGACACTTTTGTTTGAGGTGGTCCATGAGGTAGCGAAGCTTCCTAAGACGATCCTGGTTATCCTCTGTGGCAGGATCTACAACATGCAGAGCTGCCAACAGAGCCTTAAAACGGTCACGCGACATAAAAGATCTCGCCCATGAACCCTGAAGAGACTTAGTTCGCCAATACCGATGCATGTCAGGAAGAACGTGGAATCCCATGTAAATGAGTAACCCCATGAATTTGTAGAACTCATCTGGGGTCACCTCATTCCACACTCCTTCACTGCTGGCATACGACGCGTGATTTAAAACAAGCTCCCACCCCTGCCGGTTTGTAAAGCCGCAAATATCCGAAACTACAGCCTGGGTGAAGAACAGCATGAAAAAGTCTATTTCACGCAGCATCAAACTCGTCGTCAACCGCACGGCCCTGCGCACGCTCCCTAAATCTATACCAAGTGGACGGCTGGGTGTGAACAGGAGAGGTTCTGGTGCCTGTGCACCCACATCAGCATAGGAAGTGTACAAGACAGAGTCAGAGAAGCATTTACGCTTTCTAGCTGACTTAGGACCTGTGCGAGAATGGCTAACCATTCCCAAAATAATCATGGGAGGAACTAAGTTAGTAATGTGAATATTAGCCATATGAGAAAGCTAACCATTATCAATAAACAGTCTACACACATCTAGCTGCTGCAATTTCTACTATCATGGATATTGGCAGTCAGTTTTGACCATGCTGGTCATTAAGATCTAGACCCTGAGCCGACCTGAGGAGAATGGGTTCCCCCCTTGAGTCTGGTTCCTCCCAAGGTTTCTTCCTAGTTACACCAGGGAGTTTTTCCTTGCCACTGTTGCCTCTGGCTTGCTCTTGTGGGGGTTTAGGCTGGGTTTTTTCTGTGAAGTGCATTGTGACAACTAGTTGTGAAATGCGCTATATAAATAAATATTGATTTGATACCCTTTTGATGCTGGTCTGGGCTCAAGATCAAAGTCCATCTCGTCATCCTCCTCTTCCTCCTCCTCCTCAGTCTGCACTTGTGCCCGCAGCAGCTCTGCATCCAGTGCATCCTCCTCCACACAGTGCATGCCCTGATGGTCCTCAATGTCATGCTCTGCTATGACCCTCAGCTCATCGGATGTCAGTGCCCTCCTCCTCTTCAGGGACTGAAGCAGGCCGCTGTATCCATCTGCATCGGCATCCATGCTGCGAAACAAATATATAATCAGTTGCCTTTTCATTCATCCATAACATACATAATTTTATTTATATAAATAATATAAGACTGTTAGTCACTGTTTTTAGCTTTAGTTATTATTTAGTTATCAAAGTCGACAGTAAACACGGAAAATATTCACATATCAGTACAATTATGTTAATTGCACGACAGACTTTTTCACAATTTCAAAAATTCACAAAGATAGCTAGACTAACAGCAGAGCTACAACCTAGAAAAAAAACTCTGAAAAATAAAAAACGGCACACAATTGCTGTTCGCGCTGAGAGCTAAAACTAACGTTACAGTCAGTTTTTAGCTTTAGTTATTATTTAGTTATCAAAGTCGACAGTAAACACGGAAAATATTCACATATCAGCACAATTATGTTAATTGCACGACAGACTTTTTCACAATTTCAAAAATTCACAAAGATAGCTAGACTAACAGCAGAGCTACAACCTAGAAAAAAAAACTCTGAAAAATAAAAAATGGCTCACAATTGATTCACACAGACGAAGAACCATATATATCCATTTTTTCAATTTTCAGATAATCAGATATTTATAGTTTATTTTATTTTATATATGACTTAATCTTTTTTTTTCCAGCAATACATTAAAACACAGTGACATGTTTCTAATATGATTGTTTTTTTTCTGCAAAAGTTTTTTTCTCTTGATTTTAGGAACATTTTAATGTCTGGTATGTGGAAGAACAGTATATCTCCAGTGACCATTGGACATTGTGGAAGAACAGTATATATCCAATGCAGTACAACAGTTTAAAATCGTTATACTGTTGAGCCTCATTATGCTTAAAAAATTATTGATAACACATTTCTTTCAATTATTCTTTTGTCAGAAAATATTTTGGCTACAAAGAAGGGTATTTAGTAAGATTAGTCCGATCATGAGTATTGCCTCTGATGCCATCGGCAATCAACTGCACCAAGTTTACCCACACAACTTCCCTACTTTGTTCCCTACACTTTTACCCTACATATACAAATACATCTCGTCTGATTCTGATTTTTTATTGGGAGGTGGAGATAGAGAATCACACTAATAAAGCATTCATCTGAATAGATTGCTACTATCAACACCTACTAACTTGTGTGTATGGCAAGCTATCGCAAACCTATTCAAAATGATTAACGTTCAGAATACAGCAACAGATTAAAAAACATATTGTAGCCTATGGGTGTCACAGTTTATTAGCCACAATCTTTAGCATGGAGACTAGACAAGAAGCATTGTTTGTTATCATAAACACAATATAGCCTACATCGTTTTATCTCACCTGCTCTAACCCAGAGAGAATGATAGCTTGCTGCTTCTGGTAATTAGCTTCATAAAACTCAGTAAACAGCTGCAACTTGCGCTCCTCCGTTAACTTACTGCAGTCTTTCGTGCAGACACACACCAACAGGCAGAAGGATGATTAATGATCTATTAGGCATATACAAAACTTGCTACATGTAACGTTAACGTTAGCTAGCTATAACGTTGGGTAGGGCAGTGAAACTTGCGCTAGCGCGGCAACGTTACGGCAGTCCAGCTAGCTAGTTACAATGTATCACATATACGGTTCTTCCACAAACCTGTCTGGGCGGACTTTTCCCCCTTTTCACGTCTCCCTTCCTGTTGATGTAAGGTTTCCCTGCATCCCTCAGGGTCTTACGTTGAACATCTTTCCATGTATTCATTTTAGTCTTTCTTTTTTTACCAATATTTCTCCTCCTCTGATCAGCAGCAGTTAGAGTTAGAGTTTGGCCGTCCATTTTTGCTTGTGGATATAAACGGTTTTTCCGCGTGAAGCTATTTTGAATTTTAAAATACTCGGAAGAAGTCGCGTAAAATATTGAATTTACCACTTCATTATACAAAGTGGATATAAAAGTACTATAAATGATGCTTATCTCAATTTTGAAAAAAATGGCGTTTATATGGTTTTTCGTTGCAGGGATTCAATTGCTGTTGGCGCTGAGAGCTAAAACTAACGTTACAGTCACTGTTTTTAGCTTTAGTTATTATTTAGTTATCAAAGTGGACAGTAAACACGGAAAATATTCACATATCAGTACAATTATGTTAATTGCACGACAGACTTTTTCACAATTTCAAAAATTCACAAAGATAGCTAGACTAACAGCAGAGCTACAACCTAGAAAAAAAAACTTTAAAAAAAAGAACGCCTTACGATTGCTGTTGGCGCTGAGAGCTAAAACTAACGTTACAGTCACTGTTTTTAGCTTTAGTTATTATTTAGTTATCAAAGTCGACAGTAAACACGGAAAATATTCACATATCAGTACAATTATGTTAATTGCACGACAGACTTTTTCACAATTTCAAAAATTCACAAAGATAGCTAGACTAACAGCAGAGCTACAACCTAGAAAAAAAAACTGAAAAAAAAAAGAACGCCTTACGATTGCTGTTGGCGCTGAGAGCTAAAACTAACGTTAGTCACTGTTTTTAGCTTTAGTTATTATTTAGTTATCAAAGTCGACAGTAAACACGGAAAATATTCACATATCAGTACAATTATGTTAATTGCACGACAGACTTTTTCACAATTTCAAAAATTCACAAAGATAGCTAGACTAACAGCAGAGCTACAACCTAGAAAAAAAAAGTGAAAAAAAAAAAGAACGCCTTACGATTGCTGTTGGCGCTGAGAGCTAAAACTAACGTTACAGTCACTGTTTTTAGCTTTAGTTATTATTTAGTTATCAAAGTCGACACTAAATATGGAAAATATTCACATCGATCACTTCACTTATGTTAATTATATGATAGACCTTTCACAATTTAATCTCGAAACAAGAAACAAGCTGGGGAAAGAATGACACAGTGGCTTCTCATTTGAAGCGAGAGCTTACACGAATGTTCGCGAATTTCAAGTGAAGATCTGAAAAAGTCTGCGGTACAAAAACAGGATTTTATTCAAAATAAAACCATTTCTGAAATAATATTTATGGTTAATTAATATCTTATATGTGTTTTACCTCAGTGAGTTTGTTGAGTTTTCTTCAGTCGCCGTCAAGTCTTCAAACGATGGTCTCTTGTCCGATGTGGTAGCTTCGTCCGCGGTGAGGCAAATGGAAAGTTCCGGGGCGCTTTTATATATGTCAAGCAAGAAATCACCGCCCACTAAGCTCACCAACCAGTTAGATGTCATTGTAGCTTTTTTTGTCATCTCTAACTCGCATTTTTCAAAAAGGAAATCAGTGATTGGACGGCAGAGATATTAAACGTCACACCATCATAACAATTAATCCGAAATTAGAGCGGTCCGGCTGGAAAGGGTTAAGCCCTGTGTCCTGACAAATTTTGTTTATCTTTGCTTTCAAAGTTCCATTGATACGTTCTACTATCCCCTGTGATTGGGGATGATATACACATCCAAATCTTTGTTTGACCCTCAACGCTTGCATTACCTGCCTAATAACATTTCCCACAAATGCGGGTCCATTATCAGAACTTATCATAACAGGTATGCCAAATCTAGGAATTACCTCGTTTACCAGGAATTTTACCGCTCTTCCCATTCCCTGATCTTTGGATGGAACTGCTTCCACCCATCTGCTGAATCTGTCTATTATGACCAACATATATATCTTTCCCCTCACTTTCTTTAAGATGTCTACATAATCCATCACTAGATGTTTGAACGGTCCTTCTGGAACTGGTATGTGCCCTATGGGTGCTGTTAACCCCTTCCTAATGTTGTTCTGAGCACATACTGCACATATGCTTAGCTGGTAATCTACTGAATTCTGTAAGTAAGGTGACCAAAATCCTTCTTTCTTAATTGATCGCATTACTTCACCTCGCGCGCAGTGATCCACCCCATGGGCTTCACTTATTAGTAGGGGAGTTGGGGCTATCAATAGCCCTTCTGCACTTCTCCAAAAACCATCCTGTCCCTCCTTAGCCCCCCTTCTTTCCCACTCTGTCTTTTCATTTTCAGCAGCAGCTTGCTGCACGTCCTTGACATCCTCTAATGTGGGAATCGACTGTACTTCCTGTGTCTGTGTTGGTGCAATAATAGCCATTTTACACCCTGACACTTGTTTAGCTATTTCATCTACTTTATTGTTTCATTTGATTACAAAATCATTGCCTTTTTTATGTGCCTGGCACTTTATTATAGCCAATTTTTCTGGTTTTAACATTGCTATGATTAGTTCCAGAATTTGCTCTTTGTGTTGTATATCACTGCCATTACTTTTTAAGAAGCCACGATTTTCCCATACTGCTCCAAACAAATGACACACACCGTGTTCGTACGCTGAGTCAGTATATATGTCCGCTTGTTGTCCTGCTGTTATTTCACATGCTCTAGTTAATGCTTTTATTTCTGCCAATTGAGCTGAGCATGGCTGAGAGCATCTCTCTGCCTCTAACGTTACCCATTCTGTCCCTCTCTTTTCTATTATTGCATATCCTGCATGATTTCCCTCATGATCCATATAACAGGATCCATCTACAAAGAGTATTCTCTTTCCTTCCTTTTCCAACGGTTCTGCTTGTAGATCAGTTTCATAAACTCCTTGCTTTCTGGGACGCATTCATCTGCATTATTGGTTATCAGTACACGCTGTCCCACTTTACCACTTTACTTTACCTACATAATTTACAGGACCTTGAGACTGTGCTGGAATCCAGGTTCCTGGGACTCCTCCCTGATATTGTTGTGTTTGCCTCTGTGGCACCTGCTGGCCTGGCCCTGCCTGAAAGTACTGCTGTTGTGGCTGTTGCTGATATTGTTGCTGATATTGTTGATGTGGGGGGCCATTACGGCAGTATCTTTTTATATGCCCTATTTGCCCACACCCCCAGCACTCTGGTGGACCCTGAGGGGGTCCCTGCTGATTCTGCACATAACCTCCCTGACCTTGTCCCCTATTCTGATTCCCTTGTGCCTTTATTCCCTGGATGCTGTCCAGTTCCTCCTTTGTTCCCCTGTCCCCAGTTTTGTGGCGGAGCTCCCTGCATTGCCCCTTGAACGTACATTGGTGTCAGGAATGCTGGCGGAGGAACTCCAGTGAAATTGTAGACGACGGTTGGCCGGGATCCGCTCGGGCCTCTTCCTCTTTCAGGGTGGCAAGGTTCTGGCTCTTGCCATGTGACGTCTGCCATGATTGGTGCTATTTTTTTGTGTCTTTTTCTTTTTCTTTATTTCTGTTCTTTTCTCTGCTTTTTAGATCTTCCAGCTGCATCTGAAAGAGTTTTCTTTGCACCTCCCTTTCCTGGTTGTTTTGTTTCCTTTCTTCCAGGCGGCATCTTTCCACTGCATGTATCACATGGTCCACAAACTCTCTGTGTGGCTTGGAAGGCAGTCCCACTACCTCCTCCAGGCGGCTTTTGGCATGCTCTGGCAGTCCTTCCAGAATGGCTGTGCGAAACATCGCTGTCATAATGGGATCCCCCTGAATGTCTCTGTCCAGTGTCATTCTCCAGTTTCTGAACTGATTCTCCACATATGCTGCTGGAGACTCCCCTTCCTTCATAGGCACTCCCTTCAGCATTGCTGTACTTGGCCCTGTGGGGTAGGCTTCCCTCAGGGTGTCCCATATATTTTTCCTATACAGGTCAAATTTTCCCCCATCCACTTCAGGTCTGTCTGCTTGCCTGTATCCAGCTTGAGCCATTATATCCAGCATTTTTTCCCTCCCCACTACCTTTCCGAGTAGGGCCTTCACATCTCCCAGCACCAGCATCATTCCCACCACTTCCTCCTCCAGCTTCCCCACCCAAATGGCCGCTCCAATCTGTATATCTCACTTCTGCGCAGCTATAATAATTCCTCCTCTTCTAGCTGTATTAAATCCTTCTCTTTCTCACTCTCTTGCTGCCCCCCCTCCTATAATTCCTCTCCTTCTTCCTCATGTTTCTCCCCCTCATCGTCTGATCCTATTTGTTCCGGTATTGTCCAGCAGTATCTCCCCCCCTTATCTCCTTTCTCTGTCCTGCCTGATTTCCTGCCACTCTCTCCTTTTCTCTGCTTCTTTTTTCTTCTCATATTTACTTCTATCATCCTCCTTTTCTATTGGCCCTAATCGCCCTCTCTCTTTTTTCTCCAGCTGTTCTTCTCTTTCGTTCATTAATCTTTCCCTTTCCGCTATTTAATTTAACTGTTCCATCATTTGTTCTCCCACTTCATCCTTCTTTTTCTGTTTTGCTGCTTTTTCCTTTTTCTCTTCTTCTGTTGGTTCCAGTTACATTCCTGCATCTTTAAACATTTTCAACACTTCCAGTTCCTTCTTTCTTTTGTCAGTTCTCTTTTTTGATTTATTCTTTGCAGCATAATTCATCACCATTCCCATCATTTCTTCACATGTTGCAAGGTCAAATGTTCCTTCTTTTGGCCAATGCGTGATTCCTTTTTTAGTTCTTCTTTCCCATTTTGCTGATATTTTTGCTATATCTGTTTCTAATACTGGGTAGTGCTTTCTTAATTTCTCTACTGGTGTGCCAATTGCTTTTATTTTATTTCTTTTTATCCTTTCTTATTTTTTTATTATTTTAACAACTTATTACAGAATTCTACTCTTCTGGGACTATTATCCTGCTCCAATATTTAACTCTAAATTCGTGCCACTTTTGCTTGTTCAATTTATGTTCAGTATATACTTTCAGAGTTTGTCTGAACTCAGTATAATGATTTAATGTTCGCACTATCCACTATTCTCTTATTGCATTCTCATTACCCGGTAATTCTTTATCTGTATCTGAGTCCCAGTGTAAAGAGTGTTTCTCATAAAATAAACCACCTTTTCTTTCTATTAACCCATGCGTATTTGTGATTATCATTCCTTACTTTTTCGTTTTATTGTTTTACTTTCTTTTATTTCCCTAAATTATATCTCACTCGCACTAATTTAAATGCAGTATTTTATATCCCTATTTTTTAAATTTTATTTCACCTAATCATTTACACCGCGTTATTTCCAAAATTATCCCATTTCTCCATAACCTATTTTAAATGCTTAAATTCTCTTTTTACGCAGACACCATATATTTATTCAGTTTACGGATAACTTTTCCATTTTTATCTCATTAATTCTTTTCACCTTATTTTTTATTTATTTTTCTTTATAACTTTCTGTTATTTCAAATTTCTGCACAAATCGTCCTTGTAACATAGCCTTTAATTTTTATGCGTGCTACTCACGCTGTGTATTTTCAAATACAAGTTCTAGTTCTCCGTCAATTTTCCTTTCTTTTCATACACTTATTTCCTTTTACAGATTCACATCCTTGTCCGTGTATATGCTTTTCAGTAATTTTACCTCCTTTATGGAACACTAAAACACTGCAATTGCATACCATATGTCAACACATTTTTATAACAACAGTTTTTTACATCAACATTCAATCTTCCTCAGCGCGCACCTATTATCAAATATTAACTTTCAACAACACCAAGTGGCAAGACCTTTTGTGTACCTTACACTGTGCTCAACATACCCCTATTTCTCACATTACCCATCACCGGTCTCTCCGTGGACCCCAACAATCTGTAAATATGAACCCGTAACACCATATGTCTTTACGCTGAGTCCAAGTTTGTGACTCCAACCGCCCAAACTTCCATTCCCTGGTTACCTGCAGTTAGTGTTTTATATAGTCAACCTCTGCCCAGATACCACTTTTTCACATACTTTCACCCAAATAAATCGCTTGCGCAGTGATTCTTTCAGATTACTGCTGTCCTCTTTTTTACACAATTTTGTTAACTTCTATCTTACTTTTGCACAGGATCTTTTAATAGGCAAGGTCACTGGTCATGGAAGGGGAGAGAGAGAGCCTTATTTCCACACTATATCTATACATATATTCAACAAGGTCTTTTCAAGCGATATAATATTAACTTCGCTTACCTTGGTTTCTCTCAATTAGCCGCGGCTGGAATCGACTCCTCTGGCCCCCTCCTGCTCACAACGCAACCGGCCTTGATCCTATCCTGTTCCGAGATGCCAAGTTTGTCGTGGTTTCCAAGCAACAAGAATTTCAAAGTTTTCAGCTTTCGGTCCCAATTTCTTTATAAGTTCTCAAATAATGAGAATGAGGCAGAATCTTTCAGAATGCTAGACTTTACATCATACACCGTGTCATAAAGCCGTAGCGCCCCTGCAGAGTCGCTCAACAATCATCAGTTACAGTCTCTTTTTATACAGTTTTCTTATTTCTAGGACCCTCCCAATTCTCCGCCCAATAGGTGTCTTCTCAGGCCACAGTAGTTTTCCAGACTCCAGCTCTGCCCCTTCTTATCTGCTGGCATCATCTTCTGCTGAGAGTTCTCACCATAGTGGTCAGACATCACGTGTTTGGAAAATACCCAACTTCTTATCAGACCTTTTGGAAGGCACCAAAAATAACTGTTGTTTAGAAAATACCCAACTTCGTATCAGACCTTTTAGAAGGCACCAAAAAATAACTGTGGCTTCAGCTTTTATATTCAGAAAAATAAAAATGTCTATATGTCACTGTGACCATTCTATTTATTAACTCTCACTTTGATCCTTCGAGCCTCCCTCTCTCTCGGGCGCAGCTCCAGGCTGGATCCCTTTCCGCTGAGTTCCTTCCCCCCCAACTCCTCTGAGTGAAGGAACCTCAGTCTCTCTGCTTCCCAGTGCTTTCTTTTCAAAAACACTGATCACAGAAAGCACTACTCGCTAACTAACTAATTCGGTTTCAGCTTATAGTGGCCTGATTGAGCCGGATGCGGCGGCCATCTCTCATGGTCTTATTGCCCTCTGCGATCCGACTGGCCGGTGACCCAGTCGATAGCGATCCCTAGTCCTGCATCTAATCAGGACCCCGTAGTAGCTGTTAACCACCTGGTTAGGAACCGACAGTCTGATCCCTATCCCACCTCGCTATGGGTATAGAAACTTTGACCGTTTTCACCAGCCTTGCCTGTTCACAGAGGTCGTCTCTTACGCCTCTCTGCTAGGTGTGGACTGTCATCCACGTACCACGCACTGCCTGCATACTTACATGCGACAGGAGCGCCGACTAGACGGTACCTCGGCAGTATGTCCCTTCATACTTCATTAGACACGGGGGCCTTCAGTCTTCTCCCCTGCACTATACTTGGAACTTTGCAGGTCCGCCGCCGCCTGTTGCCCACTAGGTTCGGGGTGTCTAATCCCCTGCCTAATGGGATTCTGTGAAAGTGCATTTAAATTAATATATCACTATGTGTTTCTGTGCTCATACAATGCTCTATGCGATTCTGTGAAAGTGCATTTTAATTAAAATATCACTATGTGTTTTGGTGCGCATGATACATTCATAGATACATATTCAAATATAATCAATACATATTGTCACAGGTAATACAGTTTACAGGTGACCCAAATATAATCAAGACATATTGTCACAGGTAATACAGTTTACAGGTGACCAATGGAATTCCCAACACAACTTTTTCTGATATTCACTGTACATAGACTATATCAAATCAAGTTTATAGTAATAGTGTTTTTGTCAACAAAGTTTTTGATTTGATCAAGTTATTGGGCTTCCAATATAGTACCCAAAGCGGTTTTTCCCATTCAAATAGCAAACTGTCCTAACTTTGATGCTTAATTATGAACAATTCCCACAACAACTTTTTTTCTGATTCACTGTACATAGACTATAGTACATCTAGTTTATAGTAATAGTGTTTTCTTGAACAAACTTTTTGATTTGATCAGGTTATTGGGCTTCCAATATGGTACCCATAGCGGTTTTCCCCATTCAAATAGCAAACTGTACCAACTTTGATGCTTAATTATTAAAAATTCCCACAACAACTTTTTCTCTGATTCACTGTACATAGACTATTGCAGATCTAGTTTATTGTAGTAGTGTTTCTTTGAACAAACTTTTTGATTTGATGAAGTTATAGGGCCTCCAATATGGTACACATAGCGGTTTGATTTGTTGGAGTTAACTAATATTTGAAATCATTTTTCTTGTGCAACCTGCTATTCATACCAACCCTGTTGCTCATGTATTACAAAACATAGTAGTATATTCAGTTTTCTCTAAATTGTAATTGAAAGCATAATTGTGACAATTGTGTAAACGTTTAAAATTCTGCGAAATAGATTTTTTTTTAAAGGCAAAGATTCTGCGTTGTCCAATACTCGCTGCTTCTCTCTGAGCAATTTCCAGCTAACGCAGCACGTGACGGCGTTACCGACTCAATCTCTTGTATATTTGCGAACGTTAATTTTAAGCCGTGATAGCTTGACCGTCATTTTCCGAACCCGTGATAGCTTGACCGCAGTCTTTTACTGCCATCTAGAGCGTTACATTTAACGTAGGCTACCTGTATGCTACACGAACATGACAATAAAATATGTAAACGAATGCCAAGTGAAACTAAACGGCTGTTAGCTGAAGGCTATACGGGAGACTTCACAATCTGCTCAAATCGATGTTCTGCCCAGTAAATTAACGTTTGTCAGCAAATATTCAGTCTGACCTAACGTTACCTGCAGACTATACAAACGTGAAAAAATACAACACGTGGGCTAATGAATGTCAAGTGAAACTGAACGGCTTTTGGCTTTTTAAAATCTTTTTTTTACCTATGTTAACCTAGCCATCTACAAATGCACGTTTACTAGCTATCTAGCTATGCAAATAACTTAACTAAGACATAAATTAACATCATCACAGCATGGGACAGCACAGCACAGCTTGTATCACTTTGTACCTTGTACTATTTTTATTTCAGTAAACATGTTCCAGCCGTGGGGGGTTCCAGATAGTGCAGTTAACTGTTATCCATCAAACGTAACTCCAGCTTCAAGTTCAATCCTGAAGCAGACCCCAGGCCAGTAAGATTGACAACGCATGCATCAAACCTAACGTTATAGCTTATACGCAAAAGCCAGTGAAATATCACCAGCCGGTTAACTATGGTTAACGATACGAAAACAACTCAAGTAAATATCTTTGAGGCTACAAGATAACCATCACGTTAGCAAGCAAACGAGACGCCGTAGGCTACACTTAATTGAATTTACAGCATTTGGAGGGACAGAAATATCCGTAGGGCTTGAGTCACGTTACCGCATTCCTTTGGCTGGCATACCCCAATTCAACCTGGGCATAGTTCTAGTAACAGTCCCACGGGAAATGCTTGTTGCTCACAAACTTTCCAGCAGTGCTGATCATTGGCGCCAGACCCAAAATGCCCAGTCAGAGTAGCCACTACAGCTCACTCCGCATCGCTCGGGAAAGGATGTAACTGTTAACGTTAATCCGCTGGTGCTCTTGGACCCAGAGAAAGCACACTTGCGACCCATCAGTTATTGCTTGTAAATTGGAACTATTGGAATTGAAAAAACGAACTTACAATAGTTAATAACTAGCATAATTGGAAAAAAACTAATACATTGAAAGAGACTAACTGTAGGCTACAACGATATTGCTTCTTAAATGCAAATGACCATTGGCCACGCCTTCTCAGGAATGTATTTATATTGGGGGCGGTAACAAAGCGTGAAACTGATTACGTACAAGTGTACCAAACGTACACTTTAAGGTCATTTTCATTTTTTTTTAAACACATTAAAAATATATATGTTTTAGTGTTTCTACCCCTTTAGGCGATTGTCGCTAACCATCTCGGCTTTATAGGCTTGGATGAGCTCAAGAAAAATATCACAAAATGAGGTGCTCACAACAGCTTTGAAAAGCGGGGTGTTACATTAATTTGTGGTCAACTTCACTTGACTAACCTTAGATAGCTCCTTGCCTTTTTTCCCCCAGACGTGTAAATTAACTTTAATAAATTACTAATTCTAGCTATCTGTCTATCCTCTTTTCCGCTCCACTCCTAGTTACACAGCAACAAAGACAGGGATGTATGAATGCCTACGAAGGACAAGTTTCCTACTGTATTCAAAACAGACGGCGTATTCTTCTTCTTCTTTGGATTTTCTATAGCGGGTCGTGACCAACTGTCAGGTGCATACCGCCACCTACTGTTACTGAGTGTGGAAAAGCGTACATTTATCTTAGGTCTACATCTATAAAAAATAAATAAAACTAATAAAACCTAAAATTATACCAAACAATCTCTATAGTACGTCTCTTAAATTATGTTTGAATCCCTTCTCTTCATCTCGAAATTAATTTCTATATAGGTCTTTTCGAACTTGTTTCCTGACTTGAGTCGGACTCAATTCTTTTTGAATTTGCTCACAAGAAAGACCCTTCACCTACAAGAACCTTTCCGCTCCCTTAACTATTATTCTTATTTTTTCTGTTTTGCTTATTGCTTGGTCTGAACAATTGAGGACATAGGCAATGAATAAAATACATTTTTCAGTACTCAACCCTTTAGTTTGACTACTCTGTTCCATCCCAACTCTAAAAGTTTGGTTAATGATTGTTCTCTCAGAATCCTCTACTCTCCTTTCTCCTTGCACTTAAAATCTAGAAGGTTGGTAGTTTCTTTCCGATTCTTCTATTCTGCTTTCTCCTTGCACTTTCTTTATTGCCTTTGCATATGTTATGTTATTTTGTGTTTTGATTTGCTGAATTTTCATTGCTATTTTCTTAACTTCACATCCTCCATATGCCACGCTATGAGCCCCTCCACAGTTGCACATTATCCCCACATTCTTCATAGTTATGATCTCTTCCACATTTAGCTCATTTTTGTTTCCCCCTACAAACTGCGGCAATATGTCCGTATTTCTGGCATTTGTAGCAACGAAGCGGTGGTGGTACATAAGCCCTTACCCTAAAGCTAATATAGCCTATTTGAACCCTTTCGGGTAATAATGAACCCTGAAACTCCACGAGTATTGATAGACGCTTTTCTTTACGTTAATTTACTGTTCTAAACAGCCTCTTAATTCTTCTCACTTCTCCTCCTTTGATAATCTTTGCAATTTTGTCAATTTCTTCTTCTATCGGTATGCCTGTTATCACTCCCCATTTAGATCTATCCTCACCCAATATTTTTCTCTTTTATGTTTTTGCATTTCAACTTCCATCTCGAAGGATTTTAGCCATTTCAATGTCTCCTGCTTAATTTTTTTTTAATCTCCCTGGTCAAAGCAATTATACTTAAGTTGATATTTTCATCTTCCCGCTTAAATTTCTGTATTATTTTTAATTCTTCTCCCACTTATTTCTTACGAGCTGTTTGTGATCCTTCCCTCTCTTCCCTTCTTTCCCTCTTCCCCGTCCTCTCCTGCTAGCTACTCTATTCTTTTCCTCAACATCCATGTCATCCTCAACCTTATTCTCTGAATTCCCTCCACTACTACTCGCCACCATCATCCAAAAACCTCAAAAAACCGCTTTGCTTTGACCCACCAACAGCGTATTGGAGTCAAGGGGCCTTCTCTCTTCTTTCTTCATCTTCTTTGGGGTTTAACCACAGCTTGCATCCTTAGTGTTGCACTACTGCCATCTTCTTGAATTAGTTAACTCATACATTGTCAGGTTTGTCATATTTTCCCTATCAGTTCTGGGCCCGTATTCACAAAACATTTTATCTTACCACTAAGAGGTCTCTCAAATAGCAGTAAAAGCTTCTAGCTAAGAGTTTTCTCTTAAAACCTATTCACAAAGCTGCTGAGACCAACTTTTACTAAGGAATGGGGAGAAATCTTAAGCTAAGAGAAAGGGCGGGGTTGACTTCGTTGCTATGGATGATGTCATGTTTCATGAACAAGCTTACTTACTATGCCCACAGTGATTGGTTGATAGGGGATGGGTCTCTGTCAGTGATTTCATCATAGAAATACTGTAGAAAGAGGTATCCTGTTGCCATATTCAAATACATTTTTTTAATCCTACGTGGTTATTCACAAGTAAGGTGTTTGTGTGACAAATATAATTTACAAAGGAAAGCAAACATTTTGTGAGCTTAACTGTTGTAATTGAACTAAGGTCCCGGTTGTGGGTGGATGTAAGGCGTGAAGAGCCACCTTCTTGTGATGGTGCAATAATTCGGACATGTGTCCCATTTATAGCACCAACTACACCGGGTAGTCCAGCTATGGCCGTGAAGTGGGCTTTGTTTCTTTGTAGTTGGCGAACATCAAGAGGAAACCGTATGAATTGTCGGACGACGTGGGGCATTTATTGTTTCATGTAATATTCTACTGACAGATGAAACAAGGAAAATGCAGCTATGCAGCGCAGACGAACTAGGTATATCTCAATCATCTCAGATGATTGAGATATACCTAGTTCGTCTGCGCTGCATAGCTGCATTTTCCTTGTGGCCAAGTAGCGTAGAGTTTTCAGAACCTTGATCTCCGGTGTTATTGGGTTGTTACTGTTTGTTGGTGAAGTGACTGCATCCTTGACTAGCTCTACTATTATTCTAATGCCCTCGCGATTAAGGCAATACCTTTTTAAAAGCTCAGTATCATTAAATGCTTTTCATCTGAGATGATTGAGATATACCTAGTTCGTCTGCGCTGCTTCGTCTGCGCTGCATAGCTGCATTTTCCTTGTTTCATCTGTCAGTAGAATATTACATCAAACAATAAATGCCCCACGGCATAGTAAGTAAGCTTGTTCATGAAACATGACATCATCCATAGCAACGAAGTCAACCCCGCCCTTTCTCTTAGCTTAAGATTTCTCCCCATTCCTTGGTAAAAGTTGGTCTCAGCAGCTTTGTGAATAGGTTTTAAGAGGAAACCCTTAGCTAGAAGCTTTTACTGCTGTTTGGGAGACCTCTTAGTGGTAAGATAAAAGGTTTTGTGCATACGGGCCCAGGACTGATAGGGAAAATATGACAAACCTGACAATGTATGAGTTAACTAATTCCAGAAGATGGCAGTAGTGCAACACTAAAGATTCAAGCTGCGGTTAAACCCCAAAGAAGAAGAAGAAAGAAGGGCCCTTGATTCAAATACGCAGTCGGTGGGTCAAAGCAAAGAGGTTTTTTGAGGTTTTTGGAGGATGGCGGCGAGTAGTAGTGGAGGGAATTCAGAGGATGAGGTTGAGGATGACATGGATGTTGAGGAACGGAGTAGAGTAGCTAACAGGAGAGGACGGGGGAGAGGGAAAGTGAGGATAGAAAAGCAGGTCAGGAAACCAGGTAATAAAAGTAATAAACGTAGTATGGAGGACAGTAGTTCTGATAGTGAAGGATCACGATCAGCTCATAAGAAATTGGTGGGAGAAGAATTAAAAATAATACTGAAATTTAGGCGGGAAGATGAAAATTAAAATATCAACTTATGTATAATTTCTTTGACCAGTGAGTTGAAAAATAAAGCAGGAGACATTGAAATGGCTAAAATCCTTCGAGATGGAAGTTTGTTTTTGAAATGCAAAAATGAAAAACAGAAAAATATGGCGTTGCAGATTGAAAATATCGGCAGGAAAATGGTGATTGAGAGAACAATATTGGATGAGAATAGATCTAAATGGGGAGTGATAACAGGCATACCGATAGAAGAAGAAATGGACAAAATTGCAAAGATTATCGAAGGAGGAGAATGAAGAGACTGTTTTGAACAGTAAATGGGCGTATAGAAAAGAGTCTATCCGTACTCGTGGAGTTTCAGGGTTCATTATTACCCGAAAGGGTTCAAATAGGCTATATTAGCTTTCGGGTAAGGGCTTATGTACCACCACCGCTTCGTTGCTACAAATGCCAGAAATACGGACATATTGCCGCAGTTTGTAGGGGGAAACAAAGATGTGCTAAATGTGGAAGAGATCATAACTATGAAGAATGTGGGGATAATGTGCAAGCCAAATCCTGCAACTGTGGAGGGGCTCATAGCGTGGCATATGGAGGATGTGAAGTTAAGAAAAGAGCAATGAAAATTCAGCAAATCAAAACACAAAATAACATAACATATGCAGAGGCAGTAAAGAAAGTGCAAGGAAAAAGCAGAGTAGAGGAATCGGAGAGAACAGTGTAGTCAAACTAAATGGTTGAGTACTGAAAAATTGATTTTATTTATTGCCTGTCCTCATTTGTTCAGACCAAGCTAAAAGCAAAACCGAGAAAAGAATAATAGTTAAGGGAGCGGAAAAGTTCTTGGAGGTGAAGGGTCTTTCTTGGGAGCAAATTCAAAAAGAATTGAGTCCGACTCAAAGTCAGGAAAGAAGTTGTAAAGGACTTATATAGAAATTCATATCGAGATGAAGAGAAGAGATTCAAATATGATTTAAGAGACGTTTGGTATAATTTTAGGTTTTATTCGTTTTATTTATTTATTTTTTATAGATATAGACCTAAGATAAATGTACGCTTTTCCACACTCAGTAACAGTAGGTGGCGGTATGCACCTGATAGTTGGTCACGACCCGCTATAGGAAACCCAAAGAAGAAGAAGAAGAAGAAGAAGAAGAAGAAGAGGAGGAGGAGGAGGAAGAAGAGGAAGAAGAATACGCCGTCTGAATACAGTAGGCTACTTGTCTTTCGTAGGCATCCGTACATCCCCGTCTTTGTTGCTGTGTAACTAGGAGTGGAACGGAAAAGTGGATAGACAGACAGCTAGAATTAGTAATTTATTAAAGTTAATTTACACGTCTGGGGGAAAAAAAGACAAGGAGCTATCTAAGGTTAGTCAAGTGAAGTTGACCACAAATGAATGTAACACCCCGCTTTTCAAAGCTGTTATGAGCACCTCATTTTGTGATATTTTTCTTGAGCTCATCCTAGCCTATAAGGCCGAGACGGTTAGCGACAATCGCCCAACGTTGGCTAGCTTAGCTGCTCCAGCGGTGGTTTGTTTATTTTAACTAACGCCAACGATGAGCTCGTACGAGTGTCAATCAGCTAGCTAACGGTGCATGTCATAAGTGCGTATTGGTAAAGTTAGTTGTCTAGCTTGCGTTGGCTTTTGTGAAATGGCAGTCGAGATAATTTAGCGGTACACTAATCGTCATGGTTCTCAGAAAGATTTAGCTAGTCATATGAAGTTAAAGCTTGCTCACTGCATCCTATTTAATCTCCAACACACAATAGTTCGTAGCTAACTACGGGTGGGGCTACATCATGGATGTTCGACGTTAGATGGCTTTATTTAGATAACTAACGGAACGGTAGATGGATAGCTAATGTTAACTGAATTTACACTGACTAAGGAATTCATCAGGTGAACACGCCAATTAGCAAAGTTGTGCTATCGTTAGCTAGAACATGTAGCTAACACGTTTTAAGTTTGTGTCGGTTAGATGGTTAACCAGCATAGCAAACTAACTTTAAACGTAACATTACTGATGTATTGTGAAAACGGTTCGTCCTCGTTCAGTAACGTTAAGTTAATTTATTTAACTGACGTTAAGTAACAAATTATTTTAATTGGAATTGAAGTTGGCTAACGTTAGCTTTATTGCTAACGTTACTCTAAAGTCGTTAGCTAGTTGTCGCTTGCCAAGTTAGCTAGCTAAGGGACGCTAATTGAATTGCGTAACGTTAGCATCCGTGAATGCATCTCGGAGCTAATTTGCGTTCTTACAAGACGGTAGCTAGTCTACTAACGTTTGTCAGCATATGAACCCATTGAGCAAAGGCCGAAATCTAGACGTCAAGAGAGGCGGAAATATTACATTGAGAGGTAAATTTAGCCCAGGTTTGACCAGAATACAGCCTGGCTACATCCTAGCCGGTTAAAAAACTTCAACCAAATATAGCCGGGTTTTCGGACGCGAGACGGCGTTTCACCGACTTTTAAACACAAAAACGTTCACTGCGAACTTATGAAGTAACGTGACGTTAATAAATATTGTGGAAATAAAGCATTCAGTGTTTTTCAGATGGACGGCTAACAGACCTTTCAACACGTCATTTGAATTAAAATATTTAGTTGGGATAAATTGTTATAGAAAACATTTGACCAATGTATTTAGCTAAATATCAGTTTAAAAATGTTTTAGTTAAACATTTCGTTGTGTCTAGTAGTATTTTTTTTTAGCATGCCCCATGCACACACAAACACAGCTTTGTAATTTACGTTAGTGCTTGGTATAGGCGGTGCAGTCGTGCGTTTTTTCTATATAGAGACAGAGTGCCACGCGTCATACTCTGAAAACCACGCCCATTGTGGGGGAAAACAATCCGCACGAAACGGTGTCACCAACGGGAAAACGCCGGTAGCTAGCTGAGAACCACTGATCTAGAACATTTAATTTCAGGTCGGTGCAAAGAACACCACATTTCAGAATGTCAAAGGACTATTTTGGTACCCTGTGTCTACCAGAGAGGAAAAGATATCTTGACAAACGCAAAATTGTTGGACTCCCTCTATGTCCCTTCTCCTTTCCTTGCACGTCTGGGAGAAATGGTCCCATGGAATGGCCAGAAGTGACATAGCTACTTTGATATTTACAACTATTGATCAAAATGTCAGCAGGTAAGATAATGGTTTAATCTAAGAGATGTGTCGCACAATCACCCCTCCTTTTGCTAGAGTAGTTTATTCTTAATTTAATATCTCGTACGTTACGCAATAGAATGCTTTGAAATGTGTTCATATAACCTATAAATAGATACTCTTTCTACTGAAACAAACGAAATTATATTAACTTCGAGAGAAAACTAAGAAAAAAATATTTTTTTCGTAGAAAGTGTATTTATGCATGTAACGCGTTACATAAACAAGCGTTACTGCTCACACGTTGTAGTATTGCGCCTTTGATATTCAACATAATAATACAGCACTCCTGGAGTACTTTAGCAAAATATAGATCGACATATTAACAGCGTTTCAGAATCATTCCTTTATTCTTTGCGAAGAAATAATACAAAGAGTTTCTTCCTGCTTGATGTAACGCACGGTATGTTTCTTGTCACTGCTTGTGCCTTTTCTATCGCGATATTTTGTTTTCCTTGATTCCAACACACCGACCAGTACGGTGGGCTTGTTATGATTTACCTTTCACGTTAATCTAACATCATAAAATCGAATATTCACGAAGCGAGAGCATTTTAAAGATAACTGAAACACTTTTTTCCCCCTCTTAACAACAAAATTATGTACGGACTCACCATTGAACATGAATGTTTTGTCATCAAAAACTGCATTCTGACCTCTAGAAATGACAAATTCTGTTGGGTTTGTGTTGGTCTACTCTTGTGTGTATTTGTCGCCGATTAAATGCAGTAAAACGGACGATATGGTACTTTTACCAAAACTGAAACACTTTCTGCTAGTCACGTCCACGTGCGCTTACTCAGAGCTGTCATTTCGATAATGAATTCAACAACAACAAAAGAAAAAAATCTGAATGTTTCACGTAAAAAAGAATCGCAGTTAAGAAAAGCAGCAGAAAAGAAAGAGAAGAATAGAGTATATTACGTGAAAAACGCGAAAAAATTATAAAGAAAGACGTGAAAGCCGAGAATCTTCAGAGCGATTGCACAATCTCAATCGCGATTGCTTTCAGAATCTAAAATTACTATTTCATTATTTTCTATTGATATCATGATCTAACATCAAAATACATTGAATGAGACAAAGAAAACTAAATTGGTGTGAAATTTGTTTTAATCACATTTGTAACATCAAATGGAGGGGTGATTGTGCTACTGATCAAGATCAAAACACCCAAGTCTAACTACACCTTACCAGTAACGTTATAGCGTACTACTAGGCCTACTATTATAATAATTATTGTTGTTATTAGTAGCCTAATAGGCTAACGTTACTTCTATTTCACTGGCTTAGCCTACTTGAAGAGTTACACCCTGCACAGCTTTTTTTTTTGTCTGGCTAAATTGTATTTTAACATATAATTTTGGCAAATTGTATTTTATGAAGGTTCTCAAAATGTTAGAAAATGTATCATAAAAACTTGGCATGAGATTTCCATCGAAAGCGGATTGCTTTTTCTTTGTCTCACCGTCTGTTAGGAATCTATACACATACAACGATGATGCCCACAACTTTTTTGTTAGTGGATGATAATATTTTGCACTTGCAAATATAATAGGCTACTGTAACGTTATAGGCTAGCGCTCTGATTTATCCACATTCCACTACAAACAATTTACATATGGTCAAAATGTTTTAGCGTGACTTACAGACGAGCTAACGTAGCTTGCTAAGTTGAGAAGCTCGCCCGACAAGGTCAGAAACTATGCTACAGTTAACCACATAAAGCACTTCTAGCTTTTTGTCTTTCAACCTAGCTAGCTAACATTAGAAAAAAAGTGTTTAAAAACAAGAGTTGTGTACTACTGCTGGCTAACGTTATATGACAACGTTTGGAGACAAGGCTGCTCGTTCGGAGGGAATTATGGGACGTGGAGTTTTTAAACAGTGCCAGCGCTGGTATGTTCACAAAAAAAAATACTAAAATGTAAAATATTCTCGAAGCTGGTCCAGAAAAACTACATAGTTTGCGAACGGGCGTTATATTGAACAATCCGGGAAATTGACGGTAAGACATAATCAGTAGAAATGGTTTAAAAGTAAGCTTTAGTTAATGCCTACGCTCTAAATGAATGGGGAATTTACTTCCGAAACCAGCGTGACGTCGTCACTTGAGTACTCTATTTGATTATGCAGTGATCTGCGCCCTGTGTAAGACAGCTCGTAACGACTCCCAAACTACTATAACGACTTTGGGTATTATGCAGCGTACTGATGGTGACATCGACTCTGTTAACGTTACTTAGATTTGTACAAACCAAAGTAATGTACCAAAAAAGCGCACATAATTTTAACTGGAATTGAAGTTAACTAATGTTATTTTAAGCATATTTTATTTCTTTAAAGTAGTTATTGCTGACTGTAGTTTTTTGCTGACTAGTGTATTTTTTTGTTTACTTTATTTCATTATAGTTACTGATAAATTGATCCCCAATTTATAATCTTGTCTACAGTGTTTCTAAGAATGCTTGCTTATGTTGAGTGTAGCAGGTGTTTACCAGCTATCCTGGAGCTGGAAAAGCAAAAATTGGAACCATTCTGTAATTTGATCATCGCCTCAAATTTTTTTTTTCCATCACCTCAAGTTTTAAATTGTTGGTGGATTTAATGTGCGCCTGCCATCATTAGCCTATTTTGTTTCTGTTTAAGTTGTAGAGTAAGTAGGCCTGTCACAATTATTACATAATCACCTGATCGCGATTATTTGAGCTGACCGCAATCATTTAGCATAATCGTTAGAATCGTTTCCATTCATCTGTATGAAAACAGCTGGGTGAAACTAACAGAAATGTCATATTTCCATCACTTATTTCCACATAATTTTCCACCGTTTGAGGTTTGAGTGGTGCTCTTTTAATGACGTCATCTCGTTGCACCCCTTTCTTCTGCTTAATTGCACATGAGTAGAGAATTAGCGCCACCAACTTTATTTCGAGGCGCTTAATTAAGCAATATTGCGATTATACAACGGTTACCAACAAAATAAAAGATATAATCAAAATGTGTTCATATTGTTCCTGAAAACAATCAGTCACGTCAGTAGACTCCTATGTAATGAAACCTAGTTTACTACTCCAGCAAGTAGGCCGACCCTTAGTAACGACCTAGAAAGAGAGATGATTTCTAGTCCCTGTTGAGTCAGCCATCCAACTTGAGCTAATGCTTTCTAAAGATCGTGGGATTTCCCAAACTGAATAAATACCACACATATAAACACAAAAACAGCCTTGCTCAATCTAACTAAGATATCTGCTGAAAAATTTTTTTTTTCCACGGACAGATTTAGGTACTACGTCCGCAAACTTCACATGCATTTTTAAGCTAGTAGCGCCGTGTCCCCAGCTCTGCTCCTATAGTGGCAGTCACAATGTTGCCATAGAAATATGTATAGTTCTAATCAATGGCGGAGTAATATTTATAGTGATGGCGATGAGGCATTTTTCATTTGAGCAAGGCTAGGTGTACTGTCCTGCTGATTTGATCACGTTCTAAATGTCTAGTTGACCAATCAGATTGCTTGGTCGGAAACTACCTGTTGTATAATTTCTAATATTCGACGACCGCGTTTCGATGAGCATCTATTGACATTAACATCATGGATTTAGTTGCAAAGCCAAAACACCACAGCACCGCTGTGGGTACATTTTGGTTTTAAGCCAAATGAAAAAGGAGTGCCCAATAACTTGGAGGAAACGATTTGTCGGATTTGCAGCAAAAAGGTGGCGGTCAAAGGCGCTAATACGCTACCACAAATAAAAAAAAACATCTACGGATCCACCACCCCACCCAATTCGCCGAACTTGGAAAGACAGCCACAGCCGCAGTACCATCCTGGCAATTGGCTATTCCTGAAGCTTTCGGACTAGTGTCTAAATATAAACGACAGAACCAGATGTACCAATTCCCTACCAGATTATCAGTAATAAGCTTTATATATTTAGGTTGTTATTTATGCTGTTGTTTATCTGCCCTGTGTTATTTTTGTTTACAAAGCCTAAAAGGCAAACCGAAATGTAATTTTTATTTATATGTTCCAATGTTCAATGCCAGTAAATGGCTCTTCTTCAAAAGGTTTATGTGTATTATTAAACTACGATTAAGCTTATACTATAATAGTGGCATAAAATGATCAGAAAAAGACAATTAAATCATTAATCGCAATTATTTGTATGACAATTAATTGTCAACTAAAATTTCATGATCGTGACAGCCCTAAGAGTAAGTATTACTTGTATTTTTTGGGGGGCCAAGCAATGAGGCATGAGCCTCCCTATTGTGTTTCTTGGTGTTATTATAACTCTAGGCTGCAATGTGATGCTTTATGGTTTATTAATGATCTTATGGAAAGAACTAACCGTTGATCTCATCTGTTTCGCTGCAGTCACACTGGCTGCATCTCATCAGGCCGTAGTAACATTTTTTTAGGTGAATGCTTTGAATGTATGGAACACAGTGTGCCAAAATGATAAATAAACAAATAAAAGAATAAATAAATACATTTGGAAATTTTGAAATGAATAAATAAAATAATTTTGAAATGAATAAATCTAGGAATGAATATAGAAATGTAAATGTATGTGCAATTTAAGTTGGCTATTAATTAAATTTTTACATTTATATTTAAATATATTTTCTAATATATAAATTTATTTCCAAATGTATTTTTCTATTTACTTATTTATTTTCATATATATTTACCGATTTCTCAACGAGCACAATCCGTCAATCAACTTGCTTTGTTCCACCCACTATGTTCGCTTCGTTCACACCCTTCTAACATATGTGTTCAGTGTTGCCAAGCGTATTCCAGCCCAATTGGGCAATTTTTTTATGTTATTGTGCGGGGGGAAATAACTTTTTGTGGCTTGTCATAATTTGGGCAATTTTTTGTTGTATTGGGCGGTTTTCATCTTCCTCTTTCAGCTAATTATTCACATTCACTCTGGTGTAGTTTGTCCTTCCTCTCTCTGCCTATTCCTTGGTTGTGATTGAAGCCAGTTAATAGTCGCTGCTTTTGTTTGATATGCAGAGGCTTGCCAGTGGGTTAGAAAGAAAATCATGAAAATCAGAACGAACAAGCAATCAGTTGCTTGTGGAAAAGTAGGCTAGTAGCTGTTATGCTGTGTTCATGCTTTAACGAGGAGACGGGAGACGTGGCTGATCTGTAAACTTTAGTGTTGTAAAGACCACCCTGTCTTATCTTTGAACGCACGTTGACTGCCTTGTCTTTTGGTTTATGCTGCAATGTTTGAGAACTTGGTAATGGGCGAGAAATGAGCAGCCTGTGTTTTTATGTTGCTCACTTGCTTTCCTCGATTTTGCATAAGCACGAAGCGTTTGATTAAGAAAATAGAACTAGCCCATAACATAAATCCGTGTGTGTGCACGTTTGCAAATCATATTCATAAACATTTCAGAGTCTATAGATTGGCTACTGTTCTGACTGTAGGCTACCTCCACCTCCAGTCTCACTCGCCTGCTCCCCGGTTCACGATCACATCCATAAATCACTTTCAGGGTTGTTTCTCCTGACAAATTTTTCTATTGAACTTTATGGAAAAATAAGTCAAGAGAAGAAACCCTTCAAGTTATCCATCCATATTTACTGTATTTCTGG
The DNA here is from genome assembly GCA_022702515.1 of Ilyophis sp. 1 JC-2022. NCBI lineage: Eukaryota > Metazoa > Chordata > Actinopteri > Anguilliformes > Synaphobranchidae > Ilyophis > Ilyophis sp. 1 JC-2022. Next base: position 67,400,763 of record CM040397.1, on the reverse strand, counting down.
CAGCAAAGTGATGGTTTAAGGCTTGTTTGATACGTCAGACCCTTGACGACTTAGAGCCATTTAGCCAACCATGTGTTCCATACTGTTCCAGTGTAATTTACAGCTAAATCTAGTCCCACCCCCCCAATTCCCATAGAGATCCATTCAAATGCAGAGAAGTTATAGTATCTCTTGTAAGAGTACCAGAAAATAAAATATGAAGAGTCTTGATATTGTTGGGTCACAGACATCAGGGAGGAGGGGAGACTATGTACAGAAGGTTCTATAATTTCTAAACTGTTCATCTGATATGGATGAAAATACCCTCAAATTAAAGCTGACAGTTTTCACTTCATTATATCATTTGAAACTCAAAAGTGCTAGAGTACAGAACCAAAATAACAATGATACAACTGATAATTTTGCAGTGGTCTCAATTTTTTCCAGAGCTATATATGGAAATAGATAAATTAATATATTTAAAAAAATATTTGAAAAGAAATTGCACATTTACATTTTTATATTCCCAGATTTATTTATTTCCAAATAATTGTATTCATTTTTATATTTTCACATGTATTTATTATTTTATTTATTTATCATTGTGGTACTCTATGTTCCATATGAATGTATTGTGTCTTGAAAAGGGGGGGGGGGTGTAAACAGTTTGGAGATGTCAGTTTGACTTGGAGAAAATGGAGGCCGCTTCATTTTAATTAGCTTGTAAGTTTTGCCATTAAGACTAATATCTAGATATCTGGAGTGGAAAGGGGTTAGGTGCTGCAGGGCTGACAGCTTGTTGAATTATATGAGGGGGAAAACAAATAGATGAATCAGATTATGCACATAATCTCTGAATGCATTATGGGGTGAGAATGCCAGAGGGTCACACAGAAGAGGTTTGAATTGAGGCGGGGGGTGTTCAGGGGGGGATGGGTTTACAGACCAGGTGGTCAGGACCAACACTTGTTTGCCATCTGTTCTGCTCATCCTGCTCTTATCATGTATAGCCTAATGTTATTTTTAAAGGGATAGTTCACCCATTTTGAAAAATTTTATCTTGTTTTACTTACCCCCAAAATGGTATGTGAGGCTTCAGTGACGCTGTCCAGGCTGCGGTCCAATCTGTTAAATGTTCTACCCTCCTGCACTTCCCCTCAGCTACTATTCATAAAACCGAGGTTACCTACGTAACCATTAGTTTCCTGTACAATACGAAACAAACTGAATGATATGGGAAACAAAAACGTTAATTAATATTATGCTCATGTGTTTTTTTTGCCTGTGGCAGAATTTTTTTTAGGGCAACCCCTGGTAAAAAAATAATAAACGCGGCACCTAAGGTCAACTCAGCGGCACTGAAAATTTCAGTCACACGCTCAATAAATGGCAAATGTCTCAGTAGAGTGATGGAATTAAATCTTCTAAAATAATATATTTTCTTAATGGTCATCGATTTCAATAGTTATTTGCTACCTAAACTTTGCAGCACACTAGTCATCATTAATATGAATATAGCCTGAAATTTCACTTTTCAGAATCCGTTTAATCATTAACCACTAAGCTTAACGTTATATGGCAGGATTTATCCCGTGCTCAAGCTACAGCGAAATAAATGCACCGGCCATTTCTAATTGTTTTACTGGTGTTTTTTACACAATTTATTTTAGGCGGCTTGAAAAAACACACATCAATACTTTTAAAAGCAGGCCTAGTTTTTGCAAGTTGGAATTAAGGAGTTATAGACAGCCCTCTGTAGGCTATGCGGGAGTAACTTGGCTTTTTTACATTGAAAATGTTTTGGTTTTTTTCAGATTTTTATTTACACAAAGGTTCAATGGTGGTTCACTAGACATTTTTTTAAATTTCCGAATAGGAGTAAGGGCTCGCACAAACAATATGTATAATATCGCTTGTAAGTGTACCAGAAAATAAGAGTCTTTTGAAGTTGTTGGGTCACAGACATCAGGAAGTCATGGCATGCAAAGGATATGCTACCAAATATTAAAAATGATTACTTTATATATAAATGCAGGCGTGCCAATAATTGTGGCACATGTGGTTTTGTTAAAAATAATTATTTCTTCAATTAAAGATTGGGTTTCTCTCATTTTGTCAGTGTGAGTTTAAGCTAATATTTTATCACCCTTTTTACTCATCTTTACCAGGGGTGCCAATAATAGTGCAGGGCACTGTATGTGTGTGAGAGAGTCTAATATTGGCCTTTGATTAAGTATAAAACTGCTTACCACTAATACGCCTTTATAGGACTGGTGTGCATAGAGGAGTGTGATGTTATATTTACGTTCAGAATGTATGTTTAATCCAAGGTATGCAACTGTTAAACACTAAATGCAGGCTTTGTACAGTGTCCCAAAAAAAAAAACTTGGGCATTATAGAAAACACTCAGTCAGAAGATCTAAAACCTATCCCACTATGAGAAGATCTTCATCAAAATATTTATCTGACACATAAAACAAGACAAACAGGGTTTACCAGGAATTCTGGAGAGCATCCTGTTCTTCGCCCATGTATAAGATCAGTCACTGTATTGCAACCTTCCTCCTCTTTTCAACCATGGTTCTGTCCTGTAAAGTGGCAAGTATGTTTTGTTAATGAAAATGTATTTGCAGTCAGCAGTATGCAGTGCAAGCCCACGAGGAACACATGACAGAAGAGCATTTGATGAGTGGCATATTGCTAAAAATATGAATACATTTTAGAGTCGAGATTAGAATTTAATCTATCCTTGCTCAGTTTTCAACTCAGTTATCCCAGTGTTATCATTCGCATTTCTAAAGATTTTACAACTGGCAAAGCAATAACTTTAACTAAATTAAATGGTTAAATAACCATACTCATAAATCCCATCAAATAGAGGTGAATTAGTCACCATGTAAAACATAAAGAAGAGCATAGGCTAAGGTTTATTTACTAACCTGCTTTAGACATGCAATAATGCTTTTTATCTTTCAGTCTGCTGAGCCGCCCTTTATGTTGTAAAATGGCAATAGTCTTGGGGTGTACTTTTCCAGAACACTCAGGAACTTTGGTTTGAGGTTGATTGTTGTAATTCCTGTTAATTCTTGCTGGTCTATAAAACAACAGAAATAACTAGATTAACAATTCCTAAAGTAATTGTAGGTGTGGTTGCTTCACAATGTTATCAATTACTGGAAATGGCATAGAAAGATGGTAATATGGTATAGTGTGAGGTGGAAACGGTATGAATTGTTGTATTGTAACTTAGACAACATAATGTTACGTGACAACATTTGATGCTTTGTGATGGTGTTGATGTTCTCGTCAGAAACCATAGCTGCATTTACTGGATTAGCTTACTATCGATTAAGTACAAGTGAAATGCCAATCACATTTGTCCAACTAAGCATGTATAAATTAACAGTTAAATGCTCATGGATTGCATTGCCAAGAAAGTGGTTAAATACACTCACTTGAGATAAGATGAAGAGGGAAGTCGATTCCATCTCATGAGAACCTCCAATTAAAATAGTGCAATTGGTTAGTTTCCTTAAAATGAACACTAATGAGAATGACCAGATATAATTATCTGGTAAAATTGCACTAATGAGAATGACCAGATATAATCAATAGTTACATTAAATGTTAAATAGTGGTAGCTAGCTACAGCTATAAAACGTAGGCCTACCTTAATGCGTTAAAACTTGATGACAATTGCCTTTCATTAACAAATCAGGGTCTGTTGAAAGTTTAAAAATGCAATTATTAACGTTACAAGAGAGATATTTGAGATGGAGATACTACCGTCTGATATTTGACCTAGCTGCTCGCAGATAAATATTAGTAACGTTACATTTTAATAAAACTATTCATAGGTTTCTATGACAATGACAGTGTAAACACGGCGCCATCTTTTGGACCTATATCGAGCTGCAGCGGGGCCTCGCACTCGGTCAGCGGGTGGGGGAGAGAAATCACGCACCTCACTGCTGATGAAAAAAACATTACCTTGACAAACTAAGTTAGCTCTAGACTGTGATTTGTATGTGCTGCCTAACAAGCTGCTGGTCCCATTTAGTTCTACTGAAAACCTACCAAAATTAGCTTTTGGTGACCTGACCCACAATCCGCCTCTCTACTAGAGTCCTTGTCCTGAAGGACAGATGGCAATGGGTTTATAATCCCAAACTGCACCATCTGTAACAGTTAGCCTACTCAAAAAACATGTGCTTTGTCATAGCAATGGTAAGTAAATGGACATTGCATGCTGGCTGTCATAAAAATGTTTTTTTTCTCTTTCTGGTTTAGCTAGCCAACATTAACGTTAAATGTACCTTCCTAGCTAGCCAGCTAGGAGATTGCCAGTAGCTAGCTAGCTAAAGTTATGTGGTAATGTTAATAACTGAAAGAGAAAAATAAACTTTTTATGACGGCCAGCAAACAAATATCATTGTAAGTTTACTTACCCTTCCTATGACGAAGCACATGTTTTTTGAGTAGGCTAACTGTTACAGATGGTGCAGTTTGGGGTTATAACGTTAAACCCATCGGCATCTGTCCTTTTGTAAGCATTCAGGTCAGGGACTCTAGAGAGATGGATTGTGGATCAGGGGCTCGTTTCACGAAAATTGCGACGTGCGAGCTGCGATCTGCGAGGAATTTCTCTTGCACTTTTTGGAGTCTTTCACGTAGAAAAAAAGAATTGCCTATGTGCGAGTGGCCTGTAGTCATTGCACTTTTATTTGCGATTTGTGAGCGATGCATTTTCGTGAAACGCGCCTTGACAAGAAATTGCGATATGCGAGTGGAAATCCTCCTTTTTGTGAAACGAGCCCCTGGTCACCAAAAGCTCATTTTGGTAGGTATTCAGCGAAACTAAGTCGGACCAGCAGCTTGTTAGGAGGCAGCAAATACGAATCAGTCTAGAGCTAACTTACTTTGTCAAAGTAACGTTAGCTAACATTTTTTTTTCTCATCAGCAGTGAGGTGCGTGATTTCTTTGTGTCCAACGTTAGCCATCTGTCTCCCAGCCGCTGACTGAGCATGAAGGACCGTGTTTACATTGTCATTGTGATATAAACCTATAAATAGTGAAAATTCATAACTCCAACATTAATATTTAAGTGCAGCTAAGTTAAATAACGTTAACGGTTATCTCTAGTAGTAACATTATGTATAATCTCGTCAAAACATAAGAATGCTAAACTACGTTACCTAATTACAATAAGAAGTTTTGGTTTTACCTCGTTAGCTAACTCAGGACGTTAGCTAGCCATCTTAATTAAGCTCGGCCCCTCACCCTGAGCGTACAAACTGCTCCAGCTCTGCCCATCGCCCTGAATTTGCAGACTGCTCCAGCCCTGTTTTAGTCACTCATAATGTCTTGCCATGAGTCATTCTAGTCATTCAGCCTATTCTAGCAAGCTTCAATGCTAATGTTAGCAACTAGTTATAGCTGAGGTCAACTACCCTTAGTTAGCCAACGTTACACAATCAGTACCAGCACATTATTCATAATATAAATATATAATAATAATATCAATAACAATAAAATGAGATTGATCAGATTTCATGATAATGTACGTTCAGAAGACCGCTAACTTACCAGCAGTCGAGACTGTTGCTGTGGCTTTGGCAACGTTGAACCACAGAACTAGTTCTGTGCGTTGAACATTTGAATGTGATTTTAGCGCCTTCTCTTCTTCTTCTTCTTCGGCTCATTGGCGGTGGATAAACAAATTTAAAGGTGCATACCGCCACATACTATACCGGAGTGTGTAGTATCATGCCAATTATACAGTATTATTGATTTATATTCTGTTTCCTACTCCTGTATTTTAACCCCTTAGTGCAGATGGCATATTTGGTAAATCATGGGGGTACTCTGTTTAAGGCTTTATAACTCCAGGTGTGAGCATCACATAAACTTGGTAAATGGCTTAAATGAAACAAAACCGGTGTACCATTTTTTGTACAAACTTAGATTTGTTTATTTTCAGAATTTAAGGTCAAAATAAAGTGCCGGAAATGCAAGCAAAACTTTGCTAAAAATGCTACAAAATATATATTTCTTCAAAATACTGAGAGGTACATAAGTGAAACAGGTAAAACTACACATTTCCTGGATCATAAACTCCTTGTCCACAAGCATTCAATAATCGCAGGGTGATATACAGAACTACTAAAGATCTATGACACGAAATGTAAGCAGTGTAGCCTGATGTACCCAGGGTCTCCAAACCTATCCAAATTGGCTAAAATGTGAATAGCTGTAAATCTTAAACTAATCATACATTTCAGTGCAAATCAACCGTTTTGACTCATTTAACTCACCTTTGTATCATTTTCATGTGGGAATTATTTTGGATCAGTACAGGGGGGTGGATATCTAGGTGTCCAATAACCTACCCAAAACCTCTCCGAGAAATTATTAAAAAGCCTTTTGTCCTTTATAAAGCATATACATTTTACCTTACGATCACTTAATGGATGAAAACATTGATATTGCACTGTTTCAGTTCAGTGTTTGATGCCAAGTGTGCCATTTTTTCACCATTATCCTTCATATACTGCTTCATCCTGTGCGGTGCCTTCGTGGGCAACATGCACTCATCAATGGCACGGTCTTCAGTATGCTGGAAGGATCTGGTCCTGCAGTGGCTTCACTCTGAACAGTAGAGGGCACTGCTGGAGTGGCAGAGGTGGAGGGTCAAGCATGTTATAGGAACAAATTACATAATGCAGAAGCATTATAACACCGTGGTACACACAGCTAAATATGAAATCATTCACTCTTGTACTTCAGTAAACACTTTCTTCTGTATGCTACATTATGTTATATTTTGTTGCGTGCTCTAGGATGGCATTACTCTGTAGTGTGTTTCACAACTGTTGCTTATGTATTTTATTTATTTATTTTACATTCATCTTGCACACATCTGGACACAGTACATTTGAATACATATTTTCCATTCCCTAAGTGAAAAGCATCACCCATGGATATACTAATACCCCATAGAGTACATTATGCACAAAGAAATTACAATACAATAAAATAATATCGGAAAACACTACCAATGTTCTAGCTTCACGGCAAATCGAGGCATAAAATAAACTCCTCAAAAAAAGTTTGGAAACGTTATTTCGGTCGATTATTCCTCCCCTTTAATAATACCAATTGGTATTGTATTTTATATCGTTGGAAAGCCTGATTAGTCACCTTTACAACGAGGTACAACTTGTAAGGATCATGCATTCGTGGAATGAGCAACACAGCTAACCGTGTGGGTAGCGGCCCAAAAAAATGTGCCAAAATCCCCTGCAATATTCTTCTGTTGGTATTCACTCTCGTGTTGAGCTTCAAGTGCTGGCAGGTGTATGCCAGTCACAGGTGTGTGACCAGGCTGGTGACCAGCATGAGGAGGAGGTGCCAAGCTGTTGTGGCTGCGTATGGATCTTCCACACGCTACTGAGGTCCCTGACAGTGTACAATGAATAAAGTGTAAAAATGGCCAATATGTGTTGTTATTTCCTTATTACTGTGGGAGAGTGCAATCATCCAGTCCACCAAGCAACTCAAAACGAGAGTGAATACCAACAGAAGAATATTGCAGGGGATTTTGGCACATTTTTTTGGGCCGCTACCCACACGGTTAGCTGTGTTGCTCATTCCACGAATGCATGATCCTTACAAGTTGTACCTCGTTGTAAAGGTGACTAATCAGGCTTTCCAACGATATAAAATACAATACCAATTGGTATTATTAAAGGGGAGGAATAATCGACCGAAATAACGTTTCCGATCATTTTTTGAGGAGTTTATAACGTACGACTGAGCAACCAAACAGAACAGCGCTAAAATACTCAATTTCATTGTGAATGCTATGAATTCTAACAAAGCAGGCCACCACGAGCCACTACGGGAACGGCACGAACACAATATCAATACATTACAGTTATTTGGCAGACGCGTTTATCCAAAGCGACGTACAATAAGTGCATATTGAACGAAGCAAAGTCACGAAAGCGCTACTTTATCACTACGTAGATGCTATCGCTAGTAGTACTCAACACAATACAGTCAGCTATACATTCTAAGCGATCCGATAGCTAAACCAAATAGAAAATAAACAATAAACGGAAAGAACGTACTATATTATTTGCCTTATACATGTAGGTATTCAAGGTGGAGTCTGAAAAAGTGTGTTTTCAAATATGTTCAGCATTATTAGCAGGCTAACAGTGGTCTATTACGACCGATGCAAATACAAAAATAACGACTATATAGCACGCAGTGGAAAAACGAATGTATATAATCGAAATATTACAAGCAGTAATACTTACATGTCGAGGAGGATATCTTCCCCATATTGATAGGCACCTCTTCCACAGAATCTATGCTACAGGGATTAGAAGAATCTCTGTTGTTGTCCTCTTCTGACCGACTTCGGGGAAAACTACTAAAAAGTCACATCAAAGTTGCGCGCAGTTTTATAGCGTAATACCAAATGCGTCATAGTCAAACCAAATGCGTCATCTGCGCATGCCAGCGTAAAATTGTCGTGATATAACAAGTATTGCAGTTACGCTCGCCCTTAAATAGTTAATCCAAGCTTTCATTTACACATGTAAATTACTTTTGGGAAGCTTGTCGTGCCTTCTATTGGATAAAACAATTGTCGATCAAACCAGAATAAAATTGCAAGCGTCACAGCCGTGCAATCAGGGAGGGGGAGTTACGCAGAGCTAGTTTCGTTTGTGTAATAGTGTTCCAATGCGCTGTGTATTTTTCAAACGGATTGTCCAAGACAATAAATGACCACGGAATCTTGAAAGGGACATATCTACGCTTAAATCCACGGGAGGATTGCACACGAATTCCATATTTAATTGCAGATATTGATAGTAGAATGGCATTGTATGATTTCACTTGTTTATGTCGGTATTGATTGAGCAGCGATTTGCACCGCTGTATTTGCATACGGTCGGGCTATTGGTGGGTTTATCTGGTTGCTGGACGGAATTCTGATATGATATGATGAATACATATATTTATGAACTCCCAACATAGACGCTATTGCCCACTATGTCACGCATGGGTAGGTATAGGCTGGGTGGGGAGTGCTTGTTAAATGGACTTGCTACGGAAAGATAGTGACACTTAGAAACTACGCATTGGTCAGAAATCGTCGCGAATGGTCTACCAATAAAGTTAAAATACCGCGTTTGGGTTTTCCACTAATAGTTTGGCTGCAGGAGCAACGCGTGTCTCAGTTGCGTAAAACTGTCTCGCAGGCGAGCCAAAATAGACTATCTGCACTAAGTAGTTACCAGGATTAAAATATGTTTTCCGCTGTTTAACCGAGGAGGAAAGGTGGCGTTGATGTAGTTACGCTACGTCTTTTTTGTAAGTTTACCAAATATAATTATTTATTTTATTTTATATAATTATACAAATACAAGTCTGATTTCAGTCTAGTTTGAACATGAAAGGGACTGCGTTTAGCCCACTTTGGGACATCTTTCTGGGGTCTTTATTAGGTCCCGACGGACAGACCTAATAAAAACCATGCATCTACCAACGTCCATGGATGTTGGTTGCCCAATGGGTATAGTTTCGCTTGTAGGTCTATACCTGAAAATAAGATATATAGAGTCTTTTGATGTTGTTGGGTCACAGACATCAGGAAGTCATGGCATGCAAATGATATAGTCTACAAACTAAACATTAAACTGACTACATGACTACTGAAATGGGGGAGGAGGTATCCGGGTTCAGCTTGACACAATGCAGAGTAGGGACCCAAATACAGAGAGACACATGGGATGCAGATGAAGAGTGAAAACTGAGGTAGGAGTTCTTGAAATTACACAACAGAACTAAAACTAGAAACGGGATTATAGCTGCAGAGGTGGATAAACATTAAGACTAAGAAGAAAAAAAAGGGAGGGGCAGGAATGGTAACAGCAGGGCGATGGACAGAAAATGTTTTTTTCAGTTTTTTCTTTATTTAAGTAATAACATTTATTTACAGTCTACTCCATGTTTAATTATATAATTTGAATGTAAACGTACACTTGCTTATGTAGAATTATTGTTATTTACCTTAAAAATAAATTTGTCATTATTGACACAAACGGTTATATAACAGCAGATAAGTGTAAACTAAAAGTTAAGTGTCCTACAACAAACACACGTCACTACGGTGAGAGAACCGTGTGGCTCCAGGCTATAAATACGGATAATTGCCGGATCAAGCAAAAAGAACGAGTCCTCGTTATGTTAAAGTGGCAGTACTCATTTACAAGATAAGTGAAATCTCAATATAATATAGGCCTATCTTACAAATATGAATCACAAACCATCTTGAAATTATTAATTATTATTATAAAACAAAAACATTATCCAAAACAATAACTAATTGAAATATGTAACGAGAAAGATGACACTCAGTAGAGTGCATACCTCTGCCAACACTATGCAATTCACAAGATATGATATGATGTGATTCTTGATGAAAATCTGCGGAATTCGCATTTTCGTTTTAGCCTACATGGTGAGTTTGGGCTCACACATGGAATGGCGAGATTGGGACTACTGATTGAATCGGAGGCGGAACAGACGGTCTATTGGGTCAATTTAAAGATGCAAACAATAAACTAACATCAGCATAATTTAAATAAGTGACATCGGTAAGTGACATCCTAAAAAGTAGCAAGATTGACAGCATACAGTAGGTCTAGGACAGGGGTCCTCAATCTTATCCTGAAAGGGCCGGTGTGGGTGCAGCTTTTTTTTTCCCAACAAAGCAGTACACCACCTGATTACTAATACCACCCCACCTGACTCTTCTAAGGACCTTGATTAGTAGAATCAGCTGTGTAACTGTTGCTTGGTGCAAAAAAGCACCAACACACACCGCCCCCTTTCTGGATATTGATTGGTCTAGGATATATCCAAAACACCTGTCAATGATTTTACGTCCGTTTTTTAACTCCGTGTAATCGTTCCAAACTTTTAAATTCCAAATCACTGACACCCAACATAGAGTAGGCTACCCCCAGCTTGGGGTATTAACATTATTTGCCTACAATTTTGCTTGCTAGCTGGGTAGTTGGCTTGATGACATTACAAAAACTGCAATAATGATTTTGTACATTAAATAAATTGCCCATTCGTTTTTCGAACGCAAATCGGTTCTATTACATTTTTATTTGTATAGCACTTTTTACAGTGAACTGTTACAAAGATGCTGCACAGAGAAATAGAAGGAAAATTGAGCAAAAACCAGGCCTGAACCCCCAACCAGCAAAACGAAGTAAAAACACCCCGGTGGGAAGAAAAACACTCAACAGTGGCGACAAAAAACTCTCCAATGGGAAGAAATCTCGGAAGGAACCTGGCTAGAGAGTGGGTGCCCATCCTTCGCTGGCCGGCCCTGTTTAAACTAAAGGTAGAATGGACGGTAATAGAATGTAATGCGGGATCTAACATAGCAAAAAATCAAGTGGGCTGAACATGTTACAGTCTGAGATATTAACCCCTTTGCGCAGATGGCAAATTTGGTCAATTCATCTATTTAGGGGGTGCTCTGTTTAAGGCTGTATAACTGCAGGTGTGAGCATCATAAATGGCTGAAATGGAACAAGACGGGTGTATAATTTACAATACGAACTTAGATTTGTTTATTTTCATAATGTAAGTCAAAATAAAGTTCCACAAATGCAAAGAAACTTTGGAAATTTAAAAAAAAATAATTAAAAAATAATAATAATTTGCAACAAAATACGGAGAGCTACATAAGTGAAACAGGTAAATATACATTTCCTGGATCATAAACTCCATGCCAACAAGTGTGCCAAATCTGAGGATGATATGCAGAACGACTAAAGGTATATGATGCAAAATATAGGCAGTGTACCCTGTTGTCCATTAGTGTCTCCAAATCTATCCAAATGGCAAAATTGTGCACTGCTCTAAATAAAAAAAATTATAATAAAAACTGATATATTTAACTACAAATCAACAGTGTTGGCTCATAAAATTCACTTTTGCATAATTTTCAAGTGGGAATTACTATATTTCCATCATATAGGGGGATAGATATCAACGGGTCCAAAACTCCTATGCAAAACATGTCATAAAATGAATAAAATTTGTTTTGTCCAGTAAGAAGCATATAGCTCCTTCTGATGGATTAAGATAAAAACATTGATATCACATTGTTATATACACCTAAATATGTAGCCTAATCATTCACTCTTGTACATCAATAAAACATCACTTTTTTCTGTACTCTACAGTATGTACAGGTGCAGCTCAAAAAATTAGAATATTGTGAAAAAGTTCAATATTTTTTGTCACTCATTTCAGAAAGTGAAACTCATATATTATATAGATTCATTACACATAGAGTGAAATATTTCAAGCCTTTATTTCTTGTAATTTTGATGATTATGGCTTACAGCTAATGAAACCCAAAATTCAGTGTCTCAGAAAATTTGAATATTTTGCTTTAACATATTTTTAAAGTATCATATTTAATATTTGGTCGCATATACTTTGCATGCTGTTACTTCCTGAAGTCTGTGACCAATCAACATCAAAAGACTCTCGATATCTTATTTTCAGGTACTGTTACAAGCGATACTATAACCTCTCTGCATTTGAACTGATCTCTATGGGAATTGGGGGGTAAGACTAGATTCAGCTGTAAATTACACTGGTACAGTATGGAACACATGGCTGGCTAAATGGCTGTAAGTCATCAAGGGTCTGAGCTATCGAACGAGCCCCAAACCATCACTCTGTTGCCAGATATGGAGTAGATGTGGATGGATCACTGCAAGGGTTATTTCTCCTGACTCATTTTCCTATAGAACTCTATGGGGAAAAAAGTCAGGAGAAACAACTCTTAAAGGGATCCATCCACATCTACTCCATATCTGGCCGCAGAGTGATGGTTTGGGGCTCGTTTGATACCTTAGACCCTTGATGATGTACAGCCATTTCGCCAGGCATGTGTTCCATACTGTACCAGCGTAATTTACAGCTGAATCTAGTCTTACCCCCCAATTCTCATAGAGATCAGTTCAAATGCAGAGAGGTTATAATATCGCTTGTAACAGTAACTGAAAATAAGATATTGAGAGTCTTTTGATGTTGATTGGTCACAGACTTCAGGAAGTAACAGCATGCAAATAATATGCGACCAAATATTAAATATGATACTTTAAAAATATGTTAAAGCAAAATATTCTAATTTTCTGAGACACTGAATTTTGGGTTTCATTAGCTGTAAGCCATAATCATCAAAATTACAAGAAATAAAGGCTTGAAATATTTCACTCTATGTGTAATGAATCTATATAATATATGAGTTTCACTTTCTGAAATGAGTGACAAAAAATATTGAACTTTTTCACGATATTCAAATTTTTTTTGAGCTGCACCTGTATACTTTTGCCCCAGGGTTGCATTTTTTTGTAGTTTTTTATGTTCCTATTCATAATGACTCCAAGGATTTAAAATAAATAAATAAATAAATAAATAAATCTACCACATATCAGCGCACAGTAAATTGGAATGAGCATTTGCCATGCCATAAGTGACAAGTATATATGCCATAGCCTATATTATGTACGATAACATGAAAATAAAATAGTATTTCACCATCTGCAAAATGTTCTATCTTCAGTGAAAATCGGTCAATGAGAATACAAGTAACGATTGCACTACAGTATGTGAAATCCACTCAAAATGCGAAAATAACAATAGGCCTATCAATCATATTGGAAAGACAGTACTCAAGTGGAAAAACGAATGTACATATGTAGCCAGCGAGACCAACCACGTTTTAGACGCAAATATTTTTACATATCGGGAAAGGGAATACTTCCCTTCCTAATGCGTTTTCTATAGAGCTTGCATAATACGAGAGAAAATGAAAAAAGAGCCGACAATTAAACCAGAATGAACTGTAATGACTGAGACGGGCTTGCAGGGCATGGGGGGTATTACGAGTCGACGTTTCTGATGAGTGTATATAGCGGTATAAAGTTGTATATTTTTACCAGACAATAAATGACCACTAAATTTTGAAAGGAACATCTCAATGTGTAAAACCAATGGTAGGATTGTATATTTATTTCATATTTAGTAGCATATATTGCTAGTAGAATGAGAGAATACTTTCACCTGTTTTTTTTGCATTTGAGTAAGCAGGGCTTTTCTGGCATACGATCAGGCTATTGTTGGGTTTTTCTTATTGCTATGACGGAATTAAAATTTTATATGATGAATAAATATATTTATGAACTCAAACATAGACTTGGACTTGCTACGGGAAAATAGTGACACTTAAGAACTCCGTATTGGACATAAATCGTCATGAATTGTCTACCAATAAAGTTAAAACACAGAGTTTGTGATTTCCACTAATAGTTTGGCTGCAGGAGCAACGAATGTCTCAGTTGAGCAAAATGATGGCGTCTGCGCCATTCTCACTAGGTATCTGCGCAAAGGGGTTAAACTAGCTGGTAAGTAGAAAGTCCAGTGGAAAGGATGTAAAATGTTCATTTCAAAGAGGCCGGGTGGTGCATCTGGGAGTCCGGTTGCATCAAGGCAGGGGCCTAAACAAAGGGAGGGACAGGACTGGAGCAGTCGGCAAACTCAGGGTGAGGGGCAGGACTGGAGCGGTCGGCAGATCAGGGCAAGGGGCCCAGGCTGGAGTTATCTGCAGCTCAGGGCGAGGGAGGCAAAGAGAAGGTTAACCCCTCCATAACTTTTTGAGATATCCTGCTAACATCCAAACAAACAGACAAATGGGGGCGAACTCTCACTCTGTTGGCGGAGGTAATAGCAGGAAACATTATGGGATCATGTAATATTTCAGAATTATATTACTAGTAAAATAGGAAGAGTTAATATGACTATTAATTCTATATTCTATTTTAATTGAGAGGCTTAGACACTGGGTTGGGATCTCTGGGACTGCACTGGACTGGTTTGTGTCATATATTTCAAACGGAAAATGTTCTGTCTTTATCGATGATTATATGTCCTCTTCTGTAATATCTACTTGTGGTGTTCCTCAAGGTTCGATACTTGTGCCAGTCCTGTTCTCTATTTATATGTTACCCTTGGGCTAGATTATTTTCCAGCATAATATACACTACCGTTCAAAAGTTTGGGGTCACTTAGAAATTTCCTTATTTTTGAAAGAAAAGCACTGTTTTTTTCAATGAAGACAACATTAAATTAATCAGAAATACACTCTATACATTGTTAATGTGGTAAATGACTATTCTAGCTGCAAACATCTGGTTTTTAATGGAATATCTACATAGGTGTATAGAGGCCCATTTCCAGCAACCATCACTCCAGTGTTCTAATGGTACATTGTGTTTGCTAATCGCGTTAGAAAGCTAATGGATGCTTAGAAAAACCTTGAAAACCCTTGTGCAATTACGTTAGCACAGCTGAAAATGGTTTTGCTGGTTAGAGAAGCTATAAAACTGGCCTTCCTTTGAGCTAGTTGAGTATCTGGAGCATCACATTTGTGGGTTCGATTATACTCTCAAAATGGCCAGAAAAAGAGAACTTTCATATGAAACTCGACAGTCTATTCTTGTTCTTAGAAATGAAGGCTATTCCATGCGAGAAATTGCCAAGAAACGGAACATTTCCTACAACGGTGTGTACTACTCCCTTCAGAGAACAGCACAAACAGGCTCTAACCAGAGTAGAAAGAGAAGTGGGAGGCCCCGGTGCACAACTGAGCAAGAAGACAAGTACATTAGAGTCTCTAGTTTGAGAAATAGACGCCTCACAGGTCCTGAACTGGCAGCTTCATTAAATGGTACCCGCAAAACGCCAGTGTCAACGTCTACAGTGAAGAGGCAACTCCGGGATGCTGGCCTTCTAGGCAGAGTGGCAAAGAAAAAGCCATATCTGAGACTGGCCAATAAAAGGAAAAGATTAATATGGACAAAAGAACACAGACATTGGACAGAGGAAGATTGGAAAAAAGTGTTATGGACAGACGAATCGAAGTTTGAGGTGTTTGGATCACACAGAAGAACATTTGTGAGACGCAGAACAAGTGAAAAGATGCTGGAAGAGTGCCTGACGCCATCTGTCAAGCATGGTGGAGGTAATGTGATGGTCTGGGGCTGCTTTGGTGCTGGTAAAGTGGGAGATTTCTACAAGGTAAAAGGGATTTTGAATAAGGAAGGCTATCACTCAATTTTGCAACGCCATGCCATACCCTGTGGACAGCGCTTGATTGGAGCCAATTTCCTCCTACAACAGGACAATGACCCAAAGCACACCTCCAAATTATGCAAGGGGGTGCACTATGTTTATGCACTATTTAGGGAAGAAGCAGGCAGCTGGTATTCTGTCTGTAATGGAGTGGCCAGCGCAGTCACCAGATCTCAACCCCATTGAGCTGTTGTCGGAGCAGCTTGACCGTATGGTATGCAAGAAGTGCCCATCAAGCCAATCCAACTTGTGGGAGGTGCTTCAGGAAGCGTGGGGTGAAATTTCTTCAGATTACCTCAACAAATTAACAGCTAGAATGCCAAAGGTCTGCAATGCTGTAATTGCTGCAAAGGGAGCATTCTTTGACGAAAGCAAAGTTTGAAGGACAAAATTATTATGTCAAATAAAAATCATTACTTCTAACCTTGTCAATGTCTTGACTATATTTTCTATTCATTTTGCAACTCATTTGATAAATAAAAGTGAGTTTTCATGGAAAACACGAAATTGTCTGGGTGACCCCAAACTTTTGAACGGTAGTGTATATTTCCATTGTTATGCTGATGACACGCAATTGTACTTGTCTGTCAAGCCTAATTAGCCTAGCAAGTTGTCTTTCTTGCATGACTGCCTAGCTGATGTTCAAAAGTGGATGTTTCCTAACTTTCTTAAATTGAACCCAGATAAAATAAGTCCTTATTTTTGCCCCTAAACCTGTTTCTGATCAAATCAAGCCAATACTGGGGCCACTTGCTTTCAATATTAAGTGTAGTACTCAATTTTCAATCCCAACCTTAGCTTCAACACATAAAAAAAGCTTGGTCAGTCATGCTACTATCAACTTAGAAATTATGCTCACATAAGATCTGCCCTGTCTTTTGCAGATTCTGAAAAAATGATGCATACTTTTATTTTTTCAAGGCTGGACTACTGTAACTCCTTGTATGCCTGTTTAAGTCACCGATCCTTGGCCCGGCTTCTAGTAGTCCAAAACTCTGCAGCAAGGTTGTTGACTAGAACAAATTTAAGGTCACACATTACCCCAGGTTTTAGCTTCTCTGCACTGGTTATCTGTGTAGTTTAGGGTTGATTTAAAATTTTTACAAATCACCTACAAAGCACTGCACGGTTTGGCACCTGAATACTGATCTTTTAACCCCCTACATGTCTCTGAGACATCTGAGGTCATCAGATAAGGCCCTGCTGGCTGTTCAATGCTGAAAACAAAGGGAGATCTTGCCTTCTCCATATTAGCGCCTTCCCCTCAACATTAGGACTGATGGGTCAATGTCCGCTTTTAAATCCTGTCAAAAGACGCACTTTTATAGACTTGTTTTTTACTAATGCATAAATGTATGTTTGGTCTTTTTAATCAATGTTTTATGTATTTATTAAATTATTTATGTATTATTATTTTTCATTTTTAATCCATTTCTGAATCCTTTGTCATTTTATATACATGTATTTTCTTTCTAATTGTCTTGAGTACCTGTTTGTTTTTCTGTTTTGTAAAGTGTAGGGGTGGGACAATGCACCGGTGCATCGCGATGCATCGATCCGAATGTGTAAATACAACTGCATCGATCTGCAAGATTCGAATCGATAAGCATCGATTAATATCGCATTTTAAATGAATGTACACGTATTCATTTATTCAAAAATTATTTAAAATATATATTTCTGAGACACGATTACTTTTAAAACTCTTTTGACCAGCTTAAATCCATGTTTCTGCTCCAACCCCAACGTAAGCGTGAGTTGAAAGTAGCGACTATGAGACGGACAGATCTGAGCGAAATGGCTAGCTGCGTGCTCGCTGAGTGCGACAAAAGAGACAGAAACTCAGAATTTGCGATGTTCCGAACAGACAGTGGTATGGAAGCATTTCGGGTTTAGAAAGAAGGAGGGTGTACTTGACAAAACCGCTGCAATATGCAAGATCTGCCAAGTAGAAATCAGATACACAGGCAACACCACAAACATGATAAACCATTTGAGCCGACGATACACAATTGACGTGAAGGACAGCAAGCGCGTTAGCAAGCTGGTAAGCAAGCTAAACTCGGGAGTCATTGATGAGTTTCCTGGAGAAATGGCCAAACAGTTCTATTTTTTTGTATAATTGTTTTTATTCGTTTTTATACACATACCGTGTCCAGACAGTTAATTGTAAAGTGCTTTCTGATATTTAAATTTAAACCATTTTCTATTCAAAATCTAGTAGACGTTAGAGACAAAAAACAAAAATAGTAAGACTATTTCCAATGTCTTACGTTCAATTAATTATTACTACGTTAACTGTCCGATTCACAAAATGAATGTCGTGGAACCTAGATACACCATACCATGCAGAAAATATTTGAGTGAAAAATGTATACCTGCTCTGTATGAAGAGGTGAAGAAAACTGTTCGACTGTCCTTGCAAAACGCTACGAGAGTAGCTTTAACTACGGATGGATGGGCATCTTGCTCCACCGAAGTTCTAGATCGTACTAAGATTTAGGAAAGTACTATGCATGACACTAACCTATAGGCTATTTCATTTTTCTTGGCCCAGTTTAGTAATTGTTATACATTTAGCCATTTTCATTTTGTAAATAAAGGAAATGTATTAGGGTACCATGTCTGACACTGTTTGAAAAACAATAACCTAAATAGGGCAACTTTAGAAAATACACTGTTAGTCATGTTTATTGCTGCATTATTTGCTGCAGACAGCTGCAAAATGTATGGCATGCCTTAACAATAAACATAATGCTGTGAATTTGGTGTAAGGTTCTAATTGAATATTTAATTACTGCTGAATGTATCGGTATCAAATCACATTAGCATACCTATTTAAAGTATCTAAATTAATCGAACCGAATCGAATCGAATCGAATCGTGGTCAAACGTAAGATATTATGATGCATCGAACCTTTGCCTAAAGAATCGGAAACGAATCGAATCGTGATGGGATTGAATCGTCCCACCCCTAGTAAAGTGCTTTGGGCTTAAAAAGTGCCATATAAAAAAGATATTATTATTATTATGACATTGAAAAAAGAGAAAAAGTACAGTACAACTCCCCCTTTCCAGTGGGCCCTCTATGCAGGGTATGAAGAGAGTCTCATTTATTTTTCTCACATTTCTTTGTATTTCATGTAAAAATCATATTGCTGACAAAGAAGGCAAAGCAACACTGTTTAATGCAGTTCCTCAAAATCTGACAATGCAGTGTACTTGGATTGAGGCCTGGAAAGACAGGGACCAGTGAAGCTTGTATTGGCTGACCTTTGACAAACGCTTGTGGGTCCTCACAGCTTCACCTTCACCATGTCGGACAAGAGCGAGCTGAAAGCAGAGCTGGAGAGGAAAAAACAGCGCCTGGCACAGATCAGGGAGGAGAAAAAGAGGAAAGAGGAGGAGAGGAAGAAGAAAGAGGTGAGTGCAGGGTATCCTTTGAGAGGCTCGACGCTTTGGCACCAAATTCTACCCTGTCTGCCTCCATTTGAACTGTTAAGGCTGGTCTCTGCTGCCTGGTTCTAAGTTTCGCTCCTGCCCTAGAAATGGCCATTGGACTATTAGCTGAAAGATTCATGCTTTCTTAAGCTAGTACTTATGTATGGGCAAAGCCTTACATAAAGGCATGGCGACTGGAATTATAACCCGGAGGTCATGGGAGTGAATCATGGTATTGTTCCCTAGAGTAGGTAAAAGTTAATCTTGTGCTAGCCATTGGGGGTAGAATTTGATGTAACTATGTGGCGCAAAGCGGCTTCCTGCACCCACAAGACAGGACACCAGGCTCCATCACAGGACCTCTACCCAGTCCATCTGTCAGAAGATACCACATTTGGCGTTCTGACCATAAAGGCACTGGCCTGGGTACTCATGTATATTACACTGACCTGGTATTACATAACCTGGTAGTTACGTAACATATTACTTTATATCATCATATTGCATATCAAACCGCATAAATTGACAATCCATCAAATTAAAGATTTACAGATGGGTGACAAATTAAAGGAAAAACCCCTACAGTGAGGGGGTCCGGTGGCTGTTATGCTGTGGGGGGAATTTTTCTGGCATGGTTTGGGTCCACTTGTCTCTTTAGAGGGAAGGGCCACTGCAAATCAATACAAAGTTATTCTGAGTGAGTGATCACCCTTATCCTATGATGAAACATTTCTATCCTGATGGGAATGGTGGTCTCCAGGATGACAAAGCCCCCATCCACAGAACACGGGGGTCACTGAATGGTTTGATGAGTTTGAAAATGATGTGAATCATGCTATGGCCAGTCACCAGATCTCAACCCAATTGAACACCGATGGGAAATTTTTGAACCGACGTGTTAGACAGCGCTCTCCACCACCATCATCAAAACACCAAATCAGGGAATATCTTTTGGAAGACCTCCAGTAGATTTCCAGAGACTAGAATCTATGCTAGACTAGAGGTCTAAGGCACATTGAAGCTGTTCTGGAGGCTTGTGGTGTCCCAACACCTTACTAAGACATTTTATGTTGTTTTGTCCTTTAATTTGTCACCCGTCTGTATGAGTCACTGATGAGTTAGGCACTTTACAAATCAAATTTTGTGTTGTAACTAAAATAACATATTACAGCAAATCAGGGTCAAATAAGGAATCCCAGTTTTATATAGTGTAAACCCACCTTTAGTAACTCAGCCTGTAAATACAAAACATCTCAGCTGCCTCTTGCTGGGCAGACCTGTGGAAGGCCAGTGGTGGGTGGGTGGCTGCAGGGCAGCAGGAAGGGCCTGAGCTCAGTGACCCACACTGGGGTTTGCACTCCGCTCTGCTTCTTGGGCAGGCCGACCTGAAGAAGGACACCGTCTTGGCTGCTGATGACTCGGATCTGGAGAAGAAGAGGCGTGAGGCAGAGGCACTTCTCCAGAGCATGGGCATCACTCCCGAGGCCCCCGTTGGTATGAGGACAGCGTGCCCAGTGGCTGTTTCAGCCACACTGTCGCAAATAAATCCGGGCTGTGTCCGAATACGACCCCTACGTCCTTTTGAGGGCGCATATTTGAGTCCACTTCGTCAAAAAGCTCTTGAGTAGGCGACTTTTTCTGACAAATGGGGGTACTTAAAATACCAGGATGGACCCCTTATTTCCGGGGTTTTTACGAACTACTTCCTCACTAGTTTTCACACACTGCTTGCAAAGTTGCAAAGTGAGGGGACGGGGCACATAGTCATCAGGGGACAGGGGACTATTCGGACGCAGCCCCACTCTTCATGTGACGGTCGTCTTCACTCTCTTTGTAGAAATAATGGATTAACTTCTCCACCAGTAGGGGGCAGAAGCATTCCATTGCCAACTTTGTTCTGCTGCCTGAGCCACTATTGTTTTTTATGGAGCAGTATATTGCAGTTGAAACAAAGGCTGTCTGATTTGGCGCTGTGTGATTTTGACACGTGGCAATTCTTATGTTTTAAAATGTTAAGGTATCCAGCTGATTTAGGTTTGTATACATTGCCCAAGGTGATAATAATTTATCTGATCAATTGACATTCTGTCATGAAATGGCCCACCTTATTGTAAATTCAGAATTTGATTTGTGTTAATGTTGTGTTTGATAAGCGTATTTTATGCATGTGTTTTACACACCACATATTTCATCATAGGACAGGTGAGATTCTTGTTTGTTCACCAGTACAGCATAGATCCCAGTCTTTAGTGTAGACAGGTCATGTGACTTTTATTTATGTATTTATTTATTTATTTTTTCTTCTTCATAGTTTTATTGTCATGTTAGACATGTAAGCACTGCGACACCTGTGTTGTCATTGTTTATTTTAGTCATGTGTTACTGAGCTTTCTTAAAGGCTGGTATACTAAGGTTGTATACTCGATCATTTGTATTTCATCATTTGTATTTAACATTATCTGAATTATTCCATATCTATCTTTACACAGTCAATTTCTGAAATAAATTATCTAACATAAATTGGAAATGGAATTTACAAAGGAAAAAAAATTATGTGTTAGAGTGTTTGTTTTCATGGTTCATTAGTTGAACTATGAAATTGTTTTAGAATTAAAAGTAATACATGTCCAATGTAAATTTATTTCTGTTAACATACTAACCATTAAACATGTTTTAGTGTATACGTATTTATAATGTATTGGTACTGTAGAATAGTACCAGCATTAACTCATTTAATGCCAGAGTGTTCCAGAACACTAATACCTGCAGTGCCAAGCTAATATGGCTGCAAACCTCTAATAAAACATTATTTTACCAATTGACTAGAATTATTTGTTAATGAGGAACAGAAGATAAGAGAGAGGTTATAGCCATACCCGCAGTTTTTTTTTAGTTTTTTTTTTAAACATCCACCTGCTGGTTCAGTTGTAAATGTACATTAGAACGAAGTCAAAGAATATTGATGGTCATATAAATAATTAAATTTTAGTGCTTTGGTTAACAGGACTTACATTGATGTGTAATAGTGAAAACAATTTTCCATAGAAATCAGCTCTTGCATATCTATAGATATGTAAAAATTTACAATAAACAATAAATTCAACCTCTGGTCATTTGTATAGATATGTAAAAATAACAAAAGTTACCCGCAGCACTGATTGGGTTACAACATTTTATATTTGAACTTGTGAAGTTATGTGAACCTTTTTATGTTAAGGCTAACAGCATGTTTGTGAATGTTGGGAATGTGCGCCACTAACGCGCAATTTCTTTACTGCATGAGCATGGAATGATTATTTATTTTCTCCTTCTGCTCACTCCCTCTTCATGCTTATTTTGGTTTTTCTTTTTTTTTGGTGCACCTTTTCTCTTTATTTATTTTTTGTGACAAACCACCTGCCTCCTCCCCTGTGTTGAATTACTTTTTTGGCCACACTCACCAGCCCAGCCCCGGCGAATAGTAATACTCTTCTGTTTCACTGTCTAGTCCCACCACCCATGTCTCCAACCTCCAAGTCTGTGGGCACGCCCAGCGAGGCAGGGAGCCAAGACTCTGGCGATGGCACCGTGGGATCAAGGTATAATCACTCCCTCCTACCCTCGTTAAAATTTCCACGACAAAGAAACCTGTAAGCTCCAGAACTGTGCTGTAATTGTGAGAAAAGAGGCTTTTTAATTGCGGGAGCAGGAGGGAACATCTCTTTCTCTTCTACAGGACAATTTCATGTTCTTTTAAGACTGTGTATTTCATGCTCAGGTTGTACATGACAGGACAGTGCAGAGAGAGCAAACCAGGTTAACAATTTAAATGTGCACTTCTTTTACTTTTGGTTTATCTGTAGACTTTTTGTATGTCATTGTTTTTTTGTCTCCACTTTTTTGTATAAGTGATAATGAAAGTTATTTTCATGAGGAGGCTTAAACTATCATTGTCGTTAATGACATATATGTGCATTCATGTTATTGTGCTGCTATAATAGAATTTGCTTATGAGTGTATCAGCTTTGATAAATTAATTTTTACATTTAGCAGACTCCCAAGTACACAGCTATTTATTTCTCTTTTTCCCACTATATATGGTCATCATCACTTAACTCATTCAATGCCAGTGTTCCAGAACACCTGCTCCATCATTTGAGTCGCTTTGACCCAGAAACACATTGTGTTTGTACCTTGTGTTTTAAACTTGTCAACGTACCATTAGACAAACACAAGTAAATGCTTTGAATTGGATGGCTGATTATTCTGTTATGAGCTCGGCCCACTTATACAGCCATACGGATTACGTTTGAGCATCATGTCATGGTTTATTTAGCGAGTAACAGCAAGTTTTCTCTGTATACACGTTTTGGTCGAAATATGGCACTTGGCACTTTAGAACGCTGGTATTTTTGTTGACTTATGTCGCCCACGGCACAGAACGTAAGAGAAGTAATATCAAAACAGTTATTTCAAGACCATAAGAAAAAATTATGTTATTGTTTGTGTGCGGTAGCCTGTAACCCTGGCGCCTGCATTTCACCCTCTCTAGAGGAGCTCTGGGTGTTCACTGCCCACTTGTTTCTCCCTGATGAGAAGCACAGCCTTCATGTTATCCGCAGACACTCTTATGAACATTTGTCTTTTAAGGTTGGAGTTACACCATTAGTATCAGTTGGAGTAAAACACTTTTCTTACCATGCAAAGAAAAGACATACTACCAGTAATATATTTGGATGGGGTGGAAGGTACGTGCAAGCATTTTGTTTTTGTTTGTGCTATATTTTGCCAGCAAAGCCCAAAACGAATAATAAGAGGGGGTAGACTGGGCTCCCTGGGCTGTACTTTACCCCTAATTGCAGCCCCTGTCCCTCTCTGGAAACTCTAGTTGCCCCCAGTGTCCCACCCGGCCTACGGCGCTCAACCTCCTGAAGACTATACATGTCAAATAATTTTTCCCACCAATACAGGCATTTCTTTCACACATTGACAACAGGTTTTCTCCCCGGGCCATCGTATCTACAGTCGTTAAACAGCAAGACATACAATTCAGTCCAAAAGTATTTGGACAGTGGCACATTTTTAGTTGTTTTGGCTCTGTACTACAGCACATTAGATTTTTAAAGGAACGGTGACTTTCAGGTTAAAGTGCAGACTTTTAGCTTTAATTTGAGGGATTTTACAACTATATCGGCTGAACCGTGTAGCAATTGTATTTTTACACAGTCCCCCCATTTTAGGCCAACAAAAGTAATTGGACAAGTTAACAAACTTAAATAAAGTCATCATATTTAATATTTGGTTGCACATCCTTTGCATGGTATGACTTTGTGATGTCTGTGACCAAACAACATCAAACGGTGTCTTGGTATCTTACTTTTCGGTACTCTAACAAGCGATACTATAACCTCTCTGCATTTGAATGGATCCCAATGGGAATTGGGGGGTGGGCCTAGATTAAGCTGTAATTTACGCAACACATGGTTGACTAAATGGCTGTAAATCATCAAGGGTCTGAGGTATCAAACGAGTCTCAAACCATCATGATTCAGTTTAAGGTTTTCTTCTCCCGACTTATTTTTTACAGAGTTCAATTGAAAAATGAGTCAGGAGAAATGCGCCTTAAAGTGACCCATCCAGATCTACTGCATATCTTGCAGCAGAATGATGGTTTGAGGCTCGTTTGATACCTCAGACCCTTGATTTAGCCAACCATGTGTTTCATACTGTTACAGCATAATTTACAGCTTAATCTAGGCCCCCTGCCCCTAAATTCCCATAGAGATCCATTCAAATGCATAGAGGTTATAGTATCACGTGTAAGAGTACCTGAAAATAAGATATCAAGGGGTCGGTTTACTAAGATTCCAAATAAGGGGTGTTATTTTGTGGGCGCAGCCAAAGTATTTGCACGCGCTTTCATTTCACACTGCGGGTGATCAACTAAGAGTCATTATGTAAATTACTCCAGCCGCAAACAGCCATATTTAAATGCGTGTTTGGAATGGTTATACTGCAAGAAAATGGTGAAAAGACTGGCAGCAATGTTGCAGTTTTTATGTTTATTTATTTTTTAATTTATTAAAATTTTTTACATTGTAGGTATAGGCTACTATTACTCTGAAAGAGCTGGCGGTTTATTATGAACTGTTTCGCTGGATGTCTCTTAGTTTCTACCGGGAGTTACAGATGTCTGTAAGGACTGAAATGATCATAACTATGCTTACTAGCACTAACACCCTCCCCAAACCATATGCGAGTGAGCATCTGTGTCAGTCTGCGTCACGTCAAAATAATTAACGTGTCTATTATCATCAATAGACCACCCACGTGTGTCACGTCACGTTACACTTCATCCTGCATTGCTGCTCGCTCTGTTCTTATTTGAGACGCGGCGCTCCAGCCCTCCTTGCGCAAGTCCCGCCCCCGAGGTTAATGATTGGTTCTTTTGTTTCAATCGCGTGATTACTGAATGTGCCTGGTGTGGTGTAGGTATACAATTATTTTAATGCGACGCAGACACTTGCTCGCGTCCGGTTTGTATGGAACGCCGTTTGGGCCAAAACGTGTAGTTCGACGTCCCCATTAAGACGTAAAATTTGTTTGTCTTAAGACGTCCATTTTTAACGTCTTAAGGTGCTTGGACCATTAAGGCTTCCATGCTATTGGTTGGCATGAACATACTCCGCCCTCTTGGGTTATTGCATTATCAACATTGGCCAACTACATGGGCATTTCACAAAGAACTTTGTGCATATAAATAGAAGTGACTCTAGACAGGGATTTAATTAACACATACCAACATTTGTTCTTCCAGCCGACAAGACACGCCGAGCATGCCAAACTATTCAGTCTCATTAATTAAAGGGAGAAAGTTGCGCACCTCTACTGGGGAACGGGGATGAATGCAGACACCAACCATACAGCATGGAGAGTGTATTCTTAATGCCTGCACCTTGCAGACAGATATGCATTTAGGGAGGTTGTAAATGAATGATGAATGGTCTCCTCCGCATTCATTAAAGATTTTGAATTGGAAAAAATATTGTGCTCAAACATTGTTTGCATCGTGTGAGCTGAGTTGAGCAAAAAGCAAAAAGAAACTCCGCTCCCCAGCCACGCGGCTGTGTGTGCTCTCTGCTCCATCGCTCCCCTTTCTTACCTTCGCTCAGGTCCGTTACGTTCCCTGCTCCCAGGAGGGAAAAACTTGCTCCAAATTTTTCTGCTAATCGGCCAAGAATCAAATTCTTTCTATAATCTGGACAGCTCATGCTATTTATTCACAACAGGAAAAGATGATAGCCTAAACAAATGCAATTGTTACCAATATTCAACAAAGGGATTATTATCCACAAATTATGGAAATGTTCTATTTTAGATTTAAATAACAAGGAATACAACAAAAATACTCAAACGTTTGTGTAATGCACACGTTATCTAAAGAAAAAACTGTGTTATAGCCTAATTATAGGGACAATTACTGAAGGAAAACAGAAAAATAGTAGGATAACTAGGTTATCACCCTTATGCATTTAGGACATGGGAAAGGAAGGAATCATGGCGACAGTGAAACTTTGTCCAATAATAGCCTGCTTTAATTAATAAAATCACAACAGGTGGTCAAAGTGGGGATTTGAACATTTAATACCAAATACCAAGGAATATGCCAGATACAGTGCCCTCCACTATTATTGGCACCCCTGGTAAAGATGAGTAAAAAGGGTTATAAAATTTTTTTGGTTTGGTGAATTAGCTTAATCTCACACTGAAAGAATTTTAAAAATCCAACCTGTAATTCAAGTAAATTTATTACGAGAAATAAAAATCAAAAAATAATTATTTTTAACAAAACCATGTGTGCCACAATTATTGGCACCCCTGCATTTATATATAGAATAAAGTAATCATTTAAAATATTTGGTCGCAAATCCTTTGCATGTCATGACTTCCTGATGTCTGTGACCCAAAACATCAAAAGACTTTTGATATCTTATTTTCTCGTACTCTTAACACGGGATACTATAATGTCTCTGCATTTGAATGGATCTCTATGGGAATTGAGGGGACTAGATTTAGCTGTAAATTATGCTGGAACAGTATGGAACACATGGTTGGTAAAAGTCATCAAGGGGCTGAGGTATCAAACGAGCCTCAAACCATCACTCTGCTGGCAGATATGCAGTAGATATGGATGCATCACTTTAAGGGTTGTATCTCCTGACAAATTTTCCTATTGAACTCTATGGAAAAATAAGTCGGGAGAAGAAACCCTTCAAGCTATCCATCCATATCTACTGTATTTCTGGCAGCAGAGTGATGATTTAAGGCTTGTTTGATACGGCAGACCCTTGATGACTTCGAACCATTTAGCCAACTATGCGTTCCATACTGTTCGTGTAATTTACAATCTAGTCCCACCTGTACTTCTTCTACAGGTTCTATCCAGATCCTATCCAGAAGGTGAACAACAGACCATATGTGTGTTTTCATCCAGTCTCAATTATATAAGAATTTTTTTCTAAACACAAATGTGGTACAAATGTGGTGTTTTAAACAGGAAAACTAATTCCTAATCAACAGTCCGTTCATGAAGGACCAAAGTTACATTTTTTTACATAATCACAATGCAAAATATAATTCACACCACCATTACATTAAAAAATACCCCTTGGCTGCACAAAAATTTTCGCCATTAATCAGAAAGGATCTTAACCAGTTTACATCGAAATCAATGGCTTGCAGAACACCAAATTCTTTCTTTTCACCCCAATCTAGCTACTCAAAATTCAACAGGTTGCCATTTGTGTTCTAATACTGCCATCTAGTGGGCACTTAGGCGAACACACCACATTAGATGAATATGTCAAGTATGATATTGTATACAAGCTACAGTTTTTTCTCAACAAGTAACCAGTAGCCTACAAAAAATTCAGATGTTAAAAATTTCACCATAAATCAATATTATTTCTTAAGCCCAATTCAATCAATATTATTTTTTAACCTCAATTCATACAAGGTAGGTTGAGTGGGGAATTGTTTTCTCTCTTGCAATGATTGTATGTAGGGTTTCCCCTCAGAAACTGATGAAGTGGTAGCACCCAATTTCAACGCCTTCAGACGTAAAAAATGGATGTGTTAACAGGTTATTTTTTGTCGTCTTAAGACGTAGACGTTCAAAATGGACGTCTTAAGACGAACAAATTTGACGTCTTAATGCGGACGCCGAACTACACGTTTTGTCCCAAACGGCGTTCCGTAGGTTTGGGGAGGGTGTAAGCATACTTGCGCCGTAAGTGTCACATAAAATCTGACCATGAGTTTTATTTTTATAAAGTTTTGATTTAGCCTACTTGTAAATTCACTATTTGTTATAATAGACGTTGCACTGTTTGATTCAAATACTAGTTACTCTTGTATTCTGTAACACGATTTGCTTCCTGATTTCAAAAAATATATTCTTGCTGTCCATCTGAGCTATCCACAAATTCTCTTTGGAAAACCAGAGCTTTAGAACGTATACAGCAGTGAATGTAGGTCAGCTTGACAATACATTCCTGACCAAATTTTTTTTCCGTTTATTTACTCTTTTTTTTTTTTTTTTTACTTCACTGCAGTGGTAAAACTTACAAGAAGTAAGTGCCAGTATATTGTCAGCCTTTTTTGATCGCCGTATGAGGCTAGAATGATGAAGCTAGCAGAAACCAATAGCACTAACCCATAAACAATTGCCTTCTAACGTTACTTGTTCAATCGAATGGTAAAAGTTAATATGTTCAATTGTGATCCTCAAATGGGGGGGGGGGGGGACTATGTATAAAAAGGGCTACAATTGCTACACGGTTCACCTGCTATGGATGTAAACTAGGGCTGCACGATATATCGTTTCAGCATCGACATCGCAATGTGTGCGCATGAGCAATAGTGACATTGTGAAGGACGTGATGTTTTCTTTTTGCGTTAAATTAAATCAATCACATCATGCTAAAACGTTTGCTGCTTGATACTTGAACTCGCAAGGTTCACATTTTTCATGACTAATCTAGAAGAAAGTCTGTCTGATTTAAGGTTTCTTGGATACACAGGCGCTTATGCTATGGTCATGGCATGCATGTGCACACCGAACGAATCGTTCTTGATCTGTTTATTGAAGAACGGAACTTAAAGGTGCACTTGGCAAGATTTTTTCTATATAATTTTGGCAAAATTATTAAATTTACTCATTATATTCCAGCAGCTATCAGTAATTCAAGTGTTCTGTGGAAAAAATCTGGTTTCTGTGAGTGTCATGGGCTCTGTATTAGGCTGTCAAAAAATCTCAACCTGGTTTTCATAAAACCAACCAATCAGGGCTAGCTATGTAGCTACCAACCAGGGCAACTATACACGCAAAATATCCTCCCCGTAGAATGAACCCCTTCCTGTCTGCCTGTCTCCGCACGTGCACTGGAGCATCATTTGGTGGGTTTTATTTATTTGTAAACCACTCACGGGACTGGTGTATAGTGTCTCTTTTTTTAATTTATTTTTTCTAATTTTGGTTATTTAAAAGAGGTTTGTAATTGTGGAATAAATTAAATATAACTTACCTATTTTGTCACTTGTGTTAATTCCCTAATGTGATACTGCAGCTGTAATGTTACATTTTTAAACTGGAGAATAGTGATATACAGACCCCTGTAATCTCCTGGATCTCTTCTATCACCTTTCTTCCACCCATTCACAGATGAACCTTCTTATTTTAGGGTAAGCAACAAGCATTATTAATACCATGTTGGATCATGGACTTTAGCCTGGATTGATAGATGAGTAGGCATATTATCTGAATACGATGGTGTCGTGGTGAGTCAACCAGAGTATTAAACGACTGCCTAATTTCTTCCTCCAAAATCACCCGAATCATTGCTAGAGTGATTCATTCTTTCCAAATAGAGCTATTCAAGTTAAAAGCAGTGTATATATGGTGAAATTATCATATTCCTGTATTTTTTTCATATCGCAATATATATTGCAAAAAAGATTTTAAAAAAAAGATATTGCAATATAATTTTTTCCCAATATCATGCAGCCCTAATGTAAACGCCCTCAAATTATAGCTGAAAGTCTGCACTTTAACCTGATAGTCACTGTTCCATTTCAAATCCAATGTGCTGGAGTACAGAGCCAAAACAACAAAAAATGTGTCACTGTCCAAATACTTTTGGACTGCACAGTACAATGCAGTCCAGACCATACAAGCCTATAGAACCCTGCTGTACGCTGCTGTTAAGTACAGCAAGAGCCCTCAAAGGTTGTTTGTCTGCGATACATTACGCAGTTCTGGGGAATAAGTGCGGAATGACATTTGGCTTGATGTCGTATTAACTTGAAACTAACCAGGGGGCTGGACAGTGTGGTACAGTGGTTAGGCACCTGGGGTTATAGTCAGAAGTGTAAAGTTGTTGGATTGAGTGCTTGGGATGGACACTGCATTTGTTTCAATGGGGCCTGTACTTTTTTGGGATTTCTTCAGTGAACATCTAACTCCATGCATTAATGTACTGCGAGCTATGGAAGCAGTGTCATCAGTTTTTCGCTGACCTTGAGACAAATTCCGAACTTAGACCAATTCAGCAAACGAGCCACACTACAGCAAAATATAGAATAGTATTTATTTTTCTTGAGTCAAATGAGATGAATGCGACATTATGTCTTTGTTGTTTGTGAATAGTTTTGACCCGTTTTCTCCCTCCATTAATGGCTGGTCTCTCTCGCTAATGCTGCCTTGTTGGTGTGAAACTAACCAGGACTCTACACTGGGATTCTGACCCCTCCACCCTTCAGCTTCACTCTGACTCTGACCTGGGGTACTGCTCACTTTGCTCTCTCTTCTCCTGCTCATTTGACACTCATCTGGCATCCTCACTTTCCCATTGCCCACCCTCTTCTGCCGTCATTTGTTCTCCCCTTACTTCCCCCTTCTCTTCCTCTTACACTGCCAGCTCACTCCCACTTCAATGTTTCCTATTTTTTCTTCCTACCGTTGACTCTTCCTCTGCCTCATCCCTTAAGTTTACTTACCTGATTGTTAACAATCTTGACAGCAAAATGCAAAAAATACATAGCTGGATGCTGGATTCCTTATCTGTATGTTAGAGAACAATTTCTGCCTGTCATATGCTACTCCACCAGGAGTCTGTTAGTCTTCAGTACAGGTTTGTTGTGTTTTTCCTCTGTGGTGATTCTGAAGCAGTGATGTTGCTTTAGGCGAGGACCCCTGAAGCTGGGCATGGCCAAGGTGACCCATGTGGACTTTCCTCCCCGCGAGATTGTATCCTACACCAAAGAGACACAAACTCCGGTACAGACCCAGCTGAAAGAAGGTAAATGCGCCCCTCGTTCCGTTTGTCGTCATGCCAACAACCCCACCCCTTGCAAGGGAATTGCACGCCAGGCTGCCAAGCTTGCCCACCACCACTGTTGCAGCCAGGCCTGGGTGACATGCTCAAGCGAGTGGAAACAATCTACCCTCGCCCTCAGTGAAAGGGGAGGGGGGGGGCTTGCAGGGGCCCAGGAAGCATAAGAAGGGAAAGGACACAGGCCTGTACACCCCCCCATGTAATTAGTCTCCAGCAGGAGCTGGAGGAGATTGGAAGAGATGTGAAAGAAGCCTGCACATGCCCTGCTAATGCATCTCAAGCATGGCAAGATGTACATAATTGCAGCAGGGTGGCTTTTATGAGGTCACCTATGCATGCTTTTAAAAAACTCATACAGCATTTCGCTCACAAGGGCCTGTCACAGTCCCTATTGACCATTCAGTAACTGCCCTATGGTGTATTGATTACAGCGGTATTTTCTTATTATTCAAATAGAGTTCCGTTAAGTCTGCTATGATTTGAATCCCATTATCAGCGCTGCACATATTCGGCCAGTGGGATTAGATATTTGGTAAGCATGTGTGAGGGGATACTGGTTATCCTGAGCAATATGTTGGCTGATTAGTCTACGCTGGGAACCCTAGCTGCCACAGTCATGGGACCTGGCAGGGGCATCACCAGAGGTATATGTTTAGGGGGGCTAAGCCTCTACTTGAGTGGTCTGGGTGCATGCACCCCCAGGAGAAAAAAAAATATATGAAAAAGCAGACACAAAGTGGTCGTTCCCCATTTGTTTTTAGAGCAGCAATAGGCCTAAATTCAATAAATAATTTGGCATTGTTGTTGCAAAGAATATTTCTTTAAATTGCTTGGATATACAGCAATAGGGTCAGGCTACAATACCATCCTTTATCAACTAAAATGTATGGCAATGGTTGACACATTGTGACGTCAAAGAAAATGTGCATTCTAGTTTTACAGCTTATAACAAGTTGCCTTAATGGCAGCGGAATTAATTTTGGCCTGGTCTGTAGATACAATTTAACCAGCATTTAGTTTTTTATTGCAATTAAAAGCCAGATTCCATAACATACATCTAAATATTAATGTAGGCCTTCATTAGAAAAAAACTTGCACGTTTGCAGCTTTATCAAAATATCCTAACTTACGTAGCTAGCTAACTGTAAACTATTATCTATATAGGCCAGTGGTTCTCAAACGGGTCCGCGATTGAATGCCAGGGGGTCCACTAATTATAATAAAACCAATAATGGGCCCAACCATTAGCCTATTAGGCTACTCTAAATTATATTTAAGCATTGAATGTGATATAATTGTTTAGTAACTTTGGCTGACATTATTCAGTAATATTGCGATCGTTCTGTTTCACTCACTCGTCAATTGGCTGAATTATTCCAAAACGCATTTTTAATAGATTGTAGTTTGCGCGCTACACTACAGTGTACGTTTGGGTTTTCCGGGCTACACTTCAGCAAGGCTAGTAAGTTCACGAGAAGTAGAGATATCTTTCAGGCTAATTTAGAAATATTTTAGCCAGCAAGCTATGGATTTTTAAAGCGGACACATTCCGCTGCTAGTAGCCTACGTCAAGTCAAAGTGAGTCAAGTTCCAAATCCGTTGAAAGAAAAGCATCAGTGGCTAAACAAGCGAGTGGTTTCAAACAACATGCAACTGTCCCAGAAAAGGCATTAAATGCATTTTTCGCGATGTATCACATTGTCCGTACAAAATACCACATACAATAGGCCTCAGAAGTCTGACGTAACGCAGAGTAAATACCTTTGCCCAAATATGGATTTCCGATCAAAGCGATTTTCTCTGTGGAGAAAATGAATGGGAGTGTCACGTAATCGCCCCTGTCACAGTCAGTGATTTAAGCTGCCGTTTAAAACTTGGACGTTTTTATCCGGATATTTAAATGGCTCACTTAAATGGCACTGGATTCACTGAATTTTGATGCCGCTTTCTAGCCAAAATAATTTTTCGGCTAGCACAAACTAACACAGCTGCAGAAAATATCTGCTGCTGCCCATAGAAAAAAACTAAACAAAAAAAACACTGCTGCGCATGTTATATGCGTCACAGCTAGCGGTTCTGAGATCTGTGGTGAGAACTTTGAGTATACAGGTGCAGCTCAAAAAATTAGAATATCGTGAAAAAGTTCAATATTTTTTGTCACTCATTTCAGAAAGCGAAACTCATATATTATATAGATTCATTACACATAGAGTGAAATATTTCAAGCCTTTATTTCTTGTCATTTTGATGATTATGGCTTACAGCTAATGAAACCCAAAATTCAGTGTCTCAGAAAATTAGAATATTTTGCTTTAACATATTTTTAAAGTATCATATTTAATATTTGGTCGCATATCCTTTGCATGCTGTTACTTCCTGAAGTCTGTGACCAATCAACATCAAAATACTCTCAATATCTTATTTTCAGATACTGTTACAAGCGATACTATAACCTCTCTGCATTTGAACTGATCTCTATGAGAATTGGGGGGTAAGACTATCAGTCTGCGGCCAGATATGGAGTAGATGTGGATGGATCCCTTTAAGGGTGGTTTCTCCTGACTTTTTTCCCCATAGAGTTCTATAGGAAAATGAGTCAGGAGAAATAACCCTTGCAGTGATCCATCCACATCTACTCCATATCTGGCCGCTGAGTGATGGTTTGGGGCTCGGTTGATACCTTAGACCAGGGGTGTCAAACTCCAGTCCTGGAGGGCCGCAGTGTCTACATGTATTTGTGGTTTCCTTTTAATTAGCACCCAGTTAAAGCTTTGAGAACAAGGTGTTTGGACTTCTTAGCCAATCAGTGACTTAAATTAATCACTTGTGCTGAAACACACCAAAAACCAGCAGACACTGCGGCCCTCCAGGACCGGAGTTTGACACCCCTGCCTTAGACCCTTGATAACGTACAGCCATTTCGCCAGTCATGTGTTCCATACTGTACCAGTGTAATTTACAGCTGAATCTAGTCTCACCCCCCAATTCCCATAGAGATCAGTTCAAATGCAGAGAGGTTATAGTATCGCTTGTAACAGTACCTGAAAATAAGATATCGAGAGTCTTTTGATGTTGATTGGTCACAGACTTCAGGAAGTAACAGCATGCAAAGGATATGCGACCAAATATTAAATATGATACTTTAAAAATATGTTAAAGCAAAATATTCTAATTTTCTGAGACACTGAATTTTGGGTTTCATTAGCTGTAAGCCATAATCATCAAAATTACAAGAAATAAAGGCTTGAAATATTTCACTCTATGTGTAATGAATCTATATAATATGAGTTTCACTTTCTGAAATGAGTGACAAAAAATATTTCACGATATTCTAATTTTTTGAGCTGCACCTGTATATGGGGGTGAGACAAGTTTGTGCTAGCAAGCAAACTTTTATGTAACATGGCAGTGTCAATGCGTAGCCTAGTATGTATTACTTCCATATAATGTTATAGCATTTAACAGAAAAGGATACATATTGAAGCGATATGGCAAACCTGTGGTTGGTATATATTATGAATATTGGCAAGGCTAATTAGGGGATGTTTGGCAGGACATGAAGTGAGGTGCTAGCAAGCCCAATAGCTGTGTCAATATTCATCATGATACCACAGGTTACAGTTCCATATGGCTTTTATTAAACGGTGTGGCCCTATATCTTATACTAATTCACCAAAGAAAGACAACAACTTTAAAATGAATTTTTTAATAGATGCATGGCTTTTTGCTGAATTCATTAGGTTACTAAGCAATGATAATAACGTGGAAATCCGTGCGTAGCCTACGTATTGCAAAACCGAGAGTGCCTATGGCACGTTGAGATTTTTTTCTCGACCTAACGTTAAGTGAACCTAAGTCATGAATAAAATGATTGAACTGGCCTAATCGCGTTGTCATCATTCAATAATGTTAGGCTATAAAAGCAACTAGGCTACAGGTGAGCACGATATAACATCATGTGATGTGAACCACCTTGAAAATTAATAATGTATATTGGCTAGTTGTCTCCGTAGGTTACGTGATTGAACATGAACATGCATAATTTGTTTCCCTTAGGCCTCATGCAGAAGCATTTGAATTTTTAATTTTAGACATTTGGCTGACTGGAATCCTTCAAGTTTTAGTCTCGCTCTTGCTATGTCCATATTTTAATATTTCACTAAAGCCCCCTAAAATAGGTCTGGTGACGCCACTGGGACCTGGTACACATGATTCCCCAAAAACATCCTGAGATAGTCTATAGTCAAATTGGGACTAGCATGTTAGCTTTTCCACGGCCTCATCACAGATATATTGCGCAGATTACGTTTTTTTCCCAAGGCGAAGCTTCAGCAGCACTCCCACTCCATAGACACCGGTCTCCCCCCAGGGTGTCGTAAAAGTGTGTTAAACAAGGACAGTTTCTGCTGGCTGTTGAACACAAACTGCTTGCCCGCAGCCACCATGTAATCATTTCATCAATTTGCCTGCTTCTCTGCCTGTTCCCTTCACCCCGCAACGCATGTAACAAAATGCACTGGAATGACACCTTGCGCTGTCACGCCTTCGCATCAGGTTTTTTCCCGGTGAGACGACGTCCCCTCGCCTGACCGCCTGTGTACCGCATTTAATACGCGACGAGCATGGGCTGATTGAGTGATTCATCATGTTGTCAAAAGGAGGTGATGGCGCCACGCTCTCAAGGTCAGCATGCAGTGGAAGGAGAGGGGAGCTTTGCCGGGCCTTGCTGTGCAAGGAGGGGAGGGGGCCGCTGCCGATCCTCCCCAATAGCAACCGACAGCTGATTACAGGTCCTAATGGCCACAGCAAACCAGAGCGGTTCACCTCCTCATTCCATTAATGCAAAATTCACTGAGCTGCTACTAATGTACTCTTCTGTCAAAAAACCTAAAGAATTCTTTCTGTGTATTTAAATGTGAATTGGAGATCTCAAATACAGAGATAGTCCAGTCAGTCATAAATGAAAACTGTTACTTACTATGGACCCTGGACCACTATTTATCTGAACTCTCACTTTTTGTTACAGTCAAAGTTATAATTATAAATGAACACTGAAACTAAAATTAAAACAAAATTGGCATGGCAGGTATGCCATCCACCAAGTTACGGGCCATGACCCATACCTATACAGCACAGAGAGTTTGACACTTTTCAAGGTTTCCTACAGAAATTACCACAGACTCTCAGCCCATAAAATGTACATAAAATCTGTACATTCTGATGTCATGTAACCACACATAATTAATGTACAACCCCACACATCCACACACTAAAGCCTCAAACCTGGGTTATTTTCACATTTCACTACTTACAATTATTCTTGTTTTTCCTGATAAATTCATATTTAAATAACATAGCAAACACAAGGGTAAATTCCAAATAAGTTATTTATTTAAGTACAGTGTATAAGGTTGCACAATAGTTCAACATTGAACACGAAAACGCACGCGCGCACACGAGCAATCACGCGTCTGTTTCCATGCTGGATCCCAACCTACCCTGTGCTTGTTAGAGCTACAAATAAAATACAAATATATAGTTTCAATTGAAAATGTTGGAAAATTTTTATTGAATTATATCTGACATGGTAAAAAAAACAAAAAACGTTAACGAACCAGGGCTATACAAAAATCAAATACAGTAAAAGACAACCTATTGAACCTAGGGAACTCCACTAATTTCGTCCATAAGATAGTTTAGTAAAGCAAACCACATACGTTCGTATTCATACATTTTATTTACCGCATTTTTAAGTTTTTGATCATTGAACTACACCCCTGCGTTGAGACAGTGGAGCCAAATGCGTTGTCTTGTTGGTGATCAAGGACGCGAACCTTTCCTAACGGCGCGGAACCATCCTAGTGATAGGGAAACATTCAACGTCGTGGAACAAATCTGCCTATAATATATATCCGTCTGCCTATATTATTTAGCTAGAAAATATTACTCGCCTTGTGAACTTTGACAGCCTCTTTGCTTTGTCAGCCTCCACAGTCTCACTGTGTGACAAACTGAAACTCCCGAGTGCTGCTAGCGTTAATATTTTAATATTGCTGCTAACGTTACAGCTAGCGATCGCGGTGTTATCCTCGGGTCCAGGGCCAGGCTGCTCTGCCACTGGCAATATCACTGGCACAGCAGGTGTAAACAGCGACTGGAAGAAAAAAAACCTAGCAAAGTTGTTTATTTTGTACCGTTGGGGCCGCAACTCCGTTTAATTTTGCTCAACATTATCTATCGAAGGTAGCCTACAGTCATTCGCGAATTAGCTGAGGAGAATCTTTGATAACGTCTTTGCGGGATTCTCAGACAAGTAATGCAAATTAGGTAGCTGCATCTTATCCAATCAGCAGTGTCAATACCATCAACGGAGGGGGAAAAAAACAGACCGTAGTCACAGTTGCTGTCTGATGAAGAGCCTCGTTCGAAACGTCACTTATTGTCGTGGGAGCAGTAATCAGTGTTGCGAACTTTATTCCTTTACATGTTATTTACTCATTTCAGCACCTGAGTTTATTTGGATGTGCGTGTCTTTCCACTTTCTACGTATTCACAGTTGCGGCAAGAATGGTGAGGGGAAAAAATAAAATAAATAAAGACATGGTGGTGCTGGCGTGTTGTCATAGTTGTGCTGCGGCCCTATACCATTGTTTAGGGAAAGCCCTTGATTTCATGACAGATTTTTAGATTTCAAAGTGACAACGACTGCTGTTATGTGCTAACGTTGCTTTAAGTACCTACTGTTGGCTACCTTATAAACGCGTTTAAAAGTTTTCTGTTAGCTGTTAGTTTCCTGTTATATGTGCTGCTTTGTCTGCTATGCGTGAGTAACTAGGCTACGTCTACCATATATAGAACGCTTTAAAATACTTACCGTCATGCTTTTAAAATGACTGCAAACGCTTTAATTTATTTGTAGTTTATGTTAAAGGACATAATCCATGTCGATGTCTTTTCTTTGAGCTAGAGTGCATGCGTGCATGTCTTTCTCTCTCTCGATGTTATTATCTTCAGTTACCAAACACAATACAAAAAAATATCAACAAAAAACTTTTCAACGTAAAAAAAATTCCAAGTCACTCACGCATAGACTACAAATCACTGCATGTAAGTCATTAATTCCAACTTGCAAAACATGCCTGCCTTTAAAAGTACTGATATCAAAATGAGGCCAAGTTACAACAAACAATATTGCCTATTCTAGCTCACACTAATTAAACTGGCTTGATTCCATAGCAATGCTATCCAATCTTTACTAAATTACTTAATGTAAACTGTGTTTTTTCATCTGAGCATCTCAAGAGAATGTGGTCATTGAAACTTTAAATGTCAAATAACAAAAATGGCCTCATGGAACAATACATAATTTCAATGAGTGTTTTAAACAGTTGTTGAATAATTACACTCCAGAAAGGATATGTTTATACTTTGTCAAGTTTACTTCAGAACATGTAAAATGTTCGCTGCTGCTACAAATTTCTCTACAATTCACAAACAGACATTTATACCAAGAAACATCATTTACAACAGAGAAAGGGGGATAAATAAATACAGATAAAGATAAATATTTTGACCTAGAAAATAGCCTACATATTGCATTTTACAGTGGGGTGCAAAAATTTGGGCACCCCTGGTCTAAATGCCTTTTACAATTAATATGTAAGTGAACAGAAGCTAACCTGACCTCTAAATGGTACAAAGTTAAACATGACACATTTCTTCACATTTTAAAGCAAGATTACTTGTGCCCTTACGGGATTGGGTTTAGATACCATCAACAATGACAAAAACCCTGATTAGAAACAAATATTTGCTTTTTGGGTCAAACCTGTCTTGAGTTGTCCACCATTTTGTAGTGTCTGCATTTGATAAAAATGCTGCTTATGCTGTTCGGTCCCTGGGAATCGCTGCTTGCAACTATATTTAAAAAATATATTTTTTTCTGCCCTAAAAGTGTTTGCCCAGCAAAAGCTGTACATGCTAGAGCAACCAGATTTGGGACATATGTACCCAGTCCCACGAGTAACAAAACTTACCCATAACAAAACTTACCCACATTCGCCAGATGGTGGCGCTATATGAAGAAAGTAAAAATTTTGACCTTTTTGGGCAATAACCTTTGTCCTATCATCAAAAATGGTCCCAAACAAATTTGCCTCAATGACCATTAAAGTCCGCCATATTGGATTTCTTTGCCAATTTGCATTTAAACACTTAAAATGCTTTTTCTCCTACAAATATTGATCAATTTTCACGAAATTCAATATATAGCCTCCTTTGACTATGCTCCATTGGACTAAAATGGTCAGTAGACCAAGTTTCTCAGAGAAATATCATGGCTTCAGGGTTAAATTCAAATGTGGTATTTACATACAAATTATATAAATTACTGTTTACTGCAGACTTGCATGATTAGCTTGAAACCTTCACCAAGTTGGAGGACACATGGTTCTGAATAACATGTATTACTGCTGTGTATTGGTCTGCTTGGTCCCCGCAATAGCTGCTTGCAGCTATATTTATTTATTTATTTTAATTTTTTCTGTGGGTTTTTGCCTAAAATGCTGTTTGGATTAGTGAAAATTATTGAAAATTGGCAGGAATAATGGCCCAGAGAGGGCCTCTACGATCTCTATGAAAAGTGCACAGATTGGCCAGTTGGTAACGCAATAGCAATGAATTGAAATTTCAATATTTAAGCCATAACTCTTGGCTACTTTGTTGTAGGGACAAGCACCTAGGTGCACTAGATTCTGCTTCACATGCTGAAAATATTTCTCTCTTGGACCTTTAGTGATTTTTTTTGCTTTGGTAAATTTAGCTATATTGAATTATCTGAAAAACTCAAACAACATTTCCGCCTATAGTGAATGACCGATTAGCAAGAAACTTTCAACACTATGATCAGTGGATATTTAAAAAAAAAAAGTTATATATATAGAAGGTTTATTTTTGAAAAATTATGACCAGAAAAAAATATAATGACTAAAAGCCCGTAGCATTTTACAAGTACCTTCTAAAGCTACTTTTGTGTCCAAGCCAGAAAGCTGATAGAATCATATTGTTTTCGGTGGGTTTAATTACCATTTTGCTGCGGTCTGATGTTTTGCTTATTTTTGTGATTTTGGGCTGTGTAAACTTGATGAAACTTGGCACAGTCATTGAGGGTTATGTGGAGTACTGTGGAAATAGGTTTGGTGCTGTTTGAGTAATTGTTGGCACTATAGCAATGAATTGAGTTTTAGATATTTAAGCAGCCACGTTGTCGTACAGACAGGAATCTACTGCTATTACATTCCTCTCCTCACAAAGAACAAGGATGTGTTTTGGACTTTTATAATGTGCTTAATTTAATTTATACACTTTTGAATGAATGTAATGCACTTAAAGCAGATCATCTACTTGAGTCATTGAGTTTTGCATGGAATTCTCTTCATATGTTACATAACGAAGTATCTATGAGACAGATTATGGCTTTGGTGTTAAATTCAAATGTCGTATTTACGTATAAATAATATAAATTACTGTAATTTACTGCAGACTTGCTTGATTAGCTTGAAACCTCCACCAAGTTGTAGCACAACATCTCTCTTGACAATCTTAGCGTTTGGTCTGAAATGCATGGCTCAAGTGCCCTATGACTTTTACGGCAGATTAGGATGCCTCCAATTAAATTTAGGAGATGCTGGAACTTGCCTCGCCACACGCCAACAATAGTATAATACTATTACCGATAATTGTTAATTCCATAGTAACGGAGAGTGCATATAGGGACAGCAGGAATTTG
This sequence comes from Ilyophis sp. 1 JC-2022, assembly GCA_022702515.1. Taxonomy (NCBI): domain Eukaryota; kingdom Metazoa; phylum Chordata; class Actinopteri; order Anguilliformes; family Synaphobranchidae; genus Ilyophis; species Ilyophis sp. 1 JC-2022. The sequence continues at coordinate 67,358,935 of CM040397.1, read as the reverse complement.
TCTCCAGCTCAGCTACCAGGAGATGATCAATAAATCAAAGAAAACCTGGCGGGATAAATACAATTTAAGGCGGCATTCTTCTACGCTGAGGGACATCTAGATATTTTTATGCATGTTTGTGCGTGCTCCTGTGTATGTAAAAGACAGGAGAGCAGGTTTCTTCCTGGCTCAAAAAGGGGCTTATGTGGTGCCTAATAATAATATTTCACATTGTAATCTAGATATTTTTATGCATGTTTGTGCGTGCCCCTGGGTGTGTAACAGACAAAAGGGCAGGGTTTTTTCTGGCTCAAAAAGAGGCTTAGGCGGTCTAACTTGGTTATCGCGGCTATCTTAACACCTGTACGGCTTCTATTCCAATTTTATGCTTTGATAGACACCAGGTTTTGGCATAGATTAACATAACACTGTCCTAGTTTATGCATTCTTTAGATTTTTCAATTCTATTATTTTTTCCATGGCTAATGGGACCAGAGGAGGCACATGGATTTGTCAGTATTAATTCATCACTTTATTTGTTCCCAACAGGGATCTTGATAAGTGGCAGGGATCGTACATTAATTCCAGTAGATGATTGCCATTGCCTTCACAATCATTAAGGTCATGATACACAGGCAACTTTTTCAGGCTGTGAAAATGGGCAATTTTGCCCACAAATGTGAACAACAGTATTTTTTCACCACATTAGAGCCCACCATGTTTTCCACACAGATTTTTGTCCTATTTGCTTATCTCCATCCTTCTTGCCGGCAATATTGCCCATCTACATTGCCTAGAAATATTGTCAATGTGTCATGGCATTTCAACTTTCCTTATACTTAAGGTATATTTATAATCGGTATACTTATGTTATCACAGGGTCAGCCACATGTATTAGGTTTGAATAGCTTTTTTTTTTTTCAGAGTATGTATGTCACTTTGGCTGTGCCTCAAATTGCAAACTTGCATACTTGTGTACGTGTAAGTATGTACTTCTTAGTATGCAAGAACGCAGAACGCTTAACCTTAAAAACCCGTTATTTTTAGAGACGTACTTGAAAAATGTAGGCGTGAAGCTCAAGTTTCTCAGATGGTAGCGCCATCCTCAACAAAGGACAAGATGGAAATTCTCGATGGCTGTGTGTGCGTTCATCCCCTCCCTTATCGCACATTGATATTGGTTGTTTTCTGATGAGTTTACTCACGTAAAAATAATTTTTCAAAATAACGGCAATGCACATAGACTATATGATGCTCATTAAAAATAAAACTATAGTCTACATTACATACATGCTCAGAGGTGGGGGCGGGGGGGACAATTATAACCTATATAATATACAAGGAGTGCAGGGGTTGCTTTAACCAAGAATTTCCCATCATTTACCAATTTTTCTTTTGACCTATATTATTGCTGCAAATGTGTTAATCACAAACAGACTACAATAGCCTTAACCCATTTAGACCGGATGCAGCATTTGTGTGTATATACCTTTAAAAACGGGTACGCAGTTTGCGTGTATATCCCTTTAAGACCGGATGAGACGTGGATGAGTCACTTTTGACGTTGTCATCATTTTCAAGACACGTGACCAATGAAATTAATCGTGATTTGCTGAAATACACGTTGAGGTGGCGAAATGCATATTATGGGATTTTTTATTTTTATTTTTATTTTTATTTTTTTGTCTTGTTAGGCAGATCACAGTCTGCTGACTCGATAGAGATCCATTTCTGCTGTTAGCCTCTTAGCCTAAAGTTGCGCTTCAATGATTGATGACTTGAGCGACGGGAGCGACATTGAAGATGTCAACAATGAATTAGAAGATTCGGACCCAGATGATGATGAGCCAGTGCCACCGTCTGTGGCTGCAGACAGTGCAACGAGGCTCTACACATCGAGTGCTTGGCAAGCACACCCGTCGACATCAGTAGGATTCAATTTCACAATTTCAGTTCAGTAGGATGATGGCATACAGTATATAACCTGTATATGACTGTATATAACCAGTAAGTACACAGCCACTTAGTTTTTTTACTTTGTTTTATTGAAAATATGGCTGTTATTTGTCACTTTTTCTTACAGTGTCACTTAGTTTTTTTCATTGCCAAACAAATAACTGAAATGTGTACACATTTTTATTTTTTTTATTTTATCTTAATAAAATAAATGTAATATTTTAAATGTAATAAGATGTAAAATGCCTGTAATGTAAATGTAAGTAGTTGAAATTTGTAGTGTATTTAAGGTGAAAACAAAAACCAACCCCTGGCCTATACGCATAATTATTATTGTGGCTGTAAAGGGAGCTGCTAGTAGGCTAACTCATCTCATAATTCAACCTAATAATTTTATGAATAGACTTATAGTTGTTGGAATTAAAATGTTATGAGAGCAACGCACGTCCAAAAATGCAACGCACAAGCCATTAGCACTAACCCATAAAATGATTTTTACCCTTCTACTACGTTCAAAGTGGAACTGTTCGATTATGGTTGGCGGCACCGAACATTTCTGTCATGCCCTCAATAAGTGGCAAAAATCCCAAATAGAAGATGGAATTAAATCATTAAAATTATACATTTTGTGAATGAATCATCATCGATTTCGCTTGTCCAAAACCTGCAGCTCGAACAGGATCAATTTGGTTGACAATTTGAATCTGTTCTGTGGACACAGACACCTATTCAGGACAGATGTGCTTCACCTCAACAGGTTTGGAGAGAAAATTCTACTGAACAATTTTCTTTTTGGCCTTCGACACCCATCTGCCACTGAGCCACTGTGCTCTGATAACATGGAGCAATCTGACCTCGAGGCACCTCACCCTCACCCTTACCCACACCTTACTCCGACTCCATGTAGCAGTTTCAGTCCCAGGATGAGAATGCGTTGGCCCCTCAGGACCAGCCGAAGAATAACCAGCTCCCCTCACCACAGTTTTCCCCATCCCCTACATCACCCGCCCCACTATCCCTTTCCCCATCCCCCCATCATCACTCTCCCTCTTTTCCACTCCCCTGCCTCCCCCCTACTGGGACTCACTGACGCGTCCGCTGGCTGCACTACTCAAGGCCTCACCACGTCGTCCACCGCCATGTCCTTCAGTGGCGGCTGATAGCTCGGCTTGTACTAACAACAGTGCCGATAATAACTCTGAAGAGAGCAAGTGATGTGCTGAAGATTGCCGTTGCTATGGAGATATCATTCCTTACTGCTCTGATAGTGGGACAGGATCCCCTGTGACCTCTCTCATTCCTGTTCTGATAACAAATAGAATTGCCAAAGTGTTTGCAGTCAACACTGCTAACTTAGCTAGTCTGATACCTGTTCATCGACAACTAGAATCTTCTTCAGAGAATGTTTTTAGTACATTAAACTTAGCTTTATTAAATTATCAGGTCCCTGGCAGGCAAATCACTTTTAATTAATGATTTAATTATCGAGCAAAACCTTGATTTTATGTTTTTATCTGAAACTTGGTTAAACCACAACAACAGTGCTGCAGTTCTTATTGAATCAGTTCCTCCAAATTTCAATGTTGGGGGCCCCTGGCTTCAGCCGAGTCACCCCCCCCCCCTAATCCGCTACTGCATATTACTTAATATTACTTATATCTTAATATTGCACCATTAATATAACATTGAAACAACTGTGACATGACTTTACCAGGGGCTCGTTTCACGAAAGTTGCAACGTGCAAGCTGTGATCTGCGAGATGCGATCGATTTCTCCTGCGCTTTTTGAGTGTTTCACGTAGAAATTGCAATTGCATGCTACGAACGCATGCAATTAGAATCTTCCTGCAGACTTCAAGTTCAAGCCCCACCTGAACGCTCAGGCCCGAGCGTTGAGGTGGAAGTTGCGTAACATTGACGTGGAGGAATGGAAACTCAGAATGATACGGTGTTACTTATTGCGTTTAAGGTGTAACAACTCCGCTCTCATTTAAACTCGGAATAACTGTGTGATATTAGATTAGTTCTAATGTTACTTCAGCCTTCTCAAAAGTTTAATTAAATTAGAGCAATTTGTTGACGTAGCTGACAATTTTTAAGGTGGAACGGGAACTCCGCTCATGTAATACAATGTGATAGAATAGAATAGAATGTACTGTATTCATCGGCAAAGGTGAATGATTGCCAAGGGTGTTGATTGCCACTAGCAATGTACATACAATGTACTACACATTGGTGGTGGTAGAGGTGAGCTTCCCCCTCATCATTGTAAAGCACTGAATCACCGGTTGGTCAGAAAGGCGTTACATAAATGCAAGGCATTATTATAAAAGGTCCGCAGTATACACTTCAAGTGATCCCAGTTTTCTTAAGTAAAATAGCCTTTTTTGAGCTTTCTTAAGAACAATGGTGGTATTCTCCTTCCATTGTAATTTGTTGTCTATAACAACACCCAAATACTTCCACAGAATCAATGATGGATGTGTTGATTACTACAGGTGTCACCAACTTGCTTTTTCTAAAATCAATAACTAGCTCTTTAGTTTTGGAAGTATCGAGTTCTAAAAAGTTCTACACCATGAAACAAAATGATCAATTTCCCTCAGGTACCGTGAATGATTTCCTTCAGTAATACAGGGGGTGGACAAAGTATCGAAAACACCAGAAACTGAAAAAACAGTTTTTCATAAAACGTGGAGCAGCTGCTATATGTTTGCTCCCATTTTTCTTACCTATGTTTTCTACACTCTTTTATGACTGGCATGCCATGTATACATTTTTGTTTGTCTTTTTTATTAGCTTGATAATGAATCATAATTAGCCATTTATCATATTATTATTATCAAATAATACTAATAATAACTCCAGGTGTGAGCATCACATGAACTTGGTAAATGGCTTAAATGAAACAAGACCGGTGTACCATTCATAGTATAAACTTAGATTTATTTATTTTCATAATTTAAGTCAAAATAAAGTGCCACAAATGCAAGCAAAATACTGAGAGCTACATACCTGTAAGTGAAACAGGTAAATATATACATTTCCTGGATCATAAACTTCATGTCAACAAGTGTGCAAAATCTGAGGATGATTATGCAGAACTACTAAAGGTATATGATGCAAAATATAGGCAGTGTACCCTGTTTTCCATTAGTGTGTCCAAATCTATCCAAATGGCTAAATTGTGTACTGCTCTACATAAAAAAAGAGATGTATATATCAACAGTTTTGGCTCATAAAACTCACTTTTGCATCATTTTCAAGTGGGAATGACTATATTTTAATCAGTATAGGGGGGTAGATATCTATGGGTTCAAAACCCCTATGCAAAACATATCATAAAATTAATAAAATTAGTTTTATCCATTATAAAGAATATACATTTGCTTCTTCTGATGGATTAAGATAAAATATTGATATCACAGTGTTGCATACACCTCAATATGTAGCCTAATCATTAATTCGTGTACCTCAATAAAACATCACTTTTTCCTGTACTCTACAGTATGTATACTTTTGCCCCGGGATTGCATTTCTCTGTAGTTTTTTAAATATTTCTAGTCATTTTGATTAAGGGAAATCTTTACCTTAATCTACCACATATCAGCGCACAGGAAATTGGAATGAGCAGTTGCTATTCCAAGTAGTCTAGTGACAAGTAGCCTATATACACCATAGCCTATATTATGTACGATAACATGAAAATGAAATAATATTCCACCATCTGCAAAATGCTGCCAAATGTTCTATTTTCAATGGAAATCGGTAGGCTACGTCAAAAATACAATTTACGATTGCACTACAGCATGTGAAATGCGCTCAAAATGTGAAAATAGCAATGGGTCTATCAATCATATTGGAAAGACAGTGTTCGAGTGGAAAAATGAACTTACTGAATTTATTATCTGTAGCCAGCGAGTCCAACTGTATTTCAGATGCAAAAAATTTTAAATGTCGGCTTGGAAAATTTCCTCTTCCTTGTGCGTTATTATAGACAGCTTGCGTAATATGAGACCTTGAAAACGAAATCTACCGATACGCAGGAATGTAGTAAATTGTATAAAGCACCCCGGAAGACTTGGGATATACCGTTGCTTAGGTTATAATGCACTCTGTTGGATAAAAGAGCCGACAATTCAACCAGAACGTATAGGCTCCATAAAACTAGCTATATTTTAACAAAGTAAATTTATTTTAGGGACCTCTTGTCGGCTCAAGTTTCAATCGTAGGCCTACTGACTGCGGATTTCGGCAAGAGCTCCCGATTGGTAGTCCAAGCCATTGTTGTTGACATTCACGTCCGGGTTTTTCCCACCTCAGCCTCACTTTCAATTTCAAGATGGCCGCCACGTGACAAAGGTCCATCGACTCCCATTAATTTTTTTGCAATAAAAGATCAATTAACTGAAAGTGATATAAAGGTAAAAGTAATAGCAACTTGGAGGGTGTATAAAGGTATAATATGTGGTATGAATGGTGTTGATATTGGGAATGGTGTAGGAGGAGATCTCATAAAGTGATGGAATAATAATAAGTATGGTGAATAACAAAAGGTGTGGTTTCATAACCACACCTAATTAAAATCAGAGGAAGTGCAGTAACTGGCAAGAGAACAACTTCGGCTTGTCTTGACTGGGCGCCAAATGCATTTCACATAGGCACAAGTGCACAGTGATTAAAACCAAAGACTTCCCAATGTGTCAAATCTATCAGATTTCTCTCTTTGATTTTATTTATAACATATACATTTTGGTTGTATTTATTCTCCCAAAATTGGTAAAAATCCAATAAAAAAAATTACTAAAATATCTTAGGCTTTTTGAAAGAAGGTTTGAATCTGCCCAGTGATGAGTAGAATTTATCTGAAATACAGTAGACCAACATAACTACAGAACTGTATAGCAGTCCGATATAAAAAATGGAGTACTGGAAATCCCTGATAGTGTAGAGAGCTGAAGTTATGTGTGGTGGTGCTCATTTGAATTTTCTGTCTTTTGCAGCTTTTTACCAAGCCAAACTTCTCACTTAAAACATAGTTTTTTGTTATTAATTCCCAGGGGTTTTTTTCTGGGAGGTTTCCATTTCTTAAAAATGTAATCATAAATATTGTTACACATCCACTTGAACATTGAATAAACATAACTGAAGATTACTGCCAATAAACACTTCCACTAAATAAATGTACAGCTACACACCACTAGAAAGTGCTTCAATCAATGTGCCGCGAGAGCACCCTCGTTGACCAGAATAAGACCAAATAATAGGGGTGGGACGATTCAATCCCATAACGATTCGATTCGATTACGATTCTTTAGGCAAAGGTTCGATGCATCATAACATCTTACATTTGACCACGATTCGATTCTATAAGATTCGGTTCGATTAATTTTGATACTTTTAAAAAATGTAATAGGTATGCTAATGTGATTTGATACCGATACATTCATCAGTAATTAAATATTCAATTAGAACCTTACGCCAAGTTCACAGCATTATGTTTATTGTTAAGGCATGCCATACATTTTGCAGCTGTCTGCAGCAAATAATGCAGCAATAAACATGACTAACAGTGTATTTTCTAAAGTTGCCCTATTTAGGTTATTGTTTTTCAAACAGCGTCAGACATGGTACCCTAATACATTTCCATTATTTACAAAATGAAAATGGCAAAATGTATAACAATTACTAAACTGGGCCAAGAAAAATGAAATAGCCTATAGGTTAGTGTCATGCATAGTACTTTCCTACTTTTCCTACGATCTAGACCTTCAGTGGAGCAAGATGCCCATCCATCCGTAGTTAAAGCTACTCTCGTAGCGTTTTGCAAGGAGTCGAACAGTTTTCTTCACCTCTTCATACAGAGCAGGTATACATTTTTCACTAAATGCATGGTATGGTGTATCTAGGTTCCACGACATTCATTAAGTGAATCGGACAGTTAACGTAGTAATAATTAATTAAACGTAAGACATTGGAAATAGTCTTACTATTTTTGTTTTTTGTCTCTAACGTCTACTTGATTTTGAATAGAAAATGGTTTAAATTTAAATATCAGAAAGCACTTTACAATTAACTGTCTGGACACGGTATGTGTATAAAAACAATTATACAAAAAAATAGAACTGTTTGGCCAATTGAAGTGTCAATGACTCCCGAGTTTAGCTTGCTAACCCGCTTGCTGTCCTTCACGTCAATGGTGTGTCGTCGGCTCAAATGGTTTATCATGTTTGTGGTGTTGCCTGTGTATCTGATTTCTACTTGGCAGATCTTGCATATTGCAGCGGTTTTGTCAAGTACACCCTCCTTCTTTCTAAACCCGAAATGCTTCCATACCACTGATTTTCTGTTTGGAACATTCGTAAGTTTCTGTCTCTTTTGTCGCACTCAGCGAGCACGCAGCTAGCCATTTCGCTCAGATCTGTCCGTCTCATTGTCGCCTGATTCCCGCCTGTCCCTGCTTTTAACTCATGCTTACGTGGGGGTTGGAGCAGAAACATGGATTGAAGCTGGTCAAAACAGTTTTAAAAGTAGTCGTGTCTCAGAAATATATATTTTAAATAATGAAATTAATATATTTTTTTGAATAAATGAATACATGTGCACATTCATTTAAAATGCGATATTAATCGATGCTTATCAATTCTAATCTTACAGATCGATGCAGTTGTATTTACACATTCAGATCGATGCATTGTCCCACCCCTACCAAATAACATTACAAATATGATAACATGGCCTATAACTATAACATAATCATAACATAACAAATTTCATAACACATTGGAAATAAAACTGATTGAATCATGACAAACAACATCAGATATATTGTAGTTAAATTTTAATTTTATTTTGTGCATTTTCAAATTAGATATCTAATCTGTCCAAAATTCTACTTTGCTTTAACCCTATTAACTTTGGCCCACTAAAGGCAATTTTCACCTAGTTTCTACTGCTCATTTAAGTGTCAATATCTCAAAAACTATTCGCTGCACATTCATGGTTTAAAGCTCAAATTGAAGAATAGGCTGTACCATTCAGAAATTTGCAACAGAATAAATTTGTCAGAATCGTCACACACCGTATATAGCATACATAATATGCATACAAAAATACGTAGCCATAAAAATATGTTTTTATATACAGAAATAAATGCATAAAAAAGTAGGCTGATGTTTCCGCAAGCGGTGACACTTAACAATCCTGAGTCGGAATTTTGGGTGGTTAGAATTTCAGAGAAATATGAATCCTACAATTGGGATGTTGACGACTATCACTAGGGGGCCACCGTGGATAAGGATAAAGAAGGATTTGTTTGAAACATTTTACACTCAGAAACACACCGTACTTGCTCAGCTAACATTAATCTTACTCCAAAAGTGTGCAGACCTGGGGGGTACTACGAAGCAGGGTTTCTGAGTTAACGTTAACTGGAAAACTGCACTGAGTGAAACCTGGAACCTTCCCAAATCTGGAACATGGACTGTGGTAAAAAGAGCTGGTCTGTGTTTTACTCAGTGCAGTTATCCAGCTAACTCAGTAAGCCTGCTTCGTAGTATACCCCCTGGCTAGCAGATGCATCACATAGCTTGTTGGATGTTGTGCCTTGCAACTAAATGCTTGTATGTAGCTAAGAACACCATTACAAAATGAATTGCTTGTGTGCTGGTGTACCTTACAATACAATACTTCTCCCTGGGCAAACATCTTTAAACATCCAGTTTCTTTTTTACCCAATGTAGCAAGCTGGCTAGCGCCACATGGCAATAATAATAATAAACTTTTTGTATAGCACCTTTCATACATAAAATGCAGCCCAAAGTGCTTCACAACAATAAAAACAAAATACAGAACAAGAACAATAAAAGTAACAAAGTAAAACTAAGATGGAAAATAAAAAATACAGATAAAATAAATAAAACAACAAAGTTAAGAACATAAGCTGCCTTTTAATTAAGAAAAACCAAATTAAAAGCCAGCTTAAAAAGATAGATTTTTAGCTTTTGAGCTGGGACTAGAGTAATATGATCGCTTCAATTTGTTTTGGTTAAAATTCTTGCTGCATTATTCCGTATCAATTGTAGTATTTTAATAGATTTTTCTGGTAGCCCGGTAAAAGGAGTTACAGTAGTCCAGTCGGCTAGTAATAAAAACATGCATAAGCATTACTGCATGTTTTTAAAAAAGATCTTACTTCGGCTTTGTTCCTTAGGTGAAAAAAGGCTGTCTAAGTTACTTTGTTAAAATGAGTTTAATCTTAGATCATTACATTTTACATTACAGTCATTTAGCAGACGCTTTTATCCAAAGCGACGTACAGTAAGTGCATATAGAAAGGTCATCGAAGTAACTACAGACAGATAAGAAAGCACATTCTTCCCATACAGTATCAGCTAACCCTAGTAACGAACGCAGTGCAGTTCACAGTGAACTGGGTAAATCGTCTCTACTACAATTCTATTCTAAATAGTATAAACTTGAGTACACAGTTCAACAAGAAGACATACCATGAGGTCCTAGATAAGTATTAGTCCAGGTGGAGCCTGAAAAGGTGTGTTTTCAGGCCACGACGGAAAGCAGGCAGGGTTGGTATTGAGCGTAGGGGAATGGGAAGTTCGTTCCACCACTGGGGAGCTAGGGTGGAAAAGCTCCGCAGTCGGGAGGAGCGAGTGCCATTGGCACGGAGGGGGGGAAGTGCGAGGCGCCCTGCTGTAGATGAGCGAAGTGGTCGAGCAGGAACATAGGTCTGGATCAGGTCCTGCAGGTAGACGGGGCCTGTCCTATTAGCTGCAGTGTGGGCCAGGGTCAGAACTTTGAACCTGATCCTAGCTGCAACTGGCAGCCAGTGGAGTGACCTCAACAGGGGGGTGACATGTGAAAATTTCGGGAGGTTAAACACAAGCCGGGCAGCTGCGTTCTGGATCAGTTGAAGAGGGAGTATGGCGCAGGCTGGTAAGCTTGCGAGCAGGGAGTTGCAGTAGTCCAGGCGTGAGGTGACCATAGTCTGGACCAGAAGCTGGGTGGAGTAGGTGGTCAGGTACGGTCGAATCCTCCTGATGTTGTACAGGAGGAACCTGCAGGACCGTGCCGTCGCCCTGATGTGGTCTTTGAAGTCCAGCTGGTCGTCTAGGACCACCCCCAGGTTCTTTGCAGAGCGGGAGGCAGCCACCACGGTCCCGTCAACGGTGATGGAGAGGTCAAGTAGCGGGGAGGTTTTGTATGGCATGAAGAGGAGCTCTGTCTTGTCGAGGTTGAGCTTCAGGTGATGGGTAGTCATCCACTCAGAGATGTCGGCCAGACAAGCAGATATCATCTCCTTCACCTGTTGGGTAGAGGGAGGGAAAGAAAGGAAGAGTTGAGTATCATCAGCATAACTATGGTATGAGAAGCCATGTGAATTGATTACTGAACCAAGAGACTTTGTATAAATGGAGAACAGCAGAGGACCGAGTACAGATCCCTGCGGGACTCCTGTAGACAGGGGATGGGGTGCAGAAACAGAACCCTTCCAAGAGACTTGGTAGGATCTATCAGTGAGGTACGATACAAACCAGGAGAGGGCAGTCCCAGAAATGCCCATCTCAGAAAGTGTAGAGATCAGGAGTTTGTGGTTGACCGTGTCAAATGCTGCAGACAGGTCAAGTAGAATCAGGACAGAGGAGAGGGATGAGGCTCTAGCATTGGAGAGTGCCTCGGTCACGGCCAGGAGAGCAGTTTCAGTGGAATGTCCGGTTCTGAAGCCGGACTGATGGGGGTCAAGCAGGTTATTCTGGTGGAGAAAAACAGACAGTTGGTTATGTACAGCTCGTTCAAGGGTTTTGGACAGGAAGGGCAAGAGAGATACAGGACGGTAGTTCCTGACATCAGAGGGGTCCAAGCTGGGTTTTTTTAAGAGTGGGGTTACACGGGCAGTCTTAAAAACAGCAGGGACATGGCCACAGGTTAGGGAGGTGTTAATAATAGAAGACAGATATGGAACAAGCTCAGCAGATATTGACTGGAGGACTGCCGACGGGATGGGGTCCAGCGCACAGGTGGTTGCGCGCTGGTGCGTCATGAGCACATCTGCCTCCTCCAGAGTCTTGAAGGACGACAGCGTGGCGATGGGTTCGGTATGGGGGATGTGGGGTGTCACCTGAGGTGTGAAGGAGTTGCGGATCATGGCCACCTTCCCCTCGAAGTGGGTTAGGAAGTCATCTGCAGAGAGGGAGGAGGGTGAAGGGGGCGGAGGGGGGATAAGCAGGGAGGAGAAGGTGGAAAAGAGTTTCCGTGGATTAGACACACATGCATTAATTCTAGACTGAAAAAAAGAAGCCTTAGCCGATGTAGTTGTAGCTGTGAAGGCTGCCAGCAGAGTGTGATAGGAGGCCAGGTCATCTGGGGATCTGGATTTTCTCCACTTTCTCTCAGCGGCTCGCAGCAGGGTTCTGCTGGATCTGAGAGAATCTGTCAGCCACGGGGAGGGGGGTGATGGTCGAGCTGTTTTGGAGACAAGAGGACAAAGTGAGTTGAGAGACTGAGAGAGGCAGGAGTTAAACATAGAGGTGGCAACATCAACATGTATATTCGCAAAGGAAGCGGGAGGAGGAAGTTTAGAGAGAGCGGAAGTAGTGAGGGAGGAGTGCGAGAGGGTGCGGAGATTTCTCCTGAACATAACAGTGGGTGGGTTGTTAGTAGGGTTGAGGGAGAGTGGGAGGGAAAGAGAGAATGAAATAAAGAAATGGTCCGATACGTGGAGCGGGGTCACCGTGAGTTCAGACGTGGCGCAGCTCCTGGTGAGTACAAGGTCTAGTTGGTTACCAGCCTTGTGGGTGGCAGGCGATGGGGATTGAGTGAGTGCGAAGGACTGGAAGAGTGAGGCGACACTGGGTAGCTGGGAACTCTCTGGATGGAGGTTGAAGTCTCCCAGTAGGATTACAGGTGTGCCATCCTCAGGGAAGGAGCTCAGGAGAGTGTCCAGTTCATCCAGGAAAGCACCGAGCGGACCTGGAGGGCGATAGAGAACTACAATGTTAAGTGTAGATGGGTGGGTTACAGTGACTGCATGAAACTCAAAAGAAGAGAATTTCAGGCAGTGTGCAGTGTGAATAGAAAATTTCCAGGATGGGGAAATGAGCAACCCAGTACCCCCGCCTCGGCCAGAGGCCCTGGGGGTGTGGGAGAAGGAATAGCCGGCAGACAGAGCAGCGGGAGTGGCTGTGTTATCTGGAGTGATCCAGGTCTCAGTGAGAGCCAGGAAGTGGAGGGACTTCACCTTAGCATAGGCAGTGATGAAGTCAGTTTTCTGGACAGCTGAGCGGCAGTTCCATAGTCCACCCACCACTGAGAGTTCCTTATGAAGGGACAGGGGTGGGCAGACCAGGTTAGCCGGGCAGCGCCTGCGGTGGTTGGACCTCCAGGCTCGAGGTATGTAGCACAGAGGAATGGGGGTTAAACACATGGTAGGTGGTGAAAGGACAAGAACAAACAGACAAGTCGTACAAATTGCTGATGAGGCTGCCGTACTTACGGCAGCCTCGGCTTTAATTTATGCACTATTTGCTAATTGCCGATTGCATTCAGCTGCTTGCAGGGCTAATTCGCTCCGGTGAAGCTCGTTCGGATTAGCAACACAAAAGCGCAGATTCTAGGCTTAATGATAGCTACAAATCAACTTTAAACAAATAACTAACTACTGCAATTTACATCAGCTACACAAATAACTACAGAGCGATTCAATTACTAATGCACGGCTGAAACTGAAAGTTAAAAGATACTTTACCAGTCCGACGGCAGAAAAAATCAACAACTAACTAGATTCTAGATCAGAGTCTAGAATCACACCCAGGTTCCTAACTTCAGATTTGCTCTGCTTCGCCAGACAGCCCAGTTCTAAGAGCAGATCGTCTCTTTTTGCTTTGGGCCCTGCAAGTAAAATCTCAGTTTTATCTTCATTTAATTTGTTTTTGTTTTTGCTCCTCCAGTCATTGATGCTAGTGAGGCAAGCAGTCAGTGTACTCAGGGCGTTTGGATTTTCAGGAGAAACAGAGACATACAGTTGTGTATCGTCGGCATAACTGTGTCATTTTCATTGTGATTTCTTATGATAATGCCTAGCAGGAGCATATAAAGTGAAAATAAAATCTGAACTAGAATGCTTCCTTGAGCAATGCCATAATCAATGTTGACTGTCTGTGAAACATGGTCACCCAGCTGGACAAAGAACTGTCTCTCAGTTATATAAGAACGGAACCAATCAAGACACTTTTCAAGTCTGTCAATTAAAATGCTATGATCAATTGTATCAAAAGCAGCGCTAAGATCTAGGAGGATGAAGACAGCCACATTATATGAATCAACAGTCATTCTTAGGTCATTGACAACTTTTAAAAGGGCCGTTTCAGTGCTATGGTTGGTGCGAAAGCCTGATTGGAATTTTTCTAAAATATTATTCTTATTCAGATGACAGTTCATTTGGCTAAAAACAATCTTTTCCAACACTTTACCCAGGAAGGGGAGGTTCGAATTCGGTCAGTAACTATTTAGAATGTCCAAGTTCGATGTTTTAAGTACCACAGCTGTCTTGAAGGCTCTGAGGAAAATACCTGATTGTAGCGAGGAGTTAAGGATCCTATTTGTGTCCTGGGAGAGGCAGTGAAAGGGATTTTTGAAAACCGTAGTAGGGATAGGGTTAAGGACACGGGTATATGACTTCATTTTCATAATGGTAATTGATGAAGTCATCAGTGAGACTAAGTCAAAAGAGGTCATCCAAGATGCAGGCTGATGGGTAGGGAGATCCCAGGGGATGTGGAACCATAGTCAGAGATACCAGGTCTGATATTAACAATTTTATCTTTGAAGAATGAAGCAAATTTTTCACATTTATCAGCAGAGGCTTGGATGCTAGCTGCGTCAGCAGAGGCTGAGTTTAAAAGACTGTCAGTGGTTGAGAAAAGGACTTTTGGGTTTTTCTGGTTCTCTAAAATAATCCTAGAAAAATGGGCTTGCCTCTCTTCTTTTACAGTGTTGTTGTACATAAAAATTAGTTTTTTATAAATGTCCTTATGAACATGATATGCAATCTGTTCTTCCTCTATAATCGCTTGGCTTTGAGGCAGTTTCTTTTTAGCTGATAAATGTCTATGCTTTTCCAGGGTATCTTAATTTTACAATGTCCCTTTTTGACCTTTATGGGGGCAACTGTCTCTTAAAATTGGTAAATTTAAATTGGTTTTAACAGATTAGTAAAACCAGCTATTGCTGAAGAGTCAAGATTGCGCTTTTTTACCATGGTCTCTGTGCACCCTCTTGATGGTGGAAGAGTAGTATTGAAGAAAATACAACAATGGCCGGAAACAGGGATATCAGAAATGGCTGAAACATCATATCAACACCCTTTGTGATGACTAAATCTATTACCATGGTTATGTGTGGCACTCTTTACATGTTGAACCAGGTCAAGGCTAGCACGAAGATATAAGAATTCCGTTGCTTTTGCATTAGTACAGTCATTCACATGGTAGTTAAAATCACCAACTACCATGTGAAGGGCTGTTTAAGTTCAATAGGAAAATGAGTCAGGAGAAACAACCCTTAAAGTGATCCATCCATATCTATTGCATATCTTGCAGCAGAGTGATGGTTTGAGGCTCGTTTGATACCTCAGACCCTTGATGACTTACAGCCATTTTACCAACCATGTATTCCATACTGTTAAATTACAGCTAAATCTAGTCCCACCCCCCAATTCCCATAGAGATCCATTCAAATGCAGAGATGTTATAGTATCGCTTGTAAGAGTACCAGAAAATAAGATATCAAGAGTCTTTTGATGTTGTTGGGTCACAGACATCAAAAAGTCATGGCGTGCAAAGGATATGTGACCAAATATGAAAAATTATTACTTTATTCTATATATAAATGCAGGCGTGCCAATAATTGTGGCACACATGGTTTTGTTAAAAATAATTATTTCTTGATGAGGGATTTATTTTCCTCATAATAAATTTACTTCAAGTAAAGGTTGGATTTTTCTCATGTTTTCAGTGTGAAATTAAGCTAATTCACAACCCTTTTTACTCATCTTTACCAGGAGTGCCAATAATAGTGGAGGGCACTGTATAGTAAGTAGCCAACAAGTGGCTTAGCGGTTGGTGCCGTTTGGTCAGAGTTGTGGAATTACTGATCACTGACATGGCAAAATATATTTTAAGCTTATCCACCTTGCTCTAGTTGATTTGCCCACACTTGTGATTCAATTGTTAAACCATACCGTAAAATTCTAAACTAGCTTTGTACGTTTAGGTTAAAAATAGGTATTAGGCCAATGGCCGGTTTCTGTGCTTTGGCAGTTTAGGGAGAGCGTCAGAGACAGAGCGAGTAAAATCTGACTCTGAAGAGAGATCTCGCATTGCACGAGACGGTGTCTCTGTATTTCATTGCAAACTAAAGAAAAACTTTAGCATTTTCTGCTAAAGAAAAACTTTTTCTGCAACATTTTTGCTGAGATTTCTTTGCATTTGTGGCAATTTATTTTGACTTAAATTATGAAAATAAACAAATACAAAGTTCGTATTGCAAATTGTACAACTGTCTTGTTTCATTTAAGACATTTGGCAAGTTTCTGTGATGCTCACACCTGGAGTTCTTTTTTAGTTTGCAATGAAATACTGAGAGCTACATGTGTGAAACAGGGAAAATATACATATCCTGGATCATAAATTTGCTAACTATGACCACAAGTGTGCAATATCTGAGGATGATATGCAGAACTACTATCTAGGATGCAAAATATAGGCATTGTGCATTGCTCTAAATCATAAAATAATGATATATTTAACTACAAATCAAATGTTTTGGATCATAATACTCACTTTTGCATAATTTTCAAGTGGCAATGACTATATTTTCATCAGTATCTGGGGGTAGATATCTATGGGTGAAATGCGCTCAAAATGCAAAAATAACAATGGGTCTATCAACCATATTGGAAAGACAGTGTTCGAGTGGAAAAATTTACTGACTTAACTTATTATCTGTAGCCAGCGAGACCAACTGCATTTCAGACGTGAAATTTTTTAAATGTCGGCATGGGGAATTTCCTCTGCTTTATGCGTTATTATATACAGCTTGCGTAATATGAGACCTTGAAAACGAAAACTACCGATACGCAAGACTGTAGTAAATTGTATAAAGCACCCCGAAAGACTTGGGATATACCGTTGCTTAGGTTATAATGCACTCTGTTGGATAAAAGAGCCGACAATTCAACCAGAACGAACTGTAATGATGTCCCCCAGGATTCAGAAACACTGCCTTATACAACATCCATTTACTATATTGCACGCCATCAGATGTCAACAACTTTTGAAATCCTCTGCATAATATTTCTTTCTTCCTATTCTAAGCTAACATTTCATTCACAGTCGTATTTACAATTTACATTAATGATATTATCTCATCTTTAACAAGTTGTCATGCACATCTGTATGCAGATGATACAATTTGATGATCAAACACTTGCAGCGCTCTTTTAACACTCTGCAAAGTGCGTTTGTTAACCTCAAACTTGCATTGAATGGACATAAGAATATAAGTATCTTGGCATTTGGCTAGATGAGAAAGTTACTTTTAAATACTATATAAACTCCTCAAAAAAAGTTTGGAAACGTTATTTCGGTCGATTATTCCTCCCCTTTAATAATATCAATTGGTATTGTATTTTATATCATTGGAAAGCCTGATTAGTCACCTTTACAACGAGGTACAACTTGTAAGGATCATGCATTCGTGGAATGAGCAACACAGCTAACCGTGTGGGTAGTGGCCCAAAAAAATGTGCCAAAATCCCCTGCAATATTCTTCTGTTGGTATTCACTCTCGTTTTGAGCTTCAAGTGCTGGCAGGTGTATGCCAGTCACAGGTGTGTGACACCTTTCAATGGGGGCAGTGTCATGGTGTGGGGCGGTATCTCTCTCACAGGCAAAACAGAACTTGTCATCATTGAAGGCAATCTCAATGCAGTGAGATATCGGAATGAGATTCTGGAGCCAGTGGCGATCCCATATCTCCAGAATCTGGGACCTAACTCCATCCTCCAGGATGACAATGCTCGCCCCCACAGAGCCAGGATCATCACAGAGTACCTCCAGAATTTGGGAGTGGAGAGGATGGAATGGCCTGCCGTGAGTCCAGACCTCAACCCAATTGAACACTTGTGGGATCAGCTTGGGCGTGCTGTACGTGCCAGAGTGACCAACGCAACCATGTTGGCTGACTTGCGACAAATCCTGGTTGAGGAATGGGATGCCATCCCACAGTAGTGTGTGACCAGGCTGGTGACCAGCATGAGGAGGAGGTGCCAAGCTGTTTTGGCTGCGTATGGATCTTCCACACGCTACTGAGGTCCCTGACAGTGTAAAATGAATAAAGTGTAAAAATGGCCAATATGTGTTGTTTTTTCCTTATTACTGTGGGAGAGTGCAATCATCCAGTCCACCAAGCAACTCAAAACGAGAGTGAATACCAACAGAAGAATATTGCAGGGGATTTTGGCACATTTTTTTGGGCCGCTACCCACACGGTTAGCTGTGTTGCTCATTCCACGAATGCACGATCCTTACAAGTTGTACCTCGTTGTAAAGGTGACTAATCAGGCTTTCCAACGATATAAAATACAATACCAATTGGTATTATTAAAGGGGAGGAATAATCGACCGAAATAACGTTTCCGAACTTTTTTTGAGGAGTTTAGATAATCTTGTTTGCAAATTACGAAAAAAGATTGGCTACTTTTACAGAAACAGAATCAGCTTCCTTATGTTTAGTAGAAGAAGGATTGTCGCAGCAGTTTTTATGTCGGCTCTGGATTATGGTGATGTGATTTATAGACATGCGTCTGCTTCCACCCTTAAGCCCTTGGATTCAGTATATCAGTATAGTCCTCAGATTAATTACTGGTGATGTCTATGGTAGGGATGCAAATTTTAAGGAATTTCCTTAATCGATAGTTGTTAACCTTAACAAACAATAGTCAATTAATTGATAACATAAAAGCTAAATATAGCTTATGATAGACAGAATACAAAATGCATGTTATATTCCTCAATCAAAGATTTATTGTAACATTTGAGAAACAGGCATTATTGTAGCATAACAAAAATAGAATATGAAGGCGTGTATAGGCTACTTTAACAGAAAATAAATTGCGCTCCGTCTCATCTGTTGCAAGTGAAACCGTTGCTCCTCTAGGCACTTGCAGCATTAACATAATCGCTCTTGAAATTGAATGGCGACAGTTAAACTAGTAGACCTAGCCGAGAACAGTCAACTTAAAACATAGGCTATTATGTTTTGAATAGGCTCCTCATATGCATACTAGATAGACCTACGTATTTTTATTCAAGAACATTTAAGCATATCTACGTGGTCGGGAGTGAGTCGTGTGCGCAGCCTGTTTATTAGCTCTCGAAATCCCTCACCGTCAACGGTGCTTATTGCCATCATGTCCTTTTCAACCATGTTGCATACCCTCTGAGTAATAGCCTACTCTCCGCTCGTCTATCGTCACACACCCTCTTTGGCAACACTGAGGTGATGGTAGGTCGCGATCCACTTTGCCCTGGCTGCACGGTTGGATGTACGCTTTTCAGGTGGTAGGCTACATTAACGAAGTAGTTATACTTCAAAACAGCACCACAGGTATTGCAATGTATTGCAAACCACAGGCGCTCTCGCGTGGAGACCTTAAATCACGATTACATTTCACAAAAAAACTTTCAAAAACGTTGAAACAAGACCGCAGATTGTTCAGTTAATCGTTTAATTTGAAATCTTATCGATTAAATTCTTATTAGCAATTAATTGATAGTCGATTAATTGTTAACATCCCTAGTCTATGGTGCTCATCATTGCATATTGTATGAAAAGGTTGGGTGGTCTTCTCTGTCCGAGAGACGTGACAGGCATTGGTACTTATTTATTTACAAAGCCCTCTTTGGAAAACTACCACCATATATCACTTCTTTGTTAGCCTGGTCCGTTTGTTTACAAAAAACCCACTCTAATGACTGGCTTGTGCTCCAAGTACCTAGAGTCAGTCAAGTCTAAACATGGAAGGACTGCTTTTAGTTTTAGTGCTCCAGATTCATGGAACAATTTACTACGTCTCCTAAAACTCAATTCTTTTTTTCCTTTTAGACATTTTAGAAACATTATTTTAAATCTTCCCATATCTGTTTGTAACAGTTTCTAACTGATTTGTGCTTTATTTTATTTATTTATTTATTTACTTATTTATTCATTTTATGGACTTATTTTCGAGTGGCTAACTTTTGCATTGGTAGACCAGGTACCTCAGAATACTGTAAGTTGCGATGGGAGGCAGTAGTTATACTGGACAACAGCAGAATGTCCAAACCAGTGGTGATTTTTAGAGCTGTAGTTCTGTGGTTATTAGCAACTATTCTGTCCCTGTCGGAGAGCTTTGACTTTCTTTTTTTCTGATGCCGTTTTCTGTTGTTGGACATATGTTGTCGTAATTTTTGACACTGTTCCTTTTGCCACCTTATAGAGTAAGTACATCCACTGTCTCAGCCTACTACACAATTTTGAAAAATACTTTGTGGGGTGGAGGAGCTGTGTCCATCGTCATTTGCATAAATTAACATACATTGTACAAATTATTTCTATAACTCTGATCAAACTAGACGCTGCACATCAAATATGAATCAAGATTCTGCAACTGCATGGCGTATTTCTCACCACAAATATTTTCAGAAACATATTTTAGTGGACTATTTAGGTGGAATAAGAGAGTTGAACAGGACGTCACGTTGTTGCCGAAATGCAAGTAACGTAGTGAGTCTAACCAATCAGGTGCCGTCTGTTTCCGTTGTGGGCGACAACAAGTATCCATATGATGTAGAGGTACCTCCAAAGAGGTACTCTGACATCACGATTGGGGCGGGGGCAGTGTGGGGAGCAGAAAGGAAATTTCAACCATTAGGGGCAGCACAAAGATGCTTTTCTACCAGTTTCTTATGATGTACAATATTATTTCAGAATTGTTGAAATAACGGAATGCATGAATAAGTTTCATTATAAGGTAGGCATACAAACTCGTTTACAGCGAAAAAAGTTATCTAGGGTGTACTTACCCTTTAAATAATTTAGCCGTTTTTGTGACCGACGCCGTATTCCTGCATTCATTCAGAAAGGCGATTCAGCGTAGGCTGGGATTTGTTTAGTCGCCTTCAATGAGACAAAACATCAGCTGGCTGCTCGGCCCCCCATGCATAAGGTTTTTTTTGTTCTTCTGGAAGCGTGCAGACACCTGCAATTTTGAGCAATGGCCAGTCGTTTTGCACTACAGGTGGACCCCCACAAGCTCGATTTTGTGTCCGTTAATATATTGTCCTGTGACAAAGCACAAAAGCTATTGTGTCGGTCTGTGCACTTACCCCCCCCCCCCCCCAAAGTCCATCCCGACCCATAAAAAGCTTCAATTTCTTAAGTGGCACAAAGGCTGTAATTGGGGCTGCTTTGTGGTGTGGTGTCAGCATGTGGGAGATCAGAGATCGCCTCAAATTCTGTTAAATGTTTCTTTCCCCTGTGTATTGACCCCTGCCCCTCCCTGTCTTCCCCTGCAGGGTCACCAGGATCATTAGCTTTTCTCCAAATGGCCATTTTGGCTGGCAGGTGTATTACACCCTTTATTTTCAGGCAGTCTCTGCTCATAATGCCTGGCAGGTTGATTGTTCTGGCTGCATTGACAGGGACGGGGGCTGATGAACGCGGCCAGGCCCTGGGTGAAAGACAGTGATTACTGTTTTCCTTTAAGCCTGATTGAGACCATTGAAGGGAAAAAATTAAACCTTCTCCATTTTGTTTTCAGAGTGCGAGCATGTATTGAAATGGCTTATGCCATCAACCCAGTTCTGTAAACTTTTCAGAGCACCCTCTAGCCCCCTCCCCCCCCATTCAGGGCAGAAACATTTGTTTTTACTATGGTATTGGAAGATGACATTATCATTTTGATATCATTGATATCATTATCATAAATGTGCTTCTATTGTAGTACGATGGTTAAGGAACTGGGTTTCTAACCGAAAGGTTGCAGGTTCGATTCCCAGGTAGGACAGTGCCGTTGTACCCCTGAGCAAGGTACCTCACCTGCATTGCTTCAGTATATATCCAGCTGTAAATGGATACTATGTATAAATGCAAAAATGCTGTGTAAGTCGCTCTGGATAAGAGCGTCTGCTAAATGCCTGTAATGTAATGTTTGTTTGTATACATAATATATATATAGGAAACAGGGAAATTGAAAGCTTCATTCAGGGAGTTTTTCTTCCCTTTTCTCTAGCCCAGGACGTTTTTACACTCAGGGAGTTTTTCCTTGCCACTCTTGCCATACAGTTACCCTTGATAAAGATGTCCAAAAAAGACTGCTTAACATAAACAACACAGACAATGCGCTATATTTTATGCTCAAATTCAGGAACTATTCTATTCTACTACACCCCCCCCCCCCCTCTTTTGGGTACTTCTGTCCTCCCCAGTTGTAGCACCCAAAAATCATGAATGAACAACTGTGGATGTGTTAAAAGAAACAATTCAATTGGCTGAAATGTATAATCTTTCTTCATAATCGTATATTGCCCAATCAATACACTCTCTAGAGGAAGACATTGTGCATGTTTTAAAGTCAATCAATGTAAGAGGAGCAACAACTGAGCTGAGCTCAAAGCAGATTATTTGTTGACTAATATTATATCCCGGCAAATACGTGACCTGTCGAGAGTGACGAATAAATAAACAGCAATTCAAAGCATTTAGCTTCCTGTTCGTCTAATGGTACGTCCATAAGTTTATTTTATAAACACAGGTACAATCAACAACATGCCTAAATTCTGTCCAAGATAACATGTGGGCTGACTGTTAATGCTGATATATGTCCGAATTAACGTTCTGTAGGCTTTAATGAACTCGGCGGATCGCAACACCTGTAATTCACTCTTTTTGCAGTCTTATTAAATCCGCCATTATATTAGCAATCTGCCAAGGTGCAAATGCAGTGGCTTTTAAGGGAATGTGAGATGACACTGATTGATTTATTGCATGTTACGCCCAAGACACACTTATATTTAATGAAGAGGCTAAGTTCAGTCCATTTGAACCTTGCGCCTTACTTTGCACTCAAAATATGTGCCCTCTTACAAGCAAAAGTGGAATTGGACTTGCCCTGAATGCACTTGCGCCATGTGTTTTAAACTATGCGCAAAGATCGTCGAGATATAATTCCTTGAATAGAACACCCCTTAAATAGGTGAGAATTGACCAAATTTAGCATCTGCGTGAAGGGATTAAGATGCTGATATGATTCCACCATATTACTATTTTGGTTCCAAAAAGCCCCATCGTCAAACATGGCAGCCTCCATGAATTTACTGACAGATGAACTTACTTATTGAGACATTTGTTAGTGTGTACTTTCTGCACCCAAACAAGATCAAGACTGTAAATGTAATGCAGACAAATCTATTTCTTTGGTCGTAAATTTGCCTTTTCAAAATGGTTTTGGATATGGGGGAGTAGCCTATAACGCTACTTCGTTTTTAATGCTAGCTCATTAATTACTGGCTTCAACTTGTAGCCAGGATAAGTACATAACCAGCTGGTAAACAGCACACACATAATGAAAATACAGACACAATTGTTTACAATGCAATGACAACCTCATTTTGGGGTTGATTGTTCACTAAGTTATGCTGCGATGAACATCTTCATATCGTTGGTTTCGACTGACCCTTCTTCTGGTATACGAACACTAACGTTAGAATAAAAGAAAATTCTGCATTAGCTATACTGGCTAAATGTTGCTGATAATGATGGGTATATCCCACTTTCAGACACATATAGCCTACTATTTCTAGAATACAATGGTAGCTAATGATCTAACGTTATTCCTCTCAGGTGTACTTACTAATATCATTGGAATCTTCCTATGGGCTATGGGTCAGATGTCACCATGAAGTCCGTCCCATTACTGAATAAACCTTTCCGTGCTACTGTACTTCCATGCTCCAGAGTGCATACTCTCAAGCCTGGACTGTACTGCGTTCTCAGGAGCACGGTAGTGCGGAGCATGGAAGTATGCGGTTTGAGACAAAGCTAGTGTTTCAGCGTTTTTTTATGCGTCTTTTTGGCTGAAATAGCATCGCATGTATCAAACTGATTGGCCAAAACAAATGGTCAGATCTGGAGGACATGTTGGGAGGGTAAGGTTTCCATAGGAAATAAGTGGGCACAATTAATTTTCAATAGTCATTTTTGTGTTAATTGCTAATAATTAAAGGTATACTATGTAGTTTCAGAACACCAGATGGCAATATAGAGCACTTAGGAGAAAAAGGCTCCCCGAAAATTGCTTATCACATGTTCTTCTCAGACACGCACGACGACGCATGAGCATTGTGGTGACGTTTCACACATATTTTCCCTGACTGTGGACTCAATTCAATTCAATTTGCTTTATTGGCATGACAAGACATTGCATCTGTATTGCCAAAGCATACTGAATTAAAACAGTCGAAGACATACATCTAACACTGAACAATACAAAACAGCAAAGACTAGAAACAAATGAACAGTAACCATACATGAAAACAATAACTTTTTTTTTATTATGGATTTAGAAATAACAATAATGTAAAATAATAAAGTACAATTAAAAATAATAATAATTATCAATAGAAATTATAATAATGATGATGAGAACGACACATGATCTTATAAAGTGAATATAATGCATATAAAAAAATAAAATTGGTTTATAATGATTTCTGTGTCACTCACTGTCCCTAAGACGATGACAGGCAGCTATATATTGTGTTGCCAGGTCACAGCACGTCCTCTCCTCTCCTAAGAGGATGGGTAGTTTTTGGATGTCTCTTAAATTTTTTAATTGAGGGTATCTCTGATTTATTTTGGGAAAATATTTATTTCTGATTTGATTGCATAAAGTGCAGCTCCGTCTCAATCTAGCAATATCTAAGATTACTAATTTATATGCTTTGAGCATGTAACGTAGTCTCCATTTATATGATGATTTGGTCAAACAACATGATTGTCAACAATAAACAAACATCACAACAATAAATAGCCTTAGCTAGGTGTATGGTCGCTATTTTTACAATGATATTGTTAACTCCTCGGCTGAAAACATAATGCTAATGAGTAAGGGCCGAAACATACCTCACGCAAATACGCAAACGTGGACGCTTCGAGCTACGCAAACAGTTTTTCTTTTGCCGTGACATTTGTGAAAAGCAAACCGGTGGAAAGCACAGATCGAACAAGAAAGTTATTTACTGTTGTTGCTGCTATAGCGTCCCTCGCTGCAACGCTCTATAGCTTTATTACATACTATACAATTAGTATCATTAAGATTTTGAATAGCAACCATCTGTACATATAATAGAATAATATGGCAGGGTTCTCCCCAAAGAATGCAACAGAGGCACTTTATGTTCTCTATGACCCTCACATGGGCCACTGTAATCAAAATATTAGTCCATGTCACCTGTATCTGGTTGCGGTTCTTTTGTGCCTTCTACTTAGGAGAGAGATGCTCCTGCGAAGCTGGAAGAGCAGCAGGTGTCTGATCTGCTTATTTTGTCAAGGCTGGAAAAATCCTTTCTCTTTTTTTCATTACAGGACTTTCGATTTGGCATGCGTCGCGATCCGAACAATTTCAGTCTTTGTTTAATGCACGTTCAAAACTTAAATTCAAAACTCAAGATTTCTCACTCCCTGATGACTTGGTGTTAATTAATGTGCATTATTTTGTTCAGACAGAAATTATGGCCAGTTAACTATTACATTTTAATAAATTAAAAGCAATTTTATATTTTGCATTTAATTTTGTTCTGCTGTACCAAAAATGTTCCAAACCGTTAACTGAAAACAAACGTAACAAACCAAGATTTTTGTGTGCCATTACTCCTACTGAGTATCCATTAAGCCCAGTCTGGACTTTTCACATATTTCTTAATATTTCTAGTTTTTTAAAAGTTTGACGACCTGTCAATGATGAACATCATTTAGGAAGCTCCTGTCTAAAATAGTTGGTGCTAAATAGTGTGGTGCCAAAATGCAAACAACGTTTTTCAGATTGTGTAGAACTCTTAGTATGAAGAAATGGATGCTGTCGCTGCATATGCCATCACATTTACTGCCCCTGTTACCTTTATTTGACCTGCCTGTTACTTCCCTGGGGGAATAGATTACCAACCTTGTGCTGAAAAAGATTGTGTCCTACAGAGGAAGAGGAGGAGGAGGAGGAGGAAATAACTGTGCCTCAAACCACACTGGAGCCCCCGGAGGAGAAGCCGGTGCAGAAGGATCAGGAGGAAGGTAAGGATCTGGGGTGCTGTACAGCATGGGACCCTGGGAAACTAACCAAGACCCTGTACATGGAACGTTCAGTTTTAACCCCAAGTAAACCCAATTAAAACCCCAATAATTGCTGCAGCTATATTTATAGTTATTGTTTGAAGTGTGAGTCTTAAAACTGGTGGACTTGACACTTTGTGTGTGTGTGTGTGTGTGTGTGTGTGTGTGCGTGTGTTTTGCTGGTATCTGACGCCATGTCCGTACAGCAACCCCCCATGAACTGACTGAGGAAGAGAAGCTGCAGGTCCTGCACTCAGAGGAGTTCATGACCTTCTTTGATCACAGCACCCGCATTGTAGAGCGTGCCCTGTCTGAGCATGTGGACGTCTTTTTTGACTACAGCGGGCGTGATCTTGAGGAGAAGGAAGGGTGAGGAGTAGACATGCCCACTGTCAATTTACAGGGATTTTTTTAGCTTAGCAGTGCTTACAGAGCTTTGTTGTTATTACTGCAAAATGTCTCAAAAAAGTGTGTATACATCCATAATTTCTGAGCTCCACGACAATAATTTATACTTTTCTTGCAAGCAAGTTTCCACCATAACTTTGGCAAATTTTTGGCATGTCATTGAGCTAGTAGTACTAGTAATAATAATAATTATTATCCAGAGTGACTGAGAGGGCTTAACAGTTATTTATTTAGTATTAGAAAACCCCAAAGATTATGTCTTTACATCTATTTTATGTAGAACGATTACTTAATTTACAAGAACTAAGTGACAAAAGTACTGTACTTACAATTTGCAGGCATACAAACCAATTTGAATGATCTGCGCAGGTACTATATTTATCAAAATGAGATGTCGGTGACACACTGTCTGTCTGTGTCCTTACTGTGATGTGCACGTTCTATCGCAGAGAGATCCAGGCTGGAGCCAAACTGTCTTTGAACAGACAGTTCACGGACGAGCGCTGGTCCAAGCACCGCGTGGTCACCTGTCTGGACTGGTCTCCTCAGGTAGCACACCAGTATTGGGCAGTGCACTTTCCTTTGCACTCTCCTGCCTGCAAATCTCACAAGGAAGAGCACTCATCAACACAGTCCACACAGTCATCCTTTATACCAGCCTCAGTCTTGAGCAACTGAGCTGAAGAGCTGTGTTATCCACTTTCGAACAATGTATTTTGCCCTTAGTCTTGACTGATTAATCTGAGTAAGTGTTTCCTCTTATATTCAGTAGACAACACTGAAGATAAATTTAAGAGCTTTTAAAATGGAGGAAAACATTACTTGGTCATAGTGATGAACGTCTTAGCAGTTTAAATCATTATTTTGTATAAACGGAAGACAAGGTCTTGACATGCCAGTGTTGTTAGGGCGTTGAAGGCAATGATCTAAAACTGTAAAATATCTGTAAAGAAATGTAGTTTACAGCACAGTATGAGGAGTTTAATGCTGTGTTTACATCTGGTACGCATTTGAAAGCTGTATGTGTAACTGTCTCTGGCAGAATTTTTAAGGGGTGACTCAGACCTGACTCAGACAAGTAGCACTCAGACCTGGGTCCATATAGCCCTCAAACACTCAGACCTGTTTCAATATGGAGCCCTGGTTCTACATTGCTCTCTTAACACTCAGTCCTCATTCCATGTAGACCTCTCACACTAAGACCTGGTTCAGAGTATTAGAGGTGAACTGTATTGAGCTTCCTGGACCTGAGGATTGTCCAAAGAATAGGTGTGTAGCAGAAGGAATCCACAGAGGCCGGCAGAAATAGTAAATTTGGCATTTATACTTGTCCGAGCATCCGAAACGATTTTATTTGACCAAAACATGAGTGACGATTGCAGCACATGGAAGACTGGTCTGTGCATTAAGTACATCTGCCAAAGGTTCCACTGCTGCATATCCTAGTGAAGGAGGTCCAATGGAGGTATGACACCATACCTGCTGCAGGGAGCGACCCCAACCCCCTCCCCCTCTCCCTCAATAAATTCTGTCATGTCTGCCTGCAGTATCCCGAGTTGCTGGTGGCCTCATACAACAACAACGAAGATGCTTCCCATGAGCCAGATGGCGTGGCACTAGTGTGGAACATGAAGTACAAGAAGACCACGCCGGAGTACGTCTTCCACTGCCAGGTGAATGAGCCTGGGGTTGTCTCACTGTCCGCGTAATTTCCACTACCCCCCGCCTTTTCGGTGATGTTACCAGCCCAGCATGCACCCTTCCTGCCACATCTGGCCTTCAAATGTATGTCGAACAAGGCGCTAGACATGACTGGCAATGCCAAATGCAAATGGAATTCACCGCAGAGGAGTTCAAATGTGCCGTGCAGCGGTCTAATTCACTAATCTGCGGATTAAAACAAGGGCCCCTCTGTTGCATGGAAATAATGGCGTGGGATGGCAAGGAGAGTGGCTCTGCTGCCTGCTCTGCAAAGCCACCTGCCCCGAGGTTCCCAAAACAAGAAGCCCTGAGTAGAAACACATGTGCTGCCTGCAAATTGGACGTAGCTATAGGCGCTCAGACAAATAAAATGGCCCCTAAGACTTGGGTAGGAGGGGGGAATTTTCCTCCATGACAGTCATATTTTTTTTTTGTTATTCTCGGACAAATCACTTGCGCAAAATGAAGCCAGCATCTGGGCTGACATCATCCGTTTCCCAAGCAGATTTCCATGTAATCGCTTCAAACTGGCCGCCATGTAATAAGAGCTGAAAGTGTATACATTGTAAACT
Organism: Ilyophis sp. 1 JC-2022; assembly: GCA_022702515.1. Classification (NCBI taxonomy): domain Eukaryota; kingdom Metazoa; phylum Chordata; class Actinopteri; order Anguilliformes; family Synaphobranchidae; genus Ilyophis; species Ilyophis sp. 1 JC-2022. The sequence goes on along the minus strand of CM040397.1, from coordinate 67,329,881 downwards.
TGCATGAGTAACATCTACATAAATCACTTATGACTTATGAAATGCAGGTTCAGCTGCAGTGAGCCGAGGGCCTCAAAACAGTGTAACTTGGGTAGCATGACTTAGTAACTCAATGTTTTCTCTGAATGGAGGGGTCTTGGATATTATGCTTAGCGCACCCTGCATTTTGTGCTGCACATGACCCTTTCTCGATTAGAGGTGACATGAACTAACACCGCCTAGATTAAGTCATTTCCAGAAGCCTGTCACTATTTCCCTGTATAGTCATTCATTTGCCTGGGGTTAACGGTGCGCCTTTCCTCCCAACCCCACCCCCTACGAGCAGTCTGCAGTGATGTCTGCTGCCTTTGCCAAGTTTCACCCCAACTTGGTGGTGGGGGGCACCTACTCGGGCCAGATTGTGCTATGGGACAACCGCAGTAACAAGAGGACCCCTGTCCAGAGGACCCCGCTGTCTGCCGCCGCACACACAGTATGCTTACATCACACACTGCTCCGTTTCACATCCAAAATGAGAGATAAACTGAAGCAATATTGGCGCATTGATTTCTAAGTAGGACGAGGTGATTTCTAGTCAGGTTCATATTGTTTTATGTAACTTGTTTTAAGTATTATATAACTTGTTTTAAGTTATAAGTATTTTGTCTCATTTTCTATTCTGTCCCTGTATTGTGCTTAAATTGTCATTAATATCACTGCGAAGCAAGTAAACACCAGGAATTTGGATTTACAAAACATTTTGTGTCGTTATCAGGGACATCTACTTGGTTTTGTCCTAATACTCTTTGTCCAATCAAACTTTCCATGGATTACATTTTTTTAAATATATTTTTTCAGAGAATTAAATTTCAGTATTTAACGTGAAGTTTAGGCTACTTTATCAAAGAGAAGCCAATGATACTTGGAGCAAATTGTGCAGATGAGCAGTGAATCTGCTGCAGAACTGCATGTGTTCCTCTGGCCCTGTGCAGCACCCTGTGTACTGTGTCAACGTGGTTGGCACGCAGAACGCACACAACCTGATCAGCATCTCCACTGATGGCAAGATGTGCTCCTGGAGCCTCGACATGCTTTCCCAGCCGCAGGTACTGCCCCGCCCCGCACACTGGGTCACCCAACACGTGCATTTACTCCAGCAGAGTTGCACAGGCTCTGAAGCCTTCCTCTACAAGGGTGTCAAAGTTGGACCACTTCTGGTTTCAATTACATCGTAGGAAATTTTCCTTCCTCCCACAGCACTTTCAAAATGCTGGTGTCAGATGTTAATTATTTATGAAGTGCCTGTTGAATTTAAATTGAGCATTGATAATGGGTCCAGTGAATTTATATGGGGAAGCGTGTGCTTACTTGTTGTGGGTGGGAGAGACAGGTCTGAATTTTACCCCACCACCCCCCTCCTCACAGGATAGCCTGGAGCTGGTGTTCAAGCAGTCCAAGGCTGTGGCTGTCACCTCCATGTCCTTCCCCCTCGGAGACGTAAACAACTTTGTGGTAGGGAGCGAGGACGGGTCCGTGTACACAGCGTGCCGCCATGGAAGGTATGTCCACAGGCTCCTCCCCCAAAGCATCAGCACCCTGTTGCTCCTCATGGGCCGTCCAGAGAAAGTGCCGTCAACACAAGTCAAAATGGGAAGTCAGACGAAACTAACATGAAGGTAGCGGGTCCTGTTGAAGCACTGGTATTGGTGCAGTGACTCACCACGTGGTCTGACATCCAGTTCTGTGGCCGGGAGTCCTGTGGGGATGCAAATTATTGACTATAACATCACCCAGGAATGATTGGCAGGGTGTTCCCGGCCTCCATTATTAAGTTTGGTTTTGGTTGCAACTTGCATGTTAAAACCCAAATTTCGCCCATCAATATCTCGTTTTAGCGCCTCATCTCATCAATATCTCGACATGGGAAAGATTTGTTAAGCCGTTTTCATATACATTGCTCAAAAAAATTAAGGGAACACTTAATCATCACAGTATAACACCAAGTCAATTAAACCAGACCTGTCATGCTGGATGATGTTGCAGGCAGCATAACATTCGCCACGGCGTCTCCAGACTCTTTCATGTCTGTCACATATGCTCAGTGTGAACCTGCTCATCTGTGAAGAGAACGGGGCGCCAATGGCGAACCTGCCAATTCTGGTGTTCTCTGGCAAATGCCAATCGAGCTGCACGGTGCTGGGCTGTGAGCACAGGTCCCACTACAGGACGTCGGCCCTCATGCCACCCTCATGGAGTCTGTTTCTGAGAGTTTGGTCAGAAACATGCACATGAGTAGCCCGCTGGAGGTCATTTTGTAGAGCTCTGGCAGTGCTCCTCCTGTTCCTCCTCACACAAAGGAGCAGATACCGGTCCTGCCGCTGGGTTGTTGCCCTTCTACGGCCCTGTCCAGTTCTCCTCGTGTAATGGCCCGTCTCCCGGTATATCCTCCACGCTCTTGAGACTGTGCTGGGAGACACAGCAAACCTTCTTGCGACGGCACGTATGGATGTGCCATCCTGGAGGAGCTGGACTACCTGTGCAACCTGAATGGGCTGCAGGTACCGCCTCATGCTACCAGTAGTGACAAGGACACTAGCAAAATGCAAAACGAGAGAATAATCAGTTAGGAAGGATAAGGAGAGAGAAATGGTCTGTGGCCACCACCTGCAAAACCATTTACTTTTTGGGGGTTGTTTTGCTGTTGCCTCTCCTGTCCATCTGTTGTCACTTTCATTTGCACCAAAGTAGGTGAAATTGATTCACAATCGTTTACGCTTCCTAACTGGACAGATCGATATCCCAGAATTTAATTGACTTGGTGTTATACTGTGTTGATTAAGTGTTCCCTTAATTTCTCTGAGCAGTGTAGATAAGAACATAAAAAATTATCATTTAGATTAAGACTTTTTTTTCCAACTACTACCTAGCTCAAATTCTACAACTCTAATCGCTAAAGTAGACACAGCGATATTCCAGGCATGACATGGATGCTTTTGATGGGTGACATTTCTGTTTATTGTACAGTTTTGAAATAAACCTTTATAATTCTACGATACCGGAAATGAATTGTCCATTGACTTAACATTGGGGCATACAGTCATGCCGGAAAGTCTGCACACCCCTTTCACCTTCTCCACGTTTTATTACGTTACAGACATATTCTACAATAGATTGAGTTCATTTTTTGTCTCAAAATTC